>JANVCC010000043.1:17504157-17967519 GCA_025345505.1 Todiramphus chloris collaris | reverse complement strand
TGTTTTTTGTTTGTTTGTTTGTGTTTTATTTTGATGTTTTTTTGGGTGTTTTTTTTTTTTTTTTTTTTTTGTGAGAAGCTCTTTTCCTTGCCATAAAGAACACTGCTACTTTGAAGCTGTGAACACCAAGAAGGGATTATGTTAACAGAGCTTGGAGAACAGGTGTTCCTGTGTGAACAGGATCAGGGTTTATGTTCCCATCACAAAAATTCACCCTCTGAAGAGAGCTTTAAATATGTGAATGCACTTCAAAAAATCTGTATTTTAGTGGAAGCAGACCTTTGAAAGACCTGGCCAGAACAGTGAATTATGAGCATTTAAAAATCAGAGCTTCTGACGTTAAAACCAAATGCACTTTGGTTTCCAGAAGAATCTTATGTACACAAAGCAGGACCTGTTTACCATGAAACTGAGAGTTTGTGTTATCTCTGACCAGAGAAGCCCGACTAGGCTGTGAGAAGGAGCCAGGCAGGCTGCTCGGGCTGGGCTGTGGGGACCGGGGAGCACTGGGGAGCCCGGGTCCTGCTCTCTCTCTTCCCCTTCCCTTCCCTTCCCTTCCCTTCCCTTCCCTTCCCTTCCCTTCCCTTCCCTCCCCTTCCCTTCCCGCCCCTTCCCTTCCCGCCCCGTCCGCGGGCGAGGCGCAGGCTCCCCCTGCTGGCTGCCAGCCGGCCAGGGCAGCCGCGCGGCTCTGTGCCCGCTGTGCGAGCGGGGAGCCTCAGGGGGCAACTGGGGGGCCGCCAGCAATACAAACGAAGTAGCAGACTCGAGCAGCGATGCTGGCCACTGGAGCCTTAGCATCGGGTGGCTCGACCCAGGTGACTGACTTTGCAACAGGAAAGCTTTTGTGAGATGTAAATGATCATTCCTGGACCACTTGTCATCTCAGGATTTTGAAACTTTTTTTTCTTCTTCTTCTTTTTTTTCTTCTCTTTTTCTTTTTCTTTTTCTTTTTCTTTTTCTTTTTCTTTTTCTTTTTTTTAACCGTGAGAATCTGAGGCTCTTGTGAGAAGTGCATAATGTGTATTGGAATCTCTCACACCATGGGTTTCTGTGAGGTGGGGGAGCCATCAATAGCCACTGAACATCACTAAATGCAAGTATCAAAGCCAGGCTTTGCTTAGGATTAAAAATCAACCTCCTGAATGCCATCATTCCTGCATATCAAATGTGCAGTAAAGATGACTGAGGAACAAAGATGTCTTCTGAGGAATATTCAGATTAAAAAAAAAAAAAAAAAGTAGTTGTGTTTTCTCTAACAGTGTTTACATAAAATGTGTTCTCAGGGAAAAAAAATGTGTAACAAATGAAACCAAAGAACACAGGAAGTCAACTCTCGGAATAAAGGGTTGTGGGTTTTTTTTGCTTATATTTCTGGTTTTCATGTTTTTCAATTTCCAATGCAAAGTTTAATTAAACAAACAAGAAATGCTGACTTTTTCAGTGACAATTACGGATTGTCCATCAAATAAAAAAATGTTTAGCTCAATAGTTTCTCTTGAGCATGGGAGACCTGAACTGTTCTTAGACATGGGTACAGCCCTGGACTTTCCTGAACCTAAGTGTTTGCTTAGAGCAGGCTACCTTCCTGAAGGAGCCAGCAGCCCCAGCTGATCAGCACACTGGTCTGCATGTAAAACCACCTCATACTAGAAGTTTAAATATTCATTAAAAACTGAGTTCTGCTACCAGAAGGATATTCAGCTAATGAGAAGATACTCCGTGTTTTTTCTCAGTGAGCGCCAGACTTACCCGCATGTAGAATTCCCTGCCCTCATTCCCTGATTTGATTTGGAAGATGTAATAGGCTCCAGGGTAGCGAGTTGTTGCTTGCATCTGAAAAATGTCAGAAGGCACAGACCGCCCGGACACCATATCCATCACTCTGTACAAGACGGTGAATGGCTGATCTCTGCAGCCAGCGTTTTCAGCTGGACACATGCAGCGGCTAGTTGTCAGAGACAGAATCATCAGCAGGGGTTAGAAACTGCTGTAATATTTGATTCTTTACATGCAATTGCAGCAGAATAAATAAATAAATAATGTCAACCAGCTAAAAGAATCAATGAAACCCATGAATTTTCTCACTTTTAGTGTTCCCTGTGTTGCTTTTCTGGCCTACCTATACCCTTGCATTCTTTTTCTTGTCTTCTAGTCCAGAATATCTTGGTATACGTTGTCTCCTTAGATCATTTGAAAACCTGTGCTTTCTTTAAAGCAGCTCTGCAGGTGTAGAATACCCAGTACATGCTTGTTCTGATAGTAAACTGAACTGTCCCCAAAATAATGTTAATTATTAGATCATTTCAATGATAGTGCTACTTAAATGTTGTATTCTTCATTTAACAATCATTGATATACATGAAAACATACAATGAGACATCCTGGATCAAACCAAAGCTTTATCATCAAATTCAGAGCACTAAGGAAGAGCAGGATAGCAGGCCAAGCATGTGACACTTCCACCAACAGCTTCTAATTGTTTGTGACTCGGGAAATTCTTGAAACAAAGATGTCTTTTGTGTGTGTATTCATCAGTATAATTCTGTGTATTCATCATCATGCATTTCTTATCCATCAGCTTGTCCATCTTCCACTTATACCCACATGAATTTTTGGAATCCACAGCCCTCTGTGGCCAGGAGCTCTACAACCTACTTCACCTCTCTCTGCACTGTCCCTTGCTAACTTCATCTGATGCCCCCAGCTCCTCTACTGAAAGAAGAGAAGCCAGTCAATCCCTGCTCATCCTCCTCATGCAACTCAGGGTTTCATATTTGACCCTGCTGATGGCTGAAGAGTCCTAACTTTGTTTCTTCTCACAAGGAAGCTATTCCATACTTCTGATCATCCTCATTGCTCTTTATGAACCTTTGTCCAGTTATATTTCTCTTCAGAGGAGGGTAAGGAACTGCACAGTCTTGAAGATATGGGTACACAATGGCAGGTGTGTTAAAGATATTCTCTGCCTATTGACACCTCAAATTCAGCTTGCTTTTCTGACCTCTAGTGAGTACAGCAGATCATGGAACTATCTATAACCAACAAATCTCTGTTTGGATGGATTATGATCAGATCATAGAATCACAGAATTGTAGAACGGTTTGGGCTGGAAGAGACCTTAAAGATCATCTAATTCCAACCCCCCTGCCATGGGCAGGGACATCGCCCACTAGACCAGGTTGCTGTAAGCCCCATCCAGCCTGGCCTTGAGAGAAGAAGCATCCACAACTTCCCTGTGAATCTTGTTCCACTGTCTCATAGTAAAGAATTTCTTCCTAGCATCTAATCTAAATCTACCCTCTTTCAGTTCAGATCAGTGCTCTGTATATAACTTATGAATTTGGGATTGTCTTTTTACTTTACATTTAACTACACTGAATTTCATCTGCCACTATTACTGCACATTGAGACTCCTTCTGCAATTCTTTTCTGACCACCCTTTTCTCTGCTGTCCTCAGATACTGTTGCAGACTTTGCCCATCTCATAGTTTATCTTTTTTTCAGGTTTCTTACAAATATGATGGACAAAGTAGGTCCAGCTCAGACCTCCGCAGAACTTCACAGTGAAAGCTGACAATTTAATACTATACTTATTTTTCATCTTTCAATCTCTTACTCTTCTGTGCCAGAGGCTTCTCTCTTACTTAGGGCTGCTTAATTTCCATAATAACTTTATGTGAGGTTCTTTTCAGAAGCCTTTGGAAACCGAGACTGCCTCAGCCCATGTGCCCTAGGCACATGCTGCTTATTTCTTCAGAGAACTCTAAAACAGTTCTGAGGCAGGATAACCCTTTATAAAAGCCATGTTGGGGAACTTACTGGAAAAGAGTTGTGTCTTTTTGCCTGTTTTTTCCATAGCTTCCATTACTGACACTGATTTCAGATAGCTGATATGGCATGTCCCCCATAGAAAGGATCCTGGTATTATGAACACCCAGTTCCTTCCACAGAAAACACAGATGCAAGGAACTAACTTGGCTTTTATACTGACCACTTCTAGACATACGCCACAAATTAAATGCAGTCACATCTAGACCCAAGCCAAAGCCACCAAACACAAAGCTCAGAGATCTAGAGTTCTGGTGCAAGTTGATCTGCAAGGACTCTATAGTTGGGTTCTGGGGAATTCAGATACAGAGGTTTTAGATATTTCAAATTCCAGTTTAAGACTCTACCACCTCTGATGGGAGGTAAACCCCAAACTGGAAGAACAGAATGTGTCCACTCCTCAGCTGCCATAGTTCAGAAACCAATGCAAAGATATGAGTAAGTTATAATGGAAAGCTGATTCCTCATCTCTTGCCTTTCTATAGAACACGTTGGGCTACCAATCAATCTCAAGTAATTGGGTTTAGTGAAAACACTATGGATGAAAAACTGTGGGCTGCAGTATACAAAGAGCTGTCTAGAGATGAAATATTTACAGCCCCAGGCAAATACCTACAGAAATGTGAAAGAAACAGGAAGTTTTTAGAAATGTGGGATTTAATTTTTTGCTTGCTCAAATAATTTCAAATTTAGACAGTGACTGTGCTAGCCGTCCCATCCAGACATACCCAATTTCTGGACAAGGCAAAGCAGTCTGAGCACTTCTCAGCACTTTTTACCTTTAAGCAGTAGGAAACTACTTGTATCCTGTTACAACTATTATCTAATGTTTTAAAGTACTTCCCAGACATAAGCTAGTTAATATTTACAGGAAATATACTAATAAACAGGCTGCATATGAGCATATATGAAGTCAGTTAGTAATGTACATAAATGTCTCTTATTACATTACAAACCTTTCTGTTTTCTCTACTCACTGATAAGTGTTTTTCCAGTCTAACTTCCCACACATCTGAATATCATATCATATCATATCATATCATATCATATCATATCATATCATATCATATCATATCCCACCTGGTTACCTGGTAAAGAATTGCAATCTATTATTTTTATAAAGCTTACCAATGGTGAATGCAGCAACAGCATGTGTGTATAGCTCTCTAGACACACTTCACAGCTGTGTTGTAAAAATGCAGCTTATTTGGTTCACTCTAGATATGCTTCACACAGACAGAATTTGCTTTTGTGTCTGTGGGTATGTTACTCACTTCTCATTAATCTGAATATAAGGATCCTCACATCTTACTGGGTCTAAACATTTATATTCTCCTGGGATATTGAAACATGTTTGTTGCGGAGTGCAGGTGAAGTTTCTGTTTTCACATTCATTGATATCTAGAATACAAGAAACAAGAGAAAGGCAGGGAAATATGTGCAAGACACCACTCTTACAAGCTGGTTTCCGTCTTAAGGAATTGCCCCGAAATTCCTAACACTCCTGTACTATGAGAAGAGGCCTATTTGATAACTAGCCCCTCTTTTAAGATAATTTTTTATTACATTAATTTCTGCTTATTGGAGTGATACCATATGTCAAGTGATGCAAAAATAGAAAAGAAATTGGCTGTTCAAGCTCTCTGAGAATAGAGAATGGGAAAACTAAAGAGAGACATGTAGCAGATTGGAGAGAATGTGAGGGGTTTCCTGTGCAGCTGTTTCCTAGTCAATAAAATCTTACTTACACCAACACACCGATTCACCTCAGTGCGACTATTCATGTGATGACATTCTTACCAGAATTACATAATCGGCCCCTACAAGTATTTCACTGTGCAATGCCAAGACCGAGCATCTCAATTCCTGAAAATCTCTTTCCAGACACAGGAACTATTTTTCAGTCCCCTCGGGTTTTAATCAGCATGGGAATGTTCTTACCTTGGCAGCTTCTGTTATCATCAAGCAAGTTATAGCCTGAGGGACAGATACAGTAGTAAGAACCGGGTCCATTCACACATTCATGCTGGCAGAGGAACTCTGAGAAACTGCATTCGTCCATGTCTGCAATGGTAAAACAAAGTTTAGTTTCTTCGGCTATACACTCAAAGGAGCAGTCCCACAAGGAGCTGGCCAGCCAGACTATGTCCCCATCACCTCAGGTGGAGGCCAGCACCCTCCAGCTCTCTAGAACTCTGCAGCAACCTGCCAGAATGTATACAAGTACTTGGTTAAACATTTTTCTCCTGAGGAAACAAAAGCTGCTGCTGAACACAATGTGTGGGGTTTATTTATTTATTTTTCTTTTCAACCTGTCACCAGTTGGCCATGTTTTCAGTTCTGTTTTACGTCAGAGATAGAACTACTCCAACAACAAAGCTGCAACAAAAATTTGAAAGGAGAGATTTGGCAGTGGCTTTCTTTCTTTTTTGTTGGGTTTTTTTTTTTTTTTTTTTTTTTTTTGGAGAGCAAACTTCCCTTTCCCAGAGCCACACGGGTCCCAGCAGAACTCCTGCAGCCAGCCCTGGCTGTTTCATGTTTCTTAGCCTTTATCCAGTTACTTCCAATGCATTGCAGCAAGACTACAGAGCTCATCCTAGCCTGGGTCAGACCTACTGGAAGGCCCAGCCGTTTCTCAAATACCCAGGAAGCTAAGCAGTCTGTCAAATCTGTGATTGAAAGCAGAAATTGTGTTCTTTTCCTCTTGCACTCATGAACTGACCAGCCATTGTATTCTGCAAAACTGTGCTTGAGCAAGAAAAGAGCTTCAGAGCTGCACATGGAGGCATGGCTGACTGAGGGGAAAATGCATGCAAAGGCACTAGACTGAGGGAGGCTGCAATTAATCATTTCCTTATTTCCCTGTTTAGGGGAAGAAAGAAACAAAGGCCAGAACCCCAGCCAGGAACTCCCAAGTTCTTAATCCCAGCTGACAAGTTGACTCTCCCAGTCAAATCACTTTTACTCTTCAGACTAAATTTCCTTTTCTTTTAAATTGGGCTCAGTCTATTTATCCACTTCTGGTGTTTTGTGCAGATGGATTGGAAAGCCAAATATGTTAAAGTGGCTTTATGGCTGCAACCACATCTCAAAAGGGAGTTGAAAGAAACTCTACACCTAAATAGTCTTGGTTTTGTGTGACTTGCCCCAGTGCATTCACTTAAAAAAATGCACTCCTAACAAAATGTGGACCAAGGGCTGATTCCATAAAGGGCCTGAGTTATCACCCACATCCTCAAGATGTCCTAGTCCAGACCTCCTGCACATTGGATTCATATAACCTGTGTTCAGCTGCTGTCAAGTGCTGGAGTGACTTAAAGCCCCAAGGGTCCTACATTTCTGCTGCTGAGCCCACATAGGATGGATACATCTTTGCTGTTTCTAAACATTTCCTGCATTCTGCTGACTGAGGACAAGATAGGCATTTCAGAGCACATCTACTGCACCTGCAAGACCTCTTTGATTAGAAAATAATGCCCACATTGGGAAAGCCAGATTGAAATCTCTGCCTATCTCCTTGAATTGTGGCAGGGATTCCTCCTATCTTTGAGATATGCCATGGACTAATCCAGCAGCTGCTGAAGTACATCTAGGTCCCGGGTGTCTCACAGGAGTGTCCTCATAACCAGGCTTTCCCTTTGCAAGCCTCAGCTATGTCTAGTGATTGCTTGTGAAGTGAAAGAAGCTTATCCAGATAAAATTTGACCTGCATTTGACAAGCATTTTCTTGCACAGAATTGACAAGAAAAGGATTTTTGCTCTAAATGTGGATGGTGGAAAGTCCCTTTTGCTGGCTTAACCCTCAGGCATGGATAAGGCTCAAGCACCGTGTCTTCTGTCACCATTTTTTACCGGCAATATTCATGTGGCATTGCATTGAACTTAACTGGTTCAGGCCCCCACCTAGCTCAGGAGCACATAAAAAGGTGCAGGAGTCTAACTTGAAGAAGAAACTCCATTAGAAAGCAGAAAACTTAAGTTAGATGTTTCAGCCCTAAATTTTAAATGCCTAAAACCCTTTGGAGATTTCAGTCTTTGTTCTTTCCCTTATAATAAAGAGGTTTGCAGGGAAAACCAGCTTTGGAAACACTAATCTATACCCATGCTGCATATCACATGTCTTCTCTCTCAGAAGCAGCATGTTACATCTGTTTACTGTAAATTAAAAAATAAGTATTTTCCAGTGCATTTTTCCTTCCAAGAAATATTGGCTGGATTCTCTAATTTTATCAGGCTGTGGGAACATTACACACAGAAATAAGTTTTGCCTTCAATTAAAACAAAGCTATAGAATGAGAAGTTAAAAAAACCCCACAAACGAAAGATGAAAAAGTACAGTGACATAAGCACAGTTTTTTTTTCCGCTATATGCTGAACAGATTAGCAATAGCTCTACTAAAAAAAACATATATTATTTCTGAAGTGTAGCCAGAGTCATACAGGGGAAACTGGGGAAGATTTCAGGCAGAAGTGTGCAGTCACAAGAGCAAGAGAAATACATGCATTCAACAGACAAATGGAAAAGTGCTTTATATAAAATATTTCTTTAATCATTGAAGAATGTTCTAGGAGTATCCCTACTTTACTTGCTCTAGTAAAGCTTCCTGATCAGCATTACAAAGCACTTTCTTATGTTTTTCTGCTATCTTGGAGCTTTTTAATATTCAGTTTGTTTCTTCAAAAACCATTTGCAGCCCTCCTCCATTGTGCTTCTCTGGGTATTTGCTGTGTGCTTTAACTGGAAAGAAGATCATACGAGTTTCAGCTATCCTGCTGCTAACTATGGACCAAGGCAAAATTTAAAAAGCATGTACAAAACAATATATTGGAAAAAGAAAGCTTAACAAAATTAAAGCAACCAAAACAATAAATAACTGAAGATAGTTACCACTGCAGTTAACTCCATCAGCTTCCAGTTCATAGCCAGGTTCACAGCGGCAGAGAAAAGAGCCGTAGGTATTGACGCAGGTCTGAGTGCAAGGGTTTTCACTTGTGCATTCGTTTACATCTATGGGAAAGCAATGCATCAGTGACTTCTCCTCAGACTCTATTTTCATTTCATTACTGTAAAGCATTTCAAAGAGCTTAGCTGTACAGTCAGAATTATTTGTTCTGAAAAAAGTATAACCAAGTCAGTATTGTTTATTGGGATTCAGGCAGATGCCTGGAAATAGCATGCTGGAAACACAACATGCATGGAAATGAAGCATTTTGGGAATGTCTTCAATCAAAAAAATAACATGGAAAATGGAGATGAAATATGTATTACAAATGCTTCTGTCTTTATCCTGCAATTTTAAAACCATTGAACTGACTTTGTCATAACAGACCTGAGACAAAATGAAGCAGGATATTCCTGAAGAAGATAATGCAATGAGGAATGACCCTCATGGAAACCTAGGGATAAGACAAAACTTTTTTTTTTCCCTCTCTCCTTTAGGACAATAGCAGCTACAAGACATCATTAGCACAGACCATTTACTTAAGTATTTGGAAAGATGCTCCCTGCTTAGCTAGGGAGAGGCTTTATGAAGAGATTGCGTTGTCTTTGAAGTTACACATCACAGCAAAATGTGATCAAGCACTCAGTACCCTAGTCTGGAACTTGGGAGACTCAAGTCTAATTTACTGATCTGACAGTTTTCCTGCCTTGGGTGGGTCACACAGCCTCAGAGTTTAAAAGTAAACACAGTGCCTAAACTGTTGGTAATTTCAATTAATTGAATAACTCTATTTTTTAGGGGGCTTGGGCCTCTGCATATTTTTCCTGATACACTGGTCACGTTGCGCCTGTACCCCTCTGAAGTACTGTGAAACTACAGAATTATAGCAAGCTTACAAATCTATGACCATTTTCAAAAGCAGTGCTGGGAAGGTAACTTGTATTCTAAAACCTAAGCAAATTTTAAGGGTGTTGCAATGTTAGGACCAAACATTTCAGTCATGGTTTTACCACACACAGTACCTTGGCATGATCTTCCATCATCATTTAGGGTAAAGCCTGGGTTGCAGGTACACGAGTAGGAACCAGGCACATTGGCACACAGCTGCTGGCAGTAGCCGTAGCGACATTCATCTATATCTGTAGATAGGAAGATGAAAAGTAGAGTGGTCTGCATTTTCATACTCAGGTACAAAGCAGCAATGGTACCAGTAATACAGAAATAACCCATCATATTGGTTATGGATATAACAGCCAAACTTTCTGCTGTTCAGAGCCAGAGTTATAGGTAAAATGCATCTCAACTCAGAAGAATGTAGTAACATGTTTGTATCCATAGCTGACATCTATCAGTATGTCCTATGAACTGATTGAACGGTAATCTTCAGCTCAATGTGATGTCATCAGGAAGCCCAGATTCATACTCTTTAAGTAGCTACCTGAAAGCATACCTGATAGCTGGCACAGCCCATCAGCACAAGCACAGACAACGTTGTAGCAAAGTTCTGTTGAAATCTTTTTTATATCCACATATACCAAAGCTACTCACTAGAAAAGAAGTATTTGTTACTAAATACTTCTTTTTTAGACAGGATATTCTTTAAAGACCTTTTTTTCTGAATATTTGTGTTCACATTTTGTATGAATTTTTAACTGACAAGTTATAGACTCTAAAATGTAAACAGTAAATTTAATTCCAAAATTGAAGATTGGGCTGAATTGCAGCATTAGCAATCCATGCAACTGACTGTTATAAGCACAGAAAATGCTGTGTGATACGTATGATGGCTAGAAGAATTTTGTTCCTGGACTAATGAACTGATCCCCTAACTGGAATGAAACAGCTGGAGTAGTTGTCCTTTCCAAAGCTTTACATTTCCTTTGGTTTTTGATTTATGGAGTTTTTTTAATGGCTACTCTCAAAGCTTTGAAGTTAAGTTTGTGCAGTAGAAAACAGAATGCATTATCTCCAGTCAGTTTGCCAGAAGAAGCAAAGCAGAAAGGCACAGATTTTGGTGAAATGACCCTCACCATAGGTTCCAACACATGTAAAAGTCAAAATGACAATATTATACCTATGTTTCATACATATACATGTATATCCTCACAAATTCCAGCAGTTCATTGTTTGTTAGATAAACTGTCTGCTTCCTGTTTTAGTGTTAAGAATGTGTTGAGAAACAGAGTTCTTGAATGACTTGAATATTACATGATGTAGTAATACCAGAAATGCAGCAATGTTGTGAATCTGTTGTATAAGTAGCATATCCTGCAATTCAACTTTATGTTGGCCTCATTGGGGCAGTTTTGCCATAGTAACCATTCTGAAAATGTCACCAGTCTTGGAAATACTCTCTCTGTGTAAAATAAAAAGGATGCTGGCACTCCCAATAGCTTTTATTTAGAATATAGTCATTCTAAACAGCAAGATAACCTGAAGGCCAGGGTCAGCCATGGTATGTACACCAGCAGTAGGCTTGGCCCAAATCCTCCAAAAAGAGACATAGTTTTTAAGTAAATTAATACCTCATTTCACTGACACAATGCATTACTTTAAATATATGTTTTGGCATTTGCTGGACTGTTATCTCCAGAGTGCTACATTTGAGGATAAGGAGTTTTTGCAGGACTTCTTATGGGTGGGTCGTGTGGATACTGCTGTACTGGATCCTCCTGTATAAACTCCACTGGGATAATTACAACAGATAGAAGTGTAGCTTTTTGTAATTGTTGTTTTCTAACAGCGCACCAAAAAAGTCAGTCTCTAAACCCCAACCCAGCCCTCTGATTACAGTAAATGATCTTTTACTGCTTTATGCCAGCAAAAAATCAATTCTCCAAGGCCAGTGGAAAGTACAGAAAACTGAAACTTTTTGACATTTAGGGAAAAATATAGCAACAGAGTTTGATTTTTGGTCTTTGCATTGCCTTGCAGTAATCCATCCCATGATTACTAAAAGCGGGCAATACTGGGATGTTACTGCCTATTTTAAATAGCATAAGCAGATCTCAAATCAGCTCAGCAATGCAGCTATTTCAGTTGTCTGGTATATCCATCAAGCAGTAAAGTACATTAGATTTATGTCCAAATCCTGAATGCTGCACACAATCTTTTCATTTGAGCTGTAACTGGGGGAAGTAAAAGGGTAACAAAACAGGTGATGCAGAGCAGAATGCCCTTTCCCTGCTCTCCTTCATCCCCACCTCATCACATATGCCTGTACAAGCCCCAGCACAAGCATTTTTTTTACCAAGAGAAGAGGAGTTATCAGAGATTAAGGAGCAGAGGGCTTGGAGACTTCATATCCTAGGGGAACTACAAGACAGTGACTCTCCAAAGCGGCTATGGCTGCAGAGATCCCAGCTTGGATGAGGCTCAGCTCTGTGCCTGCCAGGTGAGTTACACAGCAGCTGTTTGCAGTAGTTAGGAAAGCAGCCATGAGTCAGTCCTTCACTGGAATTGGTGCTTGGGAGGAGAAAGTTGGAAAATAACTGGAGAGGCTCCAGGGATGAATGGGCAGGGAAAGCCCATTCTCCTTCCAGTGGAGGTGTTGTGACAGGGTTGTCCAGCTCTGGAGAGCTGGCAGGCAAACAGCGTGTGCTGAGGGGACAATAAAAATAATGAGAAAAAAAAAAATATTGCATCCTATCTCCTAGGTCCTGTCCGTGTACCTAAAATTAACATCTACTTCATCATCCCATAGGCACGTCAAGTGAGGGGAATGGGCTGGAGGGGAGGGGAGCTGGAAGGTTTTCCTGGGCTGTTTGTTGAGGGATGTTTTTTTCAACAAGGCTGAGCTGAAAAGATGAACAGGACATTGCTGCAAGGACAATAATGAAAGCAAAATAAAACTCCTTGGAAGCTACCGAAATGGCATCCTATTCAGAGGTAATTTTTTTCTCATCCCCAAGCAACAGGATTGGTTGAATCTAGGAATTTACTGGCCTGTTTCTTGGTATCAAATGCCGGTCCCTTCGGGTCTGCACTGTCACGGTGTGGAAAGGACAAGTCCATTTGGGAATAAATCTTTTCGTACACATCCTTGTGACTGACCTTATAAAAAAGGGAATCTTTCAGACTCGGAATACGAAAAGTCTGTGTGTTACATGGTTGCTAGTCATATGGCATTTACATCTATGTTTTCATTCTGCAGGGGAGTCTCTCTGCCAAGCATACTATTGGCACTTACAAAGATGAAAGACAGTTTCCACATAGCTGAAGGTTTAAACGTGTACTTGGCAAACATGCTCAGTGACGTCATTTCAGCTGTTCATGGGTACACATACACAGATGCTCAAATATCATATCCCAAGAGGTTTTTACCTAAACACTGGCCTTCTAACAGCCAGTAGCCTTCAGTGCAGGAACAGGTATAACCCCCCTCAGTATTTATGCAGATCTGGGTGGGGTTACACTGGTGAGAATCTGAAGCACATTCATCCACATCTGCAACAGAGAAATAAAACAAGAAAATATTAGAAATGGCAACAAAATAAAGGTTGTTCACACTGTGCAGGGACTTGCATTCACAATCTGTGCACTGGCTCCATGTGTGGAACCAAAGTGTGATGCAGTAGAAAGAATGACCATAACCTGAAGTAAAACTCATAATAATAAATGTCTGAGGGCCGTGAGAACTGAGGGTGCTCATCAAATCTCTCCCTTTTGCAGATGACCCAGTGTTTCGCAGAGCTCCTCAAGAAAGGGATCGCATTACCTTGAGCTTTTTATTACTTCCACATTTGTTTTTTCACTGAACTGGGATTTGCATGCTACAGGGCAGTGTTCAGCCCTAGGAAAGGCTGCTGAAAGGGCTATATAACCCCCCTGTGGAGTAAGAGATGAACGGGAGTTTGAGAGATGTACAAACACAACTCACACATATAAAAAAAAATTACTTCCTACCCCCACCAACACAGATTATCTCACTGTAATTTTTCTGACAGAAGGTTCAACCAAAATCTACCTTTACCTGATGAAAAAACCTGTATACTTTCCTGGAATCAATTTCCTGACAATAAAACTCTTTCCTTTTTTATTTTTTACTATCCTTATTGGTTTTTATGTATTTGGGGTTTTATTACAACGCCTTAGGATATTTTTGTTGTGGGCTATTTTTTTATGTTTGCAAAAGAGGTGAATAACATTCCTACATTTATATAAGCCAGGACCCTGGAACCTGACTGATTAAAAATGCCTTTCAGAGTCAGAAGTTCAGTTTGAATCTCTCCTTGCTCAATCTCTTCCCTGATGTTTCTGGCATCGTGTTTGCCTCTAGATGTCAGAAATGGAAATATCAAAAGATAAATGGCATCATTTTTTTCAGCCAACTCAGATTTCTATGTTGTATTTATTAATACTAAAATTATTTTTTATTCCAATATACTGTGCACTGCCTTTGCTGAAGTGCTATGTCATCCAAGCAATGCTACTCCCTTGATCGCCCCCTGATTCTTATTAACCCAGACTTTGTTGGGTCATGAGTGAAAGTATCTCACAAATGCATTTGGCTGGAGCAGGCAGCAGAGGGCAGGAATTATGGCTCAGGATCAGCCCCTGAGGCACCTAGCACAGCCAGGCCATTGTAAAATCCCAGCAGTCATGGAATAACCCATCCAGTCTGCCAGCATATCTAACATATCTAACATATAGATATCCAGCATATCTAACATGTTCAGATACATAAATAAATACATACATATTATATATATGGTGGGAGTTAGAGTTCTTATCATGCCTACGTCTGTACCAGAGCAATTTATGGTGAGTCAAAGCTGGTAAGATAACAAGAGTAGCACAAGTAGAGGTAATTAACTCTGTCAGAAATTGGTTGCTTTGTATTTATTGGCTAGATGAAGGTTGGCAAAATGGTGGAGGAAGCGTGAAAGGGGCAAGATAACAAGTCTAGACTATATAGGTGCATAGATATGTTGTTCAGTTCAGCTATTGCTTCTGTGATTGGGCTAAAAGTAATGGTCCCTCCCTTCATACAGCATATCATACATAACTGGTAGTATTTGAACACAACTTTTATCTAACTATAAATTTAATAAGAATGACATTAATGTTTTCTAAATGAAAAAGCTTTCTAGTTGTCACGTTTGCTTATTGTTTTAGGAGTGGGACCTTGGGATCTGGCCAATTCTGCTCTTTCTAGCCTACCCCGACCTTAAAAAGTACATTTTCATTTTCCATGCTCCCTGCTTCCAGTAATATTAATAGGTGAAGCACAGTGGAGACAAAATGAGGGTCAGGGTCTTACCACCACATATGGTAACAATGCTGTTTGAAGACTATAGATCCTCCACTCTTTTGTGGTGCATCTTTCTTGCAGGGATACAACATGCATTCTTCACCAGAGGCAATAGCTGGCTATGGGATCCGTTTTTGTTCCCAAGTCATCTTTGTAGCAGTTGCATCAGCAGCAGAATAATCACTCCAGAAAAGGAAGACATTGATCCTCTTTTCTTTGCTATCCACCAAGCAGATTTCTTTGCTAACTCCTAATCTTCACCTTTTGTGGTGGTATTGGAGACATATTTCTATTTGATCCCAAATTTTTTTTACAACAGAAGCTACCTGTGGAGTTTCTGCTGTTCCTAGAAAACCCGATTAACCTGAAGTTGTCTATGCAGAAGATGCTGGCTCCCCTCATTTTACACTGAACAATACCTCACTGACTTCATTAATGAAGTTTTATGTAACCAACAGGTATAAACATCTTTATTGGTAACATCAAATCTTTTTGGTTGGTCCTGAGTGCACACACCCAGCTCTATATTACATATCTCTGGCTTTCTCTAAGGTTGCCCCTTATCATGATGTGCCATTAAACTCTGACAAATGCGGCCAATGCCATCAAATCAATTATTTTTGTCAAGCATCCTTCTCAGTTCAAACAGGTAGTATAATCCCAGACTGTCTGCCAAGGGTTGTTTACATTACATGCGCTCACTGAGTGAAAAGGGATGTTTGCACTCTGAGAAAAATGTCGGTGCAACAACTGGCTGAGCATTAGGTATGTTCTTGAAAGATATCAGATCTGGGAGACAGAGGGTGCCTTGCCCAGCCCATTTACACAGTGCAGCATACAGTGAGAACTGGTGTGGTTGTTAAAGTCAAAACTAGACACATGACAAGGAAAGGGAGACAAAAAAAAACCCCCAAATTATTTCCACTGAGGAGAAAACTAGCCATAAAACTTTGAGAGATTGCCTACAATGGATTTACTAGACTTAAATGACAACATAGAAACTATATCAAAACAGTCCAAAGGCATTTTTGGTTGAGTGGAAAACTGCAAGTGGAAACAACCTGACAGCTAGTCAATTATGTGCAATCATTTCTTATTTTGGTTTCACAGCTTATTTCTGTCCTATTCAAACAGAAACCTTAGGTGTGTTCATGCCCTCGGAATATTACTTCAGAGCTCATTCATACCACCTCTGCCCTTGTGATGGGTCATACACAATACTAGAGTAAAACTGTGATGCTAAAAGTACATGATACTAAATTGTCAATAGTTTTGTAGGTTTGAAGCAGACAAATTCAGGGAATAAAACATTGTAAGGTTAGATGAGTTGCCTGAGCCCCAAAGTAAAGTCTAATTAGCTGGAGAACAGAAAAGGTATTGAAGTGAAGCACGCTAGCAAGAAACTCTAGAAATCCAGCTACCCCACTTCAAGGCTTTAATAGATTGTGATATTTGATGAGTTTGGCATTAGTACCAGAAAGCATCAGATGGTGTCACCCAGCACTGATACCCAAGGATGGTTTTAGTTATACTGAACATACTTTTAGGATCTTTTATTGCCAAGATCAGTAGAAAACATTACCAACACTCCAAAAGCAAGTCTAGGCTTTACTAATAGCTAGCATTATTGAATATCTCTTCTGTGATTTTTGGCTACATTACTCAGTATGTGGCTACAAGGAGAGTTGCCAAGAGGTAAATCAGGAAGCAAACATAAATTAGATTTGTCCTCAGTGCCAACAGACTAAGGTACCTGGTAGTTACTATGTAGGACAAGGAACCAGCACAGGGGCAGTGACAACATTGTAACTCATGTGCTGAGAATTTACCCTGTGGGAACTCACCCTTTGTCTTCATCTTCTACTGTCTTCCTTCCTATTTGAAAAATGAGGATAACAAAATCTGTGTTGGAGTCCAGCCTCCGTCTCTGTTTTGCATCTAAAACTGTTCAGGGCAGGGCCTGTCCTCCTGTATACAGAGCCAGTTCACAATTAGTCCATTTTTATTTGAAGCCTTCTGGTCCTAATACAAATCAAACCATACTATGGAACCCTGCAAGGTCCCACTTGCTGATAAATACCAGTGCCCCTGGATTTTAACCAGGAAATTCAAGACTACATAATTAAAGAACTAGTCTACAACCACTCAACAAGACTGAAGCAGAAATAGGTCATGGAGGTTTCTTACTTATAGCCCTTTATGTAGCCCATTATGTGAACACTTAAAGATGTGACTTTTTCAGGAATTTGTGCAGCCTCTACATTGGCTAATGAGATCTAAAGTAAAAGGTAAACCATCATTCTGCAAGCATTATGTTCTACTAAAAAGCACTAAAGGCTCTTTCAGCTAAACTCTATGCTACTCACAATGTTACTGTTCTACCCTACTGGTGCACTGAATTGCAAAGCTTCCAGTATTACTGAAACAGAGAGAGAACTATTGACACAGTCAGTGGCAAATCAAAAGAGTTATCTGTCTGCTACACCTCTTCTTACTCCTACAGACAGAACTGGGACAGCTGCTGTGAAGTTATATATGAAAACAAGAGGATCATCATACCTAATAATTTTGAGTAAGTCTCAATTTTTTCCAAGTGACTAGTGACTCTGGGTGACTCTTAGATGTTTCTGATTTTGAGACAGCTGCTGTCCAGCACTTAAAACCACAGTAGAGAACCAAAGCAGAGCCTTCTCTTGCCAACGAGTGCTTGGCCAATGCTTGCTGTGGATGTTTCAGTGCTTGATTATGCTGCTGTGTGCTATCAGATTAGCAATGATCTATATTCTCTCATCCAACCTTCCAATTGTTTTGTTCACATTACTACTCCCACAGCTAGTTCCAAGTGCAGAAGTTGAGGCAGAAGTCCAAACTGAAATTAAAATTTGACCTGACATGGGAATGATTCACTTTGTAACTTTCCAGATGAACACTGAGAGCAACCACACAGCCCATCTAGACCACTGCTCTCTGCCTCCTAAGAAATATCATCTAGAGTGAACACAGAACCTCATGGCTCAATGCCATGATTTTTAAAGTTCTTTGGTTTACTGAGTATATGAGAGAATAAATAGGTGGCATCTCCATACACATGTGTCAGGAAGACCTTGCTGCAAGAGCCCGAGCCCAAATACTCCAAAATTAACCATATCCCTCTCTCTTACCTCAGTGTGTCTGTCTTAAGAAGTTATGGCTGTGGTGGTTTGTCCTAGCAACCCTGGTGTGTGATGTTCTGTTTACTTGACATTTTGACAGAGGTGAGGTGGCTGGGGTAATGGGGTTTCCACTGGGGATTGGAAGGGTGGAGGAAGAGGGTTTTTATGTTTCTGGCTGACTGGCTGCCCTTTGTGGGATGTGATATGCTGATTATTTGTTTTTATTGGTACAGATTGTGTTTTTAATAGATGGCAGGATGCCTGGTGACTGGATAGATATAATTTACAATGTCAAAATAAATAAATGAACTAATTCTGTTTAGCATGCAAATTACTGGCTGTCTGATTTATTATCTGTAAAAGCTAGCAGTAAACTTCATGGATTCCTTATAATTTAGACACATCAGAGAACAGCATATGATATTTTTAATTTGTTGCCCATAAACTTAAAAAAAAGAAATAATCTAAAAGCCATGCATACAAAATAAATAAATAAATAAATAAATAAAAGGCCACATATTAGTATAATCAGAAATAAAATCTAAATGTCAAGCCAACACCACATATGACCAGGGAGGCTAATTCTTATCAGAATATTTAGTGATCTTTTATATAGACTCATGTCCACAAAGAATGCTTCACTGAGGCCACTTTCATTTGTGTCAATAATGTTGCAAGAAATCACAGCATAAAAATGAAATCAATAGTCCACTGAATTAAGAGCAGACATATTCAATACTAATCAAACAAAAGAGGCTAGATCTAGGAGACCATATGCTTACCTTACATAATTTTTTAATTTCTTAGGCCATTAAGAAATCTGTCTTGGCCAGAGAAACTATTGAAAATGGGAATAGGAATCTGTAAAGTTCTTCCAAGTGACTTTTCTCCTCTGAAAAGTTTTAAATCTATGCATGTGCAAGTTTTCATTTTTTTGTTTGCACTTCTAGCAATAAATTCAATTTTTAGTGGGAGATATTGTACCTCTAATGTTTTTAGTAACTGCATAAAAAATATGGAAAATGTTGATAACATGCTTATGATAGAAGATATTGAGTCATCAACTGAAAGATCTTGGCCATGCCAACCACCTTCCTTTCAGGATACAGAGAATGATTGCAGCTTTATGAAGCATGAAGCAAGATAAAGAGGAAGAATCCAAGTTATTAACACAGACAATCTGCTGAATCAAAGACCCCAGAGAGGACTAAAATGCAGGGTAGGGGAAGGGGACATGCAGGAAGCAGGAGTCTGGCAAGCTACATGACTTTAAGAGGTGGAAAGCCAGGGGAGAAAGCAGACAAGAGGAGAAGGAGCAGAGGTGCTTGGGAACTGGAAGCACCTGCTCACTGGAAGTCAAGAGACTGTAAGCAATGACACTGCCTTTCTTCTGCTTAGAAAAACAGGACTTTGTGCATAAACAGGACTTTATGCGTTAAAGAACGCAGAAGGAAACAAAGTTCTTAAGATCAGCTCCTAAGTTCAGACACAATATCTGAGTCCTTCAGGGAATTAATTTCTTGGCAAAAAGCTACTTGTAAAATAATTAATAATAAAAAAAAAATATATTGATGACTTTCTTTTTGGTATTTATGAGCATGTGGTTACATACCACAGGACAGAGCAAATGCATGTGGAAAGCTTACCAAAGAAGCTCCATCCCAAGGATTCACACTTGCCACTACAGGAACAAGGGAGATTACTCCCTGATCCATCCACTGGTGTTGAAAGTGATGGAATCCATGACTACATTTACCCCTCCAGAAGCATGGTCCATGCTCAGGGTGCTGTGACCATTCCACTCCTTTGATGACAACTCCTTTCTCTGCTGGCTGGCAAGGTGATAATACCCATAGCAGAGAGCTGTCATGGGAGGACGTGGATTTACCATCTCTGAACTAGAACCACATTCTTGGAGACTTTGGCCATTAAAAGAGAAACTTTGCTTGGACTCTGTATGTAAGAGGGAAGCCAATGTGGACAGCAGATTTCCAAGACGATATGTTTTGGCAATGTGTGCTGTTTCACAGATGGACTGTTACATTTTGTTCTATTTGGAACATATTTAGCATGCATGACTTCCTTTCTTAAGTAACGAATTCTGATAATCATGCCACAAATTTCTGTGGGTCACAGTAGTAGTTATGGCTGTGTTTCCTTCTTTTGATCAATCATTGCCGAAAGTGGCTATGTTTTCACCATCATGATTATCTGAGAGCCATTAGCACCATGGGGTTCAACACAGTAAGGCTGAAGATTAATTTGACAGTTGGAAGAGCACAGGTCTTGCAGATTGAAAAAAGTTTGTCATGAAAAGTCTTCTTCCCTCTTCTACTAAGAGTTGTGGGTGATTTTGGGGCCCTACTTCTTTATTTTATTCTCTGTATTTTAGTCCTGTTGTTGTACCACTACAATCCCAGGAGCTCACTCTGCTCTTGAGATACAAAGTTCTAGCAGAGAGGCTCAAGGTTGCAAGCCCACTCCAGAATCTCTGTCTGCTCAAACACTGAAGCTTGTTCAGTCATTTATAACCCTCAGGGCTCCATTTTAAAATAATATAAAGATTGGATATCTGTTTTTCTAATAGGAATAATTGCAGGCCAGGACTAAACATCCGAGCTGAGTAACATGGGTTCCAAGATTACTTGGAACAGAGCACTTTCCCCAAACTTCTCCCCCGCTCCTTATTTGGACACTAAGAAATAATTTCCTCAGTAGTAGATTTTTACTCAGTGAAATCACATGTTTTCTCAAAGCTTTTTTTTTTCTCAAGGTAATTACATTTGATAAGAAAAGGGGAGAAATAACAATGCCACATTCCTAAAGTGCAGACTGAAGCCAAATTCAAACTGCTGCTGTGTGGGGTCAGTGTTTTTTTCCAAGGACGACTGACCCTGCTGAGCTTGGACACCATCCAAGATCAACTCCCTAAACACCTGTTTAATTGCATATTTCAGTGTCTGAGGACTGGCTGTTGATTGCTGAATTCACTTTCTATCTGCATCCCATATGCATTATGTTATTGGTTGATTGATAAACAAGGATTAAAGTGGTTTTTCACATAGATGGTCAGCTTGGAAGTGGATACTAATTAGTGTGAGGCGTGAATCTGTAATGCTGTTCCTTTTGCCTGGCATGAAAATCGTTCAACATGTCTCACAGGTTCTAGATCTCCTGCCAGCTATCTGAGCCTTTCCCTAGCCAGCGCACTCTTAACAGTACTCACAGATTATAAACAACAGCTAAACTGCGAAAGAACTTTGAGCACAGTACTAGTCCTGCTTTTGTGATTCAGATTTATGGGACAGCCATGCGATAAGCAAGAGGCCATCAGCCTCTTCTCTTTCTGTCAGAACAGACCTGTGCATTGTTCACACACTTGGCATCACTTGCATGACCACAGCTCACCACAGCTCCCACCAGTCCCAGGGCTCTCTGTTGGTATAAGATTGTACCACTTATGTGGACTACTCCTGATGTCCGATAAGAGCTTTGGCACAAATGCACAGTCTGCATGCTAATTCTGGGATCAGAAATAAGGCAAGCTACTGATTTCAATCAAGGGCTTTGCTTGAACGTGGAAACTCCATGAACTGAAGCATAACTGTACTCTCTGGATTTATCATTTCGTGTTGAAGGTTCTGTGCAGCTTTTGAAATCAATGGCGAGTGCACGTGATTTGGGAATCTCAGTTACTTCCCGGCTGCATTTAACGCTACTCCACGTAGCTGTGGTACAACAGAACAAGATTGACCCAACTACCTGCTGGAATGGGATAGAGTGTGTTAGCATCCCCCTGATGACACTGAATCTGCTGAATTAGGAGATACCAAGCAGTAGCTGCTCAACATGGTTTCATCTTCATCAACAAGGAACATGTTTTTCATCTGAATAAATGGAGCATTGCTGTCCTATTTTATATGATCATATGTGACAACTGAGATCTGCTGGTAGGGTGGTGAGAGGAGCCAGTGAGCACTTACTGAGAATACTCCCAGCTGCTGGGAGGTTATGTAAGTGACATTTTTTATTGCAATGGAAATGAAAAGGATGTGCAATCAGAGCCAGGAAATGCACACTAAGAAGTTAAAACATACTTCTAGCAAAAGGTCCTTACATTCTTCTCTTTGCTACATGATATGAAACAGTCTCATGAAAGAACCTTCAGAGAAGTCTTATAAAATTTCACAGAAGGGGAGTAGAACCATTAACTGAAAAAGCAAATTTTCTATGCCTGAGTTGTATATTTTCTCAGCAGTTCTGTGGGATAGTTTAAAAAGACCCTGTAAGAAGGAATATGCTAAAAATATAGGAGTTTAAAGCACTATTTATAAAGCTTTTAAACATGTCTGTGAAATCCTACTGACTTCTCCTCCAGCAAATTCTTTCAAAGTCTTTTCTGTTAGGGTACAGAACATAAGAGAACTAAAATAAGAGAACTGCTATTCCCACTTTCGCACCCCAGGGAACTTTGAGAAATCACTAGCACAAATAGTCCAGCCAGCTGGTTTAGCCAATTGGTGGTCAGTTTACATTTCCTCTAATAAGTGAACTTCTTGACCATACATTTTAACTGAGTCATTAAGAGCTCCTTTTCCAAGTGTTTTGGCAGGCTAAAGAGGTCTGGGACTGTGAATAGACCACAATAACTAGTAAGGAGCTGAACAGCTCTACTTCTAATATGGCAGAAGAAATTGATCCAAATGGATCCAGAAATTAAAGCCGCAATGAAAACAAATGGATGCAAATATACACCTGCAGGATATAGCAGAAACTTTTATTGGAAGGTTTGCTTCTTTCATGAAATGCAGACACATCAGACATGTGATGTGGTAAAAGCTTTAACCATTGCTCAGCATGTTGTGCAAACAACAGTGGGAGGGAAGTACTGGACACTTGAAAATACAAGTTAGATTCTATGTGTGCAGTATGTACAAAACCCTAGAGATAATTTAGTGTGGATGTTCTACTTACTCTCACGGGATAGCTTGAAATCTTTAATACACATTAAAAAGGGGGGCCCCATGCGTGTATTTAAACAAGGGATCTCCGTTACGTGGAACTGGAATAGTAATGTAAGATTCATCACTAAGTAATCTCTCACAAAGCTTCAGCAGTCATCACCACCATCTCATTCAGGAATGGACTGGATTCAAAGCTCCTTGTCTTTAGCACGCAAGGAGGTTTCAGACAGAGGTGGCATGGCTGCAGACTGCCTCAAGTCACTTGAACTGTGTGCGTCAAACTCACATGCAATGAAGACTACAGCGCTTTATCTTCCTCCAGGAATCAAAGACCTTATTCCATGAGCCTAGCTGAAAAAGTAAAATCAGGGAAACGAGCCTGGCTGCACCAACAGTGCTTGCAGAACGTGTGTCTGGACAGTGGGGCAGTTTTATATTTGCTTTAGAGGCTCTGTAGAGCTGACCAGTTATACGTGACTCAACACTCACATCACTAGTCTGCCTTGGCGAAGCCACAAGCTCTGCAGGCAGTGGGAGTTAGAAGTTCTTCTTAGGAATGGAAAGCTTCAGATCTCTGCCCATGGCAGCAATCATTGCCAGCTGTTCCAGGAGCTGTTGTGATTGACTACGGAAAGAGTGTTATGATTGGCACCAAGGGCATTGGGGAGCTTATCAGGGGAGAAAATTGTTTTTCATATTTCATCTGAGTTTAAAATCTGTCCATGTGTCAGCATGCTTTATAACAATCTCAAAGCACAACAAAGCCAAGGTAATTGTTGTATAAATGTTAAGGCCTTTTGAGCTCTTTTGTAAGCAAAGAATGGGTAGTGGACAAAAGCCAGTGGAGAAGAAAAATCTTTGAGAATTATCCTCTGCAAATACTGGCTTCCAGGCTCAGACAGCTGTGTCCTTATTACTGTCAATAGCAAAGAGCTATGCATGTGGGCAACATTCCCCTTTGAGTGTATACATAGCAAGCCATCTATTTATTTATTTCTGTGGTGATGATCATTGGAGAATGCCTATAATCCCTGCCCAAATAACTGGCTTTAACTCAGATTTGGCATGCACTTTTTTATAATGATTGAGCCACATTTGCTTGCAACATTCCAAAAACTGCCGCCAGCCAAGTGGGTTGTAAACCTTCCTGGATACATGAAAACTGTGTGGATATAGGAGCTTTACTTTGTTCCAATTAGAGTATGATGTGGATATCTACTGGAAATTCTTCTGCTCTCCTTACTCTCAGTTCATGGTTCCTCAGAAAAAGAGATGTTCCATCTCAAAGGGCTTTTTCTCTTTCTTTCTCTCTCTCTCTGTCTTTCTGTTTTAAAACCCATTCAGTTACCTTTAATGTGTAAATTAATTAAGACAGAAACTTTCAAGATTTGTGAAATCCTGAGATAATAAGCCCTCAAAGAAGATGTGCTGAGCCTTTAGAGGCAGAAAGTTGTGTTTGCTTAAGCCCCAAGAACTGCCATTTTTGAGCAGGACTACAAAAAGTTCTGGATGGTTATGAAACTCCGAGGCAAGGAAAGATGTGAGGCTGAAACTGCAGCAAATAAAATTTCTAATAAAAGTTACCTAACACTTGCAGGAGCCCTGGCCCCTGCCTGTGAATCAATAAATCAATCGAGACAAAGGCAGATCATTTTTCTATGTACTGATCCTGGTGTAAAACAGATGTGTTGATCTGGATGGTCCTGACTGAATTTGCACTCCATGAAACTCAAGATTTTGTTTCACTGAAAAGCTAAGAATAAGATCCTTCAGTTCTGATTATTGCTTCTACTTCACTGTATTAGCTTCCATCCAAAGATCTCACAGCACTTTAAAATCAATACTAAAACTCAAAGTCTATGTGACAAAGAGAATATCACTTTCATTTTATGGAAGTCTTAGGTAAATTAAAGGCTAGAACCAGTATCAGACACAGGCTCCTGCATGTCAGGTACTGCACTCAGAATTGTTGTGCTAGTCATGCTGGAGTTGACCTCTGGAAACCATCTTAGTCCAAGCCTCCACTCAAAGCAGGGGAATTCTGTCAGATTGCAAAGGGCTTTCCCAGCTGAGCTTTGAATTTCTCCAAGGATAAAACTGTTAGCCACAAAATTTATGAACCTCTTTTCCAGTGTTTGACCACCTTCACAGTGATAACATTTCTGCTTATATACAATAAGACTTCACTATCTTGCAACTTTTGCCCATTCCTGTCCATGTGCACCTCTGAGATGAATCTGGCTTCATCTTCTCTACACACTCACAATAAACAGTTGAAGATGGCAAGCAGTACAATTCCCTCACCATCCTCATCTTCTTAAGGCAGAGTAAACCCACGTCTCTCAATCTATCCTTGTATGTTATGTGCTTGCACCCCTTAACCACCATGGTGATCCTTTGCTGGATACCCTTCGGTATGACCTGTCTTATACCAAGGAACCGGTATGACTGGGAGAACTGGGTGCCTGTGAAGACAACAGGAATATACTGCATACTGAACTCTCCTGGAGGTAGCTTAGAGAAAATACTTAGAATGCTTCTATACAAAGATCAGTTGTAAACCTTGTTATCAGTGCAGTTCATCACAGAGGCAATATTCTGTGGATCTCTGCTTAGTTTCCTAGAAACCAGTGAGGTGAGAAAACTATTTCATTGGATACTGCACAAACACAGCTAGAACCAGGACTTCCCTACTCACACATACAGATCTGCACATTTTTGTCCCTAAATCTTTAAGGTAAGTCTACCTTCCTTGCACCAGAATTCAGAAATTGCCAACTAGTGCTAAAGGCTGAACACGTGGCCATTGTCACAGGCAGTCCCATCAGCTCTCACAATATCCATGAAAGCTCAGAAAGACATATGTTCACATTGAGCATTCCCATATTGTTCAATTCCAAATAGCCTGGCCTGAAAAAACATGTTCTGTTTAGGTAATTAAAAACAAAAGAAGTAAATAGATAAACAAAAAAGGCAATGTTCACAACCAACAGGAACATTTAATGTCTGTGGTTATTCCTGGAGCAAATTCCTGCTCTTACGCTCCAAAGGGCATGACCCAGTGAATTTTCCATCATGTGGGCCTGCTCCAGAGAACAGCTAAATTACATTTTTTTTCCTTTATCATAGTACCTTTCTTTATTAGCCCCTTATTACCATGCGGGCTGTCATACTCAGTCATGCAAGACAGCAGGCAGGCACACTTTAAAAGGCACAGTCTCCAGCACAGAAGCATGCCTAGCAAATCCTTAGCATGATTGGCATTGTACCATTTGTAGTCTTTCTACCCATCTCCAATCAAATACTGCAGTATTTATTAATCCAGACCTTTATAAATTTGTTAATTTCATGTCCCTCCCCAGGTTAGAGGGAATGAACCACTGATGCATTTATGTATTTTCTAGATGGTTTCTTGTCCCAAGCTTGTAGGTGTCAGCTTGAAATTTTGGTGGGGGTGAATGTGATAGTATTTTATATCTTGTGATGATATAACCCTTATCAGCTTCAGAATGCACATGACCTGCTGAGCCATCACTGGATGTACTGCAAATTGTCAGCTGCTAATTACACTTAGAGGTGTTGTCCAGTCTGTATAAGACACAACTATTCCATAGCTCTCTAGGCTTAAATCTACACCCAGGTTTTCAAAAGTGCATGGGGAATATGGAAATAAAATTTTCACTTTTTTCAATTAAAATCATAGGAAGTGTTGGAAGTCTTATGTGTAACCCTGTAAAAAGAGTCTTATTCTCTTATACCGCTTTTCATCTATGAAATGAGACAAATTGTTGTGTTGTAAACAAAAAAACCAAACCAAACCAACAACAACAAAACCCAACCAAAAATTCACTTGTCCCAAAATGCGATGCACAACCTGAATAACAGGTTTTACAAAATCTTACTTTCAGATAGCAGTGATTTACTGGGGAAGAACGCCTCCTTCCTAAAGCTGGCATATAGCTGTCAATGTAGTTCTGGGCTATTCCATCACAAAGTCAGCCCTGGTTTTGATTAAAATCATTTCAATCTGCTTCTGAATTAAAGCTCTAGATGCAGTGCTTAGTGATTTGCTGGCAACAAGCGTGTATGTTGCTGCAGTCTGCCTTCGAAATACATGAGCACGGTCCAAGGCTGCTCCAGCCTGTGCCTGGTTTGGGATTCCCCACAGGGGTTGTGATAGCAGGAAGTCAGCAGCGTGCTGTAACGCATCTCCTCTCCTGGGCCTGGTCCCTGCTTCAGGAGTAAGGACTGGCAGTCTGGCAAACTGAATGAACTGCTCCAAGATTTCTCCTTTGGAAAGGGAATATCAGGCTCCCCATTTAAGCTATCTCAGTTTTGTGTTGCTCGCCCATAGTGGAGCCACTTAAATGCATATTTGAGGACAAAAAACTGCATACTTTAGAGGGTACAGAAGGCAGGCTACATAATGAAATGACATAGGATTCAATCATCTCTCTCTTTTTCACAGGTATACTTTTCTTGGTTTGTGTTTGTTCCCCCCCGCACCCATGTATTTTTTTTTCCCCCCATAACTGCAGCACACAGACAGCTGCAGGAATAGCTTGAACTCAGAAAGATTCCCCCAGATGACAAGGACAGGAATATCCTACCTAGAAAATGAAGTCTAAATCTGTTGCCCGAGCTTGAGAAAACACATACATGGATGAAAACTCTTAAAATGAATACAATACTTAAAGCTGTATAAAAAGATATTAGTAACAGTTGTAAATATTACAGTATCTCTTCAGAACAATTGCCCTGTGTGCCTATTTGATAAGGAAAGTCTTTATTATAATATCCCTGCATCAAAATTACTCAATTTGGCTGTTACACGTTGAAAAAGCACTCCTAAAAGAACTCCTAGACCTTCTAGCAATACTTTTCATCACTACATGCTTAGGTTGCTGGATGAACCGGTGTCTCAGAACATGCTGTGCTGTGGTGGTGGAGACTGAGGATCTCAGTTTGCCTTAAGAAATACTAAATGAATTTTAAATAATATTTCTTTAAGAAGTCATTGTGAGGTTAAACATTGTGTGATCCAGACCTCCAGGAGGTTCAGGAGATCAAGGCCAATTTATGTAACAGTTTTCTGATATTAAAAGTGCTATAAGGAGCAAGTTTGAGTTTAGTGAAAATTCGTAGTACTACCATAGTGACAAGGTTCTTACTCATGTGATGAACTTTTCCCTGCAGTGTTAGATAAAGCAAACAGTTTTCTTTTGTGTCTTTGTGTATACTGGAAGCTGGAAATACATCAAAGGACTCAAAAGCACAGCAACTTAGAGATACTTGATAACCCCCAACTTGTGCAAGACTCTTTCTTGCTAACTATTACTCCAGACAGTTTTTGAATGCTTCTAATGACATATTTTGTTGTATTCCTCCACTGCAACATACCTAGTGTATTCTTGTATAACCTGTCATAAAGGGCTTTACTATGTTGAGTTTAAAAGTAATTTTCCTTCATTTCAGCAAATTGTACCTTATTCAGGTTCTTTTGTACCACCCACCATACACAACTCCTGCTTCTCTGACATTTACAGTTCTGACTGCTGTCATCTTACCCTAAGCTTTACAATATACTTGACTTTTAATTAAAGTCAGCCTTGACAATGCCCCCAATTTACTGTAGCTCTTTACTGAGAGTTCCATAAAACTATCTACATTTATATGATACTGAAGTACTTATCCTTATTGACAGTAGGTTGGATCCATTCTCAGCAGAACGTATTAAAGAACTATTCCTTCTCTGCTCTGGGATGAGAAGTGTTAGTAACACTGTCAGTTCCCATTCATCTTCCCATGCAGTGTTACCTATAGCTATGTTGGGGTTGTACCTCAAAACCAGTTAATGCCTTTGATCCTAACAGCAATTTACTTAGGGGGCTGGCTGGCAAACAATTTAACTTCACACACACACACACACACACAAAAAACAACAAAACCAAACCAAGCCAAGGAAAACAACAACAAAACAAAAACTAAACAACACACACACATCAAAAAACCCCACAAACAAACAACCAAACAAAAACAAAACAAGCCCCAAACAAATGGAAATAAGCTTGAAATATTAGAACAAAGCAGAAAATAAAATGATTTCTTTTTGTGGAAAAACAGAACAAAACCCAAACCAAACAACACAGTTAGTGTCAGACAGAGCCTGCAAATTTATGATGCATAAAATCTTTCTCCTTCCTTCTAGGCTCTCACTCTTTAGTGAAGCACTTTTTGTATTTTTAGTATCTGAATGTCTCATGAACACAAAGAGATTTATCCTCACTGCAGAGACATGTTATTGATGTAAAACCGAGCCCTAACAAAGCTAAGGAAATATTCCTGAAGACTTACAAGTTTGTATAGACACACTGCTGGTGCCCAAATGAAGACACTGTACACACCCTGACTATAAGAAAGTGATGAATGCCTCTGCCTGAAAACCTAGACCCCCTCAAGGGCTTCCAGATGGTTGCTGAGATATTGAGATTCCTCAGATAAGTAGTCAATTCTGAAAAAAGCATTGAGCAAAGAGATCTGAGGTCATACTGGCAGCCTGTGGCAAACAGCAGGCTAGATTAATGGGCATTTTACATAAACTTCCACTGAGGATGAAGGTCAGTGAGAGCAAGGGACCTATCCAAGCTTTGGGGACCTGGACCTTCATTTTGGCTGTCTTGTCACCTATACTCACTGAAGCATAGTCTTATACTACAAGGCACCTGCAATCATAAGTTATGGTTGAACAGAACTAACATCAGAGAGGTTTTTGCTAGTGTTAAAACTGAAGGTGGACTTCAGCACATCTTGTCATCCCCAGCAGGGACCATGTCCCAACCAAGCTGGCTGATAATGTGTAACCCCCATTCATCTTCTGGTAGCTTGATGATTTTTTTTTTTTAATTCTCTCATCTCATTGACGTACTAAAATGGGAAGCTGGTCAATTGGCAAATGAAGGGGTCAGAGCATGTTAAACTCCACACAACGTGAAGCAGCTCTTCTATTTCTGTGTGGCAGCCCTGTCATGGGTCCGGCGTCTTAGGGACAAGACAAAGGAGGAATGCCAGCACATTACCTCTGCCTATAGAGTCTGGCAAAACATACAGTCCATCTGAATGATTTATATTGGCAAAGAAGCCAATTAGTATTTTCTATATATTTTGGCTTAACATCTTGATTGTGACACATAACCATGGCCAATTTCAGGCTGGAACCAAGTGAAAAGAAACAAAGCTGACCCAAAAAATATAAGGGAGCAGCCAAGAAAAACGGTGAGTTTTAAGTCATTGAGAACACTGCCACCTCTAGGCAATGTGGGTGCTGAAAATATATGCAAAAATTAACATAGGCTGGAGCAGCGTGCTGGTGCTAGGAAGGGCACTGAAAATACATAAGCCTTCTAGGTAAGGGGAGACACTCTACCATGTACTGAACTCTGCACGTTTTGACACAGGGAGGTAGAGAAGGTGCCACTCATGCAGCCAAAGTGTCTGATGGTGCCAGCAGAAAGCTAGGCATGCACTGTCATCCACAGTTGAAACAGACACCCATAGGACAATGAGAGAAGAACAAACCACAGAGCCAATGGACTGGGGAAAGGTACTCATGAAGTCTGTCAATCTTAAGTCTTTATTTTCTTTTAAGCCCTGTAATCGTCTAGTCGGCGGCACTGCCTTGCATGACAGCTAAGGAAAGCTCATGAAAACTGCTCCGGAGCAGAGCAAGCTAATTGGTACATAGTGGCTTTAACTGATCTGGCACTACTGAAATCCCTGGAAGTAAGACATAACAAAGGCAAGGCGGACAGAAAGCCGCACGTATCAAACTGCTGTTAGTAGTGACTCTAAGGAATCATTCAGAGATTAACAGTAGGGGTGAGAGCCCTGCCCTGGCCAGCACATGCCTGAGGATATGGCAGGCTGGGCATGATTACTGCTCCTCTGAAGTGAGTCAGATATAATCTCCTGCCAACCAGCTCTTGGTGACAACTGAAGTCTGTGTATTATCTGGCTCAGAGCCCTGTGACCAATAACCCCCAATTCAGAGACCAAGCTTAACCAAGGCCATTAAGCCAACCAAAACCCAGAGTGTTAGTTAAACATCTTTCCCTTGCATACCCTTTCCCTCCGTAGTCTACAAAGCACAAGGGAGATGGATTCCCTGGGCCCTTGCCATCTTGTATACCAAAGTATCATACAATTTCAAGAAAGAGGGAAAACTGAAAGACATCATGGAATAGAGAGGCCAGTCCAGAGAGATTTTAACATTCCTGTGTCTAGACTGCGGCCTGCACATCTAACAAGACATGGACATAGTCCTATCTGTGCTTATGCCCCTTCTTTGCATACAAACCAGTTATGTTTTGTAATATGACACATTGTCATTCATCTATCCCCCTTCATATGCCCCTGTGGTTCCCTCCTGGCTCACAGTCTAAGTACAGAAGAAAAGTTTTAGTCACCTCTAATATGGAGGTGAAGACACTTCTACAGACAGAATCAGTGTAGCTCAAGCTAACTTTGAAAGCAAATGCTAACACTTCTGGTGGCCACAATTTTTAATCAACAGGTGGTCTTCTGACCAGCTGTTACTCTTTCCTCACAATGACTAGGAAATCCTTATCATTGTATCAAGAGTTTGGCAGAAGGAAGATATGATACCAAACTCCATGACCATAAGCTACTTACAGTCAATGGCTTAAGCTCAAGATAGATTAACTTAAACCTAATAAATTCACCACAAGAACTTCTGCTCCAAGATCCTAAAATCTTTGCTGAAGTCAATGGGGACTACAATCAGAGGTCTAAGGGTTTTCGGTCTCCAGTTGACTATCCAGCTACCTACTTAGTATGACTGTAATTCAGTCAAGTTCATTTGTGGCTATACTGTAGTTGTGTTGATTTTATTTTCCCTTCTCACACCATCACACATAAATACAGTCAGTCAGTGATACTTGAAAGGTACTGACATGCAGAATGATGTACTTGCACTTACTGTTACACTTTGCTGTACTCAGAAGCCTGCTATTTTTCATTCCAGTACACAGAGATGCCAGTTTTCTTAATAATGTGCAGTTCTTGGCTTACATGTTATATTTCTTGGTTCAATTTTACTCATTTTTTTGTGAGTAGTAGAAGCTTCACAAATAAATGAAGCTCTCTCCTGTGCTTTAACCATGAGACCACACTCCTCCCACACTGCACTTGTCAAGGAATGAAAGAAGGAATACAACCCACAGAAGGCTCAGTTTACCCTACTACAGACAGATCCATACAGCAACCTTTTCTATCATAGAATCATAGAACATTAGGGGTTGGAAGGGACCTAGAAAGATCATCTAGTCCAACCCCCCTGCCAGACCAGGATATCAAGCCAACTCCTCCACTACAAATGGTTTCACTTCAGTGAAAAGCAGCATTTGCACCTTCATTCACCTTGGTAAATTTTGCTGCAGGAGGATACATCTATTGATGGACAAATTTCTGTAGGAAGGACCCTGATGATGGATCCTACTGTAGGTACTAGCTGAGTCTTGCCTTTCCTCAGCCCCAGACCATTCTTCCTGCTGGTGCAATGGTTTCCTGAGGAAGGAAGGAGCTCTGAGTGTTTTCAGCTGTACCTTTTTATCCATTAATATTTTATGGTCAGCTCATGACTACTTATATGAAGATTGTTGGGGTTGTGAATAGATCAGGCCATCAGATCACAAGCACTGAGGCTGGACCCAGAAGGAGATGTACAATGTGGGTTTATCCAATGGAACCGGACTATGTTAAATACCTCTGTACTCTGTGATGTTAATGATCTTTTTTCTGTTAGTGCCCTAGCATATGGTCTTCTGTCTTAATGTATGTATCTAGTATTTTCCATGTCTTATTTTACCTGGCTTGTCTAGTCTCATTACACTAGATAATCAAGGGGCAACCATCTTGAATTGTGCTAAAACATGAAACGACCGCAGGATAAGAAGACGGTGTCTGAAAATCTCCAGGATCAAATAATCACTGAAAGTTTTTACAGCACTGGTATTTATGAAGTAAATGGGAGATAGTGATAAAGTTCTGGGACTTGCACCTCTTCTCTGAGCTATGTAGAAACAAAGGCAAAAGTGCCCCGTGATTTACAATTAGTTTAGTGCCCTAGGGAAATACACAAGTTCTGCCTGTCCCGTTTTTGAGCTTCACTGTTGTAGGATTATCAAACTGGGCCTTTCTTCTCCTGTTTACACATTTTTACAAGATACTTCTCAGGAAGTTATTTCAGCACCTATCATCTACTTGTGAATTATCCTTAGTACAATCCTGAAAATTAATTATTATTTCACTTAACACAGAACGACCTGAAGCCCCAAAATACCCAGAATATTTATCTATGGCAAAATCAGGAACTGAATGCAAAATCCTCCAACCCAAACCTTAGCCACCAATTATAGCTTCTTCTTGAGATGTTTCAGAGGCAACTTTTCTGCTGCTATCACAGCATGAGGTCCAAATTTATGTTTCTCCATACAAAATCCAACAGGAAAACCACCTTATGAATAAAGGGTATATATCATGGCCCTTAATTTAATCAGTTGTCATCAATTACGTATCTTTTCATGAGACTGCACTCAACCTCTTGCGGTATCTACTGTCATGTACTCTTTCTTTCTTTATTTTTCTAGTTAATCTGGACATGATGGCAATGCTGCTGTAACAGGGACCATGCACAGCCTTCAGGAATTGGTCCTTCGCATTAGCAAAAGAGGTCTCACAGACCAAGAGGAAAATAAGGATACAGAGCTGAACCAAATATGGTTAAAAAAGGCAATGGAAGGAGTGGATTCCATTTGTTTCTCCTTTACACTACCCCTTCCAGGGCATAATGTCCTTGCTTCATTTTCCTTCTTCCTCTTGTTTCTATATACCCAGAGAGGTCACTAGAAAAGTCACTCTTAGAAGGAAGCCAGGCTTAGTGGCTAAGCCATTGGATAAGTAATTCTATCCTCTAACTCCAGCACAGCCACGGGGCTGCTGCAAGACCTGGACATCTCCTTTCAGTTCTCTGTATCTTCATTTCCCTCCCCTCTCCCCAGACATGCACATCTGTTTCCTTTATTTTGCTTGAAAACTCATCTATGCATAGACTGTTCTTAATGAGGTTGCACACAGGGCAGGTCAGTACAATTGCAGGCTTGGCTGTGGGTTTTAGGTATGCTGGCAATATAAATGATAATGATCTAAAACCCATCTGTGCAAAGGTAATGTTTTGAAGGAAGGAGTTTCACTTCATGAATGTAGGACTGGGGACCTGTAGGTGGGGAGTGTAGGAGGTCCTGGTAGTCTTCGAGACATGAGGAAAGCTGAAGTACTGACTACTCCACAGATGAGGCCTTGAAGAACAATTCTGAGTTATACTTGGAAAGAGCTTCTTTCCATTTCCCTCTGATTTTGTGCTTCTTCCTTTTAGCTTTTGCTTTAAAATAAAGATGATGATTTTATTTTTTTATTATTCTTTCCTCTAGCCTCCTCCCTTCTTTTCTGTCTCTAGGTCATACTCACCTTGCCTTATGCTTATACCTTTCCTAACATCTACTTTTCTGTCTTTGTGATCTGCTTTCTCCAATGCATCCATTCAATCCTCTTAGATGCCTCCCCACCCCCACCATCTCCTCATATTGTGCATATGCATTAATGGGAGAGAAAGCAAAAATAAGTGCCCACCCATTACAGTTCTTTCCACAATGCCCAGAAGGATCTGTGTTTGAGGCACGTTTTAAAGATCATTGTAAATCAGGAAATAGCAAGGTGGAGTGAAGGGAAATTGGAAAGTGCTCTCAGCTTATGACTGTATACTGCAAGAACATGGGCCGTCGCTCCGGTTTAACCTTGCCAACAGTTACTCGACTGAGTTCCTTGAACAAAAAGTCATTATTATGACTAACCATTCTGTATTTATAGAGAAGTAGTGTTAGAAGACAAACAGTTCAAGCAGTGCTCTTGCACTAGGTGTTCTTTGCTTTTTCCTGTATGTGGTCTTTTAGTCTAGCATTAATTGTGGTTGTAAATCATTCCCAGCCTGCTTTGGAATGAGTTTACACAGACGTTGTGCTGTTGAGAACACAGTACATTTATCCATACAAGATATACAAGATTCAGCAACCCCAGGGGTTAAAATACCATGTATCAGGAATCAAACTCACAAAAGACTTTAAAAGTAATTATCATTAAAATATTTATCTGCCTATTGTCACAAACAGCTACAGATACTTCTGCACCATGCAGAGGATACTGGAGTGGGCAAAGCGGTCACTGACAGGTGTCTTTGAGTGGCATTTTGTCCCAAGAAAGTCTTTGTTTTCACAAAGGATGAGATATGGAAATAAAACAGTCTTGTTAAGACTGAGTGGTCACAGGATGAGGACACATAACCCCTCTTTATGACGATCCAGGTGAGAAAGGATGAGGCCAAAGAAGCTTGAAAGAGAGAAGAATGGCTTTTCTATCTTTCTTTTCTGTTTGTTTTAATTTTTTAATTTTCTGTGTTGGAATACATCAGTCCTATGAGGGGGAATGTTATTTGAACTACCCAGGGTGCACATTCCACTGAGAGTCAGGGAACATGGAGGCTTGACAGTCAGGTCAGATGCCAGGGTGGGACAGAGCGAAATTCTCGCAGCCTTCCTACATTTCTGTCATGTCTAGCAAAGCAGGGGGAGATAAAGTAAAATAAAAAAGAACTTGTTATATCTCATACAACTTTTAGATCAAATTTTAATCCTGTTTAACTTTGGAAGTCTCTTGAACAAGCTCAGTGCTTCAAAGCTGAGGCTGCAGATCTCCCAGGGAAGGTTCCTGTGTTTAATAAGCTGTTTTGACTGGAATTCAAAGTAAAAGTAAAGATTTTTATTGGCCTAGCAATAGAAAATGTGGCCCAGACCTGTAACCCCATATCTGACCAGACAAAAATGTGTGCTCTGTTAAAAACTGGACATCTGTCAGAAACATTGGCATTAGAATAGCTCTGGTTCCCCTGCAGTCAATACCAAAAAGTCTCATAATCTCAAATGGAAATACCTGTGACTAATTTATTTGGAAAGTAAGTGCTGGAAGGTGGTGCCAGAACACCAACATAACAAACCTGTAAGTTATATAGTGCCTCAGCTACTGGGAAAAATAGCTACCGGTTTACTCTTTTTGACCATTCCACCACAAAATTAACCCCTGAAGTGCTTAGTATTATTCTTATTATTCTGAAGCGCTTAGTATTATTAAGAGCATGCTGAAAGCTGACAATCAGGGAAGCACAGAGCAATGCCTATAATTATCTTATAAGAGGATGGAGCCGTGACTCATGTGACTCAGGCTTTCTTGAATGACCTGGGTAAAATTTTGGTCACTCCTGAGGACGCTGTCAAGGTTCCTTTGTGTCTTGCCTCCAAGACCTTCAAGCATGCAACTGCACATCACCCTGTTAACCACAACAGAAGTCCTGGAAATAGGGGATCAGGCCTTTCTACCACCACTGCAGAGACATGTACTTGTACCACTTCCCTTGGTGTCCACACTTTTCACCCTAGGGCACGTGGATACAAAAATAAATACTGCATCAAGACAGTGAATGTCTTAAGACATTCACTAAATGAAAAGTCTAACCCCAGCGGAGACCTCTTCTCTCTGGCAGGTCTTTTTTTCTTTAAGTTCTGTTTTTCTTCCTTTAACACAAATATATTCCATCACATGCCCAAATTCAAACCTGAGGTAGACTTTTAAAAACTGCTTCCAGTTAACTGTGGCACTGAAATGGCAGTCTGTCCTTTCCCATCTATTCTTGTTAATGCCTCTATTCACCAAACTTTCCCTCACAATTATATTCCCACATTTGAAAGTTAAAGTAACAGAGGTGAACAGCCCTGACTAAAGAAAGCATTAGTCCTCACATTTCTGCCAGCATGGATAAGAAAATATATGCCCTTTGCAGGCTGGGAGGTCCACTGTAAAAGTTTCCAAAATCCACCTGTTTTGATTAGTATGGTTTTCATGCCAGACACAGTAAAATATAGGGGTTTCATTTCCCCTTTGATTTCAGCACTTCTTCTCCACTAACTGCCCCATTTCCTGATTCGTCTACATCTAAGTTAGCAAATTGAAAACACTCCTGGAAATCTAAAAAATCAGTAGATAAAATAACTGAAGTTGATCAATTTGCTAAGAGAAGGACTAGTTGCAATTGCCAAAGGACTGGATAGTATACGTGCTTATTTTTACAGCAAACTCATCAGTTATCCCAGGACTTCAAAGCTCCTCATTAAAAAACCAGATTTTTAATTTTCCAGTAGGTATTACTACTAGTGCTGGTTAGAAAACATTTTTTTCCCTCCTTGGAACATAATGAGGGCAATTGTTCAAATACAGAAAAATGTGGCCCAAAGTAGGTGAATTTAAATCTAGACTCTCACAGCTCCCATGAAGCATCATGGTCTCCTCACTAGGGAAGCAAACAAAGTACATCATCTGGAACCAAGTCCTGCCAGAAATTTCAGACAATAGGGCAGAATCAGTCCAAAAGACAAGTCAGTTTCAGCTCTTGCGTTGTTCTGCAGCAGCATGCAAAAAAGAAATGTTCTGAGTTAAATGCAGTTCCTTAGTCAAAATTCTCTACTGAAAGCTCCTATCTTCTGTGGTTTGGGCTTTTTTTCTTGTCAAGGACCAGTCCTATTTCAAAAAGATTTTGATAAAAACCTTCAGCCAATTATCTACATGGAATAACAGATAGAAACCTCACTTTATCATTAGGATAACTGAGACACAGAACTAAGTAGCAGTTATAGATCAGCTGTGTGGCAGACCTGTGGTCTGTTTCTCCAGCACTTACCCTGAGCCACTACCACTGATCAGTCTGATCCTGATCTCTTGATTTCAAGTTTGTCATCAAAATAAATATTTTGTCGGATGGAATTTACTTTCATTTAGTTCAGAATTTTTCTCTCCATTCCTTCATAATATAATGTTATCAAAAACAAACAAACCAAAGGGATATAATCTAAATCTCCCTTAAATTTGAGTAACACTGGAACAGCTTATATCTAAGGTAAATACAGTCTAAAATGGAGTAAGTGGAATCAGAATCTAGCAAAAGGTGCAAAAGTAGAAAAACTACCAACACAAGATTTTCATAGGCTTGCTTTTGTATTGGAGACTTGGGAATATCAAGGTAATGAGACAACATTAATGTTCTGCTGGGGCAGCAATTCTTTCCCCATGTGTTTGCACAGGACCTCAAACAAGGGAGTTCCAGTCTCAGTGGAAGGCTATAGTCATTAAAGCAATGGTAGTGCTAACAGTTGTGCACCACCCTTTAGATAAGAAATACATGTGCTCCAAAGGGCTAGTAGTCTAAGTGAAGAATGCAAAGCATGGAAGGAGACAAGTCTTATTTATACCATTTACAGGAGGAAGACCCATGTCCATAAATCTGAATAAGGTCACTGTATGGCCAAGAACTGAATCAAGGTTTCCTCTGTCCCCATCTAACACTTCAAATGCACGGCCATCTTCTCTCTCAAGGACGGAATCATAAACATAGGAGACATACCTTTTGATGCACTGACAAATCACCTGCCATCAGATGGTTGTTTATCTCATAAATTATAACTGTACTTCTTTCACACAAGTGGGTTTCCTGATTAAATAATAGTACTAAATCATATCTTAGCTTGCATTGAATAATGTCTATGTGAAACATAAAGCTCACATCCTTTAAAAAAATGTAGCTGGACTTCAAAACACTGGGCTTGAGTAATTTGATAACGAAAGGACAACTGCAGGACAATGGTTCCTGCAATATCAGACTAGCTCTAACAGAAATAAATATATAGAATAAAGGTTTCTATTACCTACCAGCACACTGATTGTTTTCATCCAACTGGTAACCAAACCGACAGATCAGAGGTCTTGTAACAGTAGGGTAGTTAGGGACAGGGCCTGGTGCTGGGGGCGGTGGATAAATATTTGAATAAGGGTTCAGATACGGTGATCGATACACTGGGTTTGTTCGGGGTACGCATAAATAGCCACCATTCTGGTTGACACACACCATATCTCCTCTGCAGGCCTCAGGAATAGTCCGGCATTCGTCAATATCTGGAAGGAAATTGCCAAAGTTAAATGAGTGATTGCTTCTTAATGGGATCTATCCTAAAATAGTTACATTTTTTCTCAAGACTTTGCTAAAAAATTTGATATTGTCTTTGAATGGACAACCTTTGGATGGAGCCTCACTTTGAAGTTAGATCATACTAAAACAGGAAATATCCCATATATTCAACATATCCTGTGTTCTATTTGTTTTACTTACTATTAGAGGGTAGAGGGAGAGGGGAAAACCTGTTTTGTTACTCTATAAATGTTCAGTTTAAACACTGATTTACGCATGGCTACAGCCTGCTACTGCCTGCTCCTGCTAAAGGGTCTGTCCAAACCACAACATGCAGATCAGGATTTCAAACACTGGTGGTTTGGTTTGCCCAGCTGTGAAACTTGGATCCTGATTTGGAACTCCTGTGATCTCTCCAACAGAAAAAGTTATGGATGTTCAGATCTGGGGACATGCTTCAAGGCCTCTTTCTTGCTGTAATTGAGATTGTTACTGAATTAAATTTAGAAAGATAGAAGTGGTTTAGCCAAAACAAGCACTCGCCTGGTTCTCTGGTCACAGAAGCAGTAGGCTGCTAAGACAGGGTAAGCAATCTGTTGCTGGGTTTTCACTTATTATGTGAGTGACTTAAATGCATAGAGAAGATCCTGCCCTGGACGTTAAATGTGACCGATAAGAAGATGCTATAGGGTAAAGTGCATGTTTCTCTATATTGCCTCAACAATTTACTTAGAGTTTCAACGCTGAGCAGTGGTAGACTTCATCTGAGTCTCCAGGTGGAGGCTGCCAAGACATCAAATGCTGCGTTTGGAGGAGAAAGAGGAAGATGAACAGCCCGTGTCATTTGGTGACTCGACTGAGCTCCCACCAAAATGTGTCATTGCTGTTTGAGAAGCACTGACAGCCAATTAGTATCTCAACAATGTCAAAGGTTGGTCTATACTTGTGCTATATAAACACACACATATTTATATATACACATATATATATTTGTATATACATATGCACAAACATATATTTGTCACAGAGCAAGATCTTTTCAACTAAAACATACTATCAGCAGCACAATGTTAACTCAATAAAGTCAGGATTTCTCAACTGCAATTTAAAAGTATTGATTTAATTAAAGTCCTACCTAAGCATTGCCCAGAGGCACGGTCCAGGTCAAACCCATTAGTGCATTGTTGCTAAAATGAGAAAACAAGGGACAGTCAGTGACTGAAGTAAGAGGGTTGCAGAGTCAAACGCTCATCTGGATTATTATGCTTAGTACAATAGTTCAGCGCTACGCAGTACACCAAAATAAAGTCCCTTCCCCAAAGGACAGGCAGCAAGGCATGAACCTGAGGCCTCAGCACATACGCCAGCCCCTTAACTCAGAAGGCAGTTTCGTCAGGAGGTGACAGACAGTGTCAGGCTGTTCCTCTCCTGAAGGGTGGGTAACGAATGCATAATGCGTGATGGGCTCCTTACCGGTTAACAAAGAAGATACAGTTCTGTTGGTTTGGGGTCTTGTTTTTGCCAGAACAGAAGGGTTCAGTTAAAAGGCACTAGCTAACCTCTCTATCAGGCTCTAAAACTCTGCAGAAAGACCATTCAGTACATAGGTCTCAACGTGTTCACCATCTGACTGAAGCCACAGTTCAGACATAAAGTAAGGCTTTTTATTTACACCAAACATTTTGATTTTTAGAGAATGAATCTTTAGATGATGAGTTTTAGGCCTGCAACGTTTCTGGAACCCTTGTCCCTTCCTATCCCGTGGTCCTGATATTTATCAGGGCTGCAATACTGAGTCTTCAGCACCTCATCAGTGACCCTCAGCATTTCTAAACCAGTGAGAGTCCTGGTGATGACTGTGTCTAAGCCCATTAAAACGAATCTCTGCTCTCTCTAGTTTTTGACTGGGCATCAAAGTATTTAGCAATGGGCCAAGCAATTGACACAAGCACAAGATCCTGACAGTAAATAGGTTACACTAAGGAATGTAAGCAAGAGATATCTAGAGAACAGGAACCACTGAAGTAACCAGAGGGGAGGGATGGAGTGTGTTCAAGATTCTTCCTTTTTTGCTGTTGATAAATTATAAAGACACTTATTTTTTGAACTTTGTGGAAGAAATCAGTGGACAAGTAAAGTACTTGGTTCATGTTTGGAAAAATAGTAAATTATAGATGAGAGACTAAGGATTAGAGGGATAAGTTGGTGGAAGTGGGCCATTGCAGGAACTAGGGAAGGGACATGAAGTGAAACACATGGCGCTGTTTGGACTGCACCTGCCACTTGCACATATGAATACACAAAATCACTGTTAGAAGTGTCAAACAAATATGAAGGAATTCTGCCTTCATTTATTTTGGCATTCTGAGATGTTTTGGTACCATGCTGTGGAAAGCCAAGATATTCTGATAGGAGAATATCTAATCAGCCTCATGTTTTAAAGAACGTACGTACCTTTTGTTCTCTTTTCTGTGCTGTGGCGAATACACTACAACTAGGTTAGCAGGAAGAGTTAAGTTGTTCTTTTGGACAATAAATGATGATTCAGAAGCACTGAAGCTACTGTAGAACTTTATTCTATAAAAGATTCCAACAGTGTTGAAATGACCAGTTTTAATATCCTCACAAATAATATGTTGCTATCTTTTTGGTTTCGAGTTTCTTTTTGCTTAGCCTTCAAAAATCAAATTATGGTACAAGATGTTTTTATAAAACTTGCAATGGAAACAATATTTTTTACATTATAAAACCAAATCCTTAAAGACATCTGAAAAATTCTCCAGGGGCATGAAAAGCATTTCCCATACAGATTCAACATCCACAAAAATATCAATAAGCATGCCATGTGCAGGAAATTTTCAATGTAATAGAAAAAAACAACTACATTTCAGAGACTTTTGGCAAAAGTATTTAGAAACACAGCTCTGGACACTGAGTCTATCTGGATTATCAACTAGGAATCTAAACTTAACATGCCTTTGGGAACTGTTTTTCCTAATTTAAAGTCCACACGGAGTCCAAGAACACAAAGAACTAATGCTTCTGCTATTTCAAGAACTGGACTGCTTTACTTCCATCCACCCTCAAAAGCCCTGCCTCTTGAACAAAAATGGTTTTGAGCATAAATAAAAATTAAAACTAGAATACAATTATTTAGGATTGCAGTCCAAAATTAAACAGTCATAAGACAAGATCCTGCTATACACAGAAAATTTATATGAATATGTTTTCCAAGTAAGAATGCTCCCCACCACAGAACTGAGCTGTCCCTGCTCTCATGGGATGGCCTTTCTTATTTCCTTTTTCAAAAGTATTCAGATCAGAGGCAGAATCAGGGTTTCAGTGAGGTCCAGGTTTCTACAGGCATATTTTGCTGAGCTGGAAAGGATGAGTCAAAAAGCTCAGTCCATGTTCAGCTCTAGAATCCTGCTGGCTCCAGGTTCTCCCCTCTAAACCCTTAGACCACACAGCTTCCTTTTCATGTAAACCCCAGACCACAGAGCTTCCTATTCACCTGCTAGCCAGTAAAGTCTCATGCCATACAGCACTTCAGTACAAAACAGTACATAGATCTCTGAGTGCACCTCTCACCTGTGCTTTTCCAGGGCTTGAAAGGCAGACGGCCAGTGTGAAAGCAGTCAGTATCCTGTAACGTGCATAGAAAACAGGCTGAAAACCAACTGATGTCAACTCATTATATAGAATTAAGTACGCATGGAAAAATTTATTTCTAGTGACATTTCAGTGTATTCCATGGAGTTTAGCTAACATGAATTTGGTCTCTGGAGAAGGAGTAATACAACTGTGGGCCAGATTCAGCGCTCAGAGTCACCAATTTTACTGTAGTTTTAGACAACTAGGATCAGAATCAGACTGTACATGTCTATTAACTAATCTGTTTTTTAAGAAACTCCATGCAGTAGCTGTTCAATGAACAAATATGCAATATTCAGTAAAGCATTTTTACTTCTCTCTGACACCTTTATTCTGAGAATATAAAAGTTTCTCTTGCACACTGTGCATATTTTACAGATGGGTAAACCAGAGCACAGGCCCTTCCTAAGCTCCTAGTGCAACACATTGGCAGGGCTGCAGACATGTCATGCAGGAGGTCCTGAATCCAAGCCAGTTGCTCTAACCACTAAACCGCGTTTCATCCCCAGGAGACTATACTTGAGATAAATCCATTTTCTTAGGGCCATATTCTGTCCCTTTACTCAATCTTGAGTAATACATTGCTCTGCAAGTAGACACACTTTGCCAGGTCAACAGGTACTAGATGTTGGTATCAGCTAGTGCCAGGTCACTAGCTATCTTCAGTGGAGCCTTCCCCTGTTGTACCATCATAGCATCTAGCGGGACCTACTGGGTCTCTTCACTGCAACTGAAAGAAGAGGATCCTTTGCTAGCAGAGCTCTATGGCTGTTTTTGGAACTCCTTACCTGGAGCACAAAAATTCTTGTCAGCTAAGCTTCCACCCCCAAGTATTCATTAACATACAGAAAACTGTGAAAGGATGGTGATTTTTTTTTTCTATGTACTACAGATTTCAGTGTTTTGCTGCTGCCTTATATAAAACTTCTTTATACAATTAGGCTCACATCTTGCTTATCTTCGATTCTAGTTCTGAATGGCAATTGTATACAAAATATTCCCACAATACCAGTACAGGAAGCAAGGGATATTTTAGGTAGCCTCAGTTCTGCTATCCAAGCAAGTTGCCACTTTTCTTTCTTAGAGCTGTCCCTGATTTCCAGTGCAAACTGAGCTGCTGAACAAGACCTACAAATGCATCAGACAAAACCATGCACAGTGACTGGCACGTTTGAACAAATTTGGTTTAAATGAGGACACAGACACAAACTCTGAAAAGTAAATATAAACCTTAAAATGGTTGTTCATAGGGCTGCAGAGTCAGACTGTGCTTCCTGGCAGTTTTGAGTGACAAATTCTGCACAGACTTTTCCTTAGAGTCAGATGCAAACCATTCAAAGTACACTGTTACCCATTTAGGCTTGCACTTCATTTATTGATTCCTGAAATCTTTTTGAAGAGATTTTAAAGGGTGCACAGGTATAAAGGTTGCATACTGACTTTGCATTTAACAAGAACAGCACTAGAAGGAAATATATCAGGTTATAACTGAATGTTAACATATCTAGCAACTGGGCTACGCTCTACATTATGGCAGAGCAGTGCACACTAACAAAATCCCCTCTAAAACTGGTTGGACAAAACTCCTAAGTTTGTAGACTGTCTTTAGTCTCTGTTGTTACAAGATGATATATTCTTTCCTCTTGGGGGGGGGGGGGGGGGGTGACCTCACTGCCTAATACGTGTCCTGCCTGCAACCACCATCTCAATTTGCTTGTTATTTTTGATCTCAAATCCCCTCAAGAATTACTAACAGGCATGCAGCACAACCTATCAACACTATAAGCAGCTGGTCACAGTAGCTTGCCCAGCAGGCAAAGCATTTTAAACTAGTAATTAACTTCTGCAATAGTAACTAATTATCTTCAAATCAGTCACTGGATTGTTTGCTGTCACAATTCAGCACTCCTGGGATGCTGCAGCTTCTAAAGTGCAGAGTATTAGCACAGAACAAGAAGGAACTCATCAGAGACAGCACAGCTTTAATAGCAGACAGATCATCTTTCCATATCTCTGGCCGTTTAGATCCTGTCTCTTTACAAATGGCTTTAGCAAGTGGATTGGCATACTGAATCCCTGCCACGGATATTTTCCACAAATAGGTTTCCCTTCAGTAAGTAAAGAAGTTTCATGCATACCACTTACCTTTTTAATCCTTGCATGTCCAAAACTGTTGGGGAAAGGTGGAAAAAAACCAGAATCTGTGCTGATAAATAACTAGAAAGTTTTCCCAAACATTACCCTCTTCTAGCACTTCAGATCCTCAGTCATTTATAGTCCAAAGAATGAAATAGCAAGTAATGGAGAAGATCGGGAGCCGTCTGTACCTCCTCAGACACTGGAGAGAATACAGAAAAAGCACCTGGTTTTGCTTAGTTCTCTTCTGTAATTCAGCATTAAACCAATTGGAGGAGGAATGTTAAAAATGAACACTTCATTTTCTAAGTATGTTAAACAATGCAAATGGGGGCCTCAGCCTGGGACAGATGGTTTAGATTACAAAGCTCACCAACTGGCTAGACTCCTCACAACAACCTCGAGGAGCTTGCCAGGATAAAACACTAACAGCTTGAAGGAAAGCCTCTCCCGCTGCAAACTTCACAGTTAAATGTGCCTCAGAGCAGAGAGCACCGTTATTGGACAGAAACCCTTATCAAGGGACTGGAGAAGGGAAGGGATTGTTTTCCTTGCTCTGAGAACAAAAAAAGAGTCAGGCTTTTTGGAGGCCCTCTAGCCGGTGTCTGGGACGATGAATATGCAACACTCTTAGCTTCGTGCCAATGGCATACTGATGAAAGGTCTGACCCTCTGGGAGGTGAATAGCTTGAATTCATGATGATCGCAGCTACAGGAACTATATTGCTTGGGGATCATTTGAAAACAGGAATAAACAAATTAAACGTTCAAAGGAAAACAAATGGCTTGTCTACAAACACTGGCCTTTTTTAAACTGACCCCGTGCTTAAGGGAGCTGTTTGCAAGATGAAATATTTCTCAGGAAAGACATATCTTGCAGATCTCCAGTTATGATTGAAGAGGCAGGAAATAAAGTACTTTTTCAGGTGTTTTGCAATTTTGCCACAGGCAGAGGCTCTAGTAGGTCAAGCAAAACATTTATGAGATGTGAGAGATAAGCAATCAGATGCTGCAAAGATTCTGATAGATCCAAAGATGAATGCTGAAATTAAATACAGTCATAGACATTAAATGGCTACTTTGGATTTCTTTTGAGTCTTCCACTTGAGGAACCCCTTTACTCCTAAGGAATGTGAAAAGTCTGACAAGATAAGAACCTATCGTACATCTCTGTGTAATGGACTGAGAAACAAAAAGCCAGAGTTGTTACAACAGAAAGTCATAAAACTGGCCTCTAAGCATGGATACCCAGCTTGAGATACAAAGATTGAGCTGCTTCAGGGTTGCTGAACACCCAGAGGTCATATCAATGTCAATGGGAAGTGCAAGAGCTTTATACCTCACTAACTGTCTGTAATTGCCCAAATAACTTATCCAAAATGACAGTGACGGACACTCTGCCATTTCTGACAGTTTGTCTCTCAGTGACTTGCTTACATCACTTCCATCGTATGGAAAATTAAATACTCTCCTTGAATTATTCAGTGTCAATACATTCACAGATCAACAAGAGCCAATTAACTTACTTGAAACAGACTTCACAAAATCTTAATAAAAACTCATACAAGGGAGTTCTGAAGAAGCTCACTGGGCATGCTGTGAGAGGGCGGTTTTTTCATGGGTCAGAAAACAGGCAAGAGGTACAAAGCAAAGACTGGACAGATTTTCACTGTGGCAAAAGTTGAACAGTGAGCATTCTCATTATGCCATAAGGCCAGTGATTCTCGATACACTCAATGCTCTGGAGAGCTAACAAGGCTGAAAGTAGCAGTGCTTATTCTATGTTAGGTGTGTGAAGATCTATCGAAACTATGAGAAACAGCTCTACAGCAAAGCAGATGCTCTGAGCATCCATTTGTGTGGATAAAGGGTTTGCTTCATATATTTGTTGATACTTCACCTGCTGATCCACTGAATTTTTCTCACCATCACTTGTCAAAATCATTGCAGGCATGCCAGAAGCACCATACAAGTGCAGCACCAGTCTGCTCCCAAAGAATTGTCTCAGAATACAGAGTTCTGATTCATCAGCCGACTGGCAAAGGGTGCTCCAGCACTGTAGACAGGAGGTGAATCCAGATCTGACCACCTAAGGGGCTCCCTTAAGAAGGAATACTCTATTTTCCTATATCTTTATTCCTCCTTAAGAAGGAATACAAACATTTTGATTTTTCCTGTCTCCATCTGACAGATGGAGTGGATAAAAGTATAAAAGTGTACCAAACCACAGCTTGGGCTAGTTTACAGTGTGGTGACTTTTTTTTTTTTCCTAAATAAAAGGATTTGATGTTATGGCTGAGCAGAATTTCTGCAGTACCTTTCTGTAACTATCACTGGCCACAAAATAATGAGGTGCAGCCACACCCATCTCACAAGTCTCTGCTATGAAGAGCTGCATAAAGGAAGAAATAAACTCCCTTTAGTTCACCCTGTAAAACCATGGACAATTCAATACATCTTCCAACACCGTGTGCTGACACCTTCACCTTTTATGCTTAAGATAGTGGCTAAACTGAAGGTCTAGCAGCATTCTCACTTCAGTGGTCTCAACTATCCTCCCATGTTACAAAATCCCCTACCTTATTCAGATTACGTTGACATTTTGTTTATCTTCATGAGGAGGTTAAGAACAGTTCCCAGTATAAAATGGGGTGCTGCTAAGTAACTGTGTTCTTAAAATTGCTTTGTGTATAGCTAGGGTTGAAACTATATCTCTAATTATATTTAAGACTTGGATTTTGAAAATTGTGTAATATATAAGCATAAGGGGCATACAAGACTGTCATGTAACCTTAACTCTACCCTCCTTGGATGAGACAACTGAATGTATGAATTGCACCACGCTCCTGCAGATAATGCACGGCACTGCTGTAACAGGGACCCTCAGCACTGGAGAACATAATCTAATGGCTTCTTAGTGCTAAGAGAAAACCTCTGTGTAGGTCAAGGAACTCAGGAAAGAGTTACTAACACTCAGCACTCCTGAATGAAATATATACCTTGAAAAAAAACAAGTCTTCATCTACTAATTATTAAAATACTTCATCTCCCTTCTTAATTCTGAACTACATCTGTCAAACACCCTTCTTAGATGTTGTCATTTTTAAATGTTTATCCTGTCTGAACCTTCTCAAGGACACTGTGAAACTGCGGGAGCAGAGTCAAAGCATATAGATACGTATGGTGGTAGGTGTGTGAGCCCTAAGTCATTCTAAGTGATGAGTCTTAGAGATCTTTTCCACAGCCATACGTACATGAAGTCACCATTTGCCAGTAACTGACACTTTAAGAACCTGTATGTCCAAGATTTAGATGCTGAAAACATTCACTTTGCTCCTGCTGAACCTTATGGAACCAAATTTTCTACCAGCAAATCTGGTAAAACACCTAGAGCACAACTGCTGGGCACTTGCAGGAATGCTTGCATTTTGATAACACCTAAGCTCCATGATATGCACAAGTTGGGCTTTTGCCTGACTGTGGAGATTGATCTAAGCATTCTTGGAGACTCCCAGATAAGCAAGCTTTTGATATCATCACCCATTGATATAACACATGACAGACATTGATTTGAAATACACTCATCTTACCCTACCACCACAGGAATAGCACTAAGCACAGAGGAAACTTGGTCTCAAACCCTAATTCTGCCTGAAAAAGAGTAGGACTTGTTTCTTCCACCTCCCAGGAAAGAATCTCAATGGCAAACTCTTGGGTTTTGGGGACAGTTCCCTCTCCTTGTTCAAGGATAGGCTACCTTACACTATCAGCTGAGATCTGCTTCATTCAGTGTCTGAGTTGTAATTGCCATCTCATAACATGAACGATGCAATAACCTGTTCCAGATGGCTCAGGCCAGAAGCCCAAAGGCACGGTTCCACACATATTTTCCTTTCCTAGCCAAACATAACACAGGCAAGAATTAACAGTGAAAATTAACATGATATGCAATTGTAAAAACATCACTAGTGATAACTAAAATGTACTGGGAACATATAGTCTCTGAGATGTCATGTTGTGTTGATCTGCAGCTCACACTACTGTTTTTAGGAAGGAGAAAGTGTGACAGTTCCTGTTGTGTTGCTTTCTTTTAGGGCTCAGTTGCCTCAACATGGTGCAGTTCCCATCTGTGTGAGGTATCCATGGTAAAAACAGAGCTAATACAGCATCCCTTCCTTCCCTCCTGCAGGGAGATGTCACCCATCTGTCTGAAGCATTTGTTCCTTTGGGATGACAATAGTCACTGACAATGCCACTGTTTCCCAAGAACCGTAAGCAGAGTACCACTGTAATGATGTAGCACGTGGTCTCAGAGTGCCCTACCAGACAGACCACATAATTTAAACTTTTTGGTTTACTTTATCTAAGTCTACATCTTATATATGTTGCTGTCTTTACAGGTCAGTGGACACTCTTGATACAGGTTTCTAGCAGTACAGTTTCTTTTAGAACAAAAAGTTATCAGTGGAAAATCCAGACATCACTGGATCTATTCTGAAATGTAACAACACTAAACATGGACTTGTATCTGACTCCACTTTATTGCTTTGAAAAGATATTAATCATCCCAGTAAATGAGGACTAGTAGAATCTAGCGGGTACATACCAAAACCCAAACAGCTTAAACTTATGCTCAATGAACTTCATCCACTCTAAGACAAACCCATTTCAGGTATATTAACTTCAGTGAGATCAAGTTTGATGCTCATGATGACCTGTTTAGCTGCAGTGTTTTCTAGAAAGGTCTAGGAAAGTCACCTGAGGCATAAAAAAAGAGAGTAATATGTAGTATTCTTGGAAGAGAATGCTTCAGTATGGTTCAGTGGATTTCTCTGCAAAAAAGCAAGGTAAGCAAGCAAAGCTTTTATAACATTGTCACAGCATTTTTGGGGCATGCGACAACTCTCAGCAGGTCCCTCCCTATTACTATTCATTTACAACAGTATACAACATTCTTCTTGATTTTTCAATCCTTAAATGACCAGCATTTGTGCGTTTAAAGCTGCTTTTCTGTAAAAAGTCTATAGAACATCATCCTGTACTTAAAGACAAAAGATCTTGACAACTCATACCTCCCCCTTGAGTTGTGTCTAAGAACATTATGCCCCAATCACTGTTAATACTTTTACTTCTCTATTTCTGTTCAATCTCATCCTTGAACATAGCTTTGGTAACCTCAATTCGCATTTTGCCTGAAGCTAGACAAGTATTTTAGTTTGGGTTTTTTATATCTTAAAAGATTGACATGTACATAAGCTAGGCTGCAGTCTTTTCTCCTCTGCATTTTTGTGAAATCATAGAATCATAAAATCATAGAATGATTTGGGTTGGAAGGCACCTTAAAGATCACCTAGTTCCATCCCCCCTGGCATGGGCAGGGACACCTCCCACTAGAGCAGGTTGCTCAGAGCCCCATCCAACCTGGCCTTGGATATCTCCAGGGAGAGGGCATCCACAGCTTCTCTGGGCAACCTGTGCCAGTGTCGCAACATCCTCATAACAAATAATTCCTTCCTTATATCTAATCATAATCTCCCATCTTTCAGTTTAAAGCCATTACCCTTCAACCATTCTCTACACTCCCTGATAAAGAGACCCTCCCCATCAATCCTGTAGGACCCCTTTAAGCACTGGAAAGCTGTTATAAGGTCTCCCCAAAGCCTTCTCTTCTCCAAGATGAACAACCCTAACTCTCTCAGCACATCTGGCACAGCAGCATCAGGCTGGACTTTAGAGCAGCTGAATGGAGACAGTAGTTCACTCATCCAAACTAACCTGGCAGAGGTCCCTGTCTGCTGGACCATGTGTGCTAGCAAAGCACCAGCTTCACCAGTGCTTCCTCCTCTCCCAGGTAGATCATTTCCACCACTGGAATGTACAGTGAGGTGTTTTTTGCTGTTGTTGCTTTTTTTCAAATGTAGTTGAGCATCCTTTCTCTCTGGGTTTTTGGTTTTTTTTTTCAATATTTCTCCTAGTCTGCTTACGCAATTCATTTTGGTTTTATCCAGAGCAAAAGATTGTCCTCTGTGGCATCAACTATATTCTGCATTTTCCATTCAAACGCTTCAGGTTCTGACCAAACCCAAACAAGTCTGTGGAAATACCATGTCTCAACAAGGATGTTTAAACGTTCACAAGTATGTGCACTATTTTTGTAAAGCCACCTGCCAGAACCCTGCTGATGAATCCAGAGTAGATAAATATTTGACATCAGCCATCTATTCCAGAGTTTCTCTCTTTCCAAGTGGTGGAAAATATTCCCTTTTTACACATGTTTCACTTTTATAGGTGTATAGGTGTACATATAAGCAAAGGCTTCTGGTTTCTTTTTCCAATAAAACAATTGTCAAGGATGTCTACATTTTTTTTTGATCTTTTCCTTATCTTGTGACATCCAGGATTATATGTTAGACAAATATAGGAGTGGCAGAAAATTTCCAACTGAGGAGAGGGATATTTTGACTCTTTTGTACTTACTCAACTGCTTTCCTAACCCCAGAAGACATTTTTAAACTTTTTTCCAATTTAAAAACTGCTACACTTAATTTACTTATTCCCATAGCAGGGATTACACCATTTCACAATGTGCCTGTTTACTTTTGGGGTTTTGTAAGATAACCATGCTATTTGGACATAAATTGGCTCTGAAACTGGCTGATAAAAGTAATGTGCGTTGTCTGTTTGTCTTCAGACTCATTATTCACTGCTCTGCAGCAATGAGGGCTGCTATAAGGAAGCAATTCGAATGCTGTATGTAGCAATTCCACTGAGCAGGGGTGGCTACTCCTGTTTGCTAGTTCTGCTGTACGTGCACTGCAGCATTTACAAAGCCTTGCAAAAAGATGCAGTTTACAGTACAGATTGTTTAATTTTTTATTTTAATTTTTTCTATCTGCTGACCTTTGCTTTGACTTGTGCTGGTTGTCACGGTGGAAGTAGCCGAGTAGTACCAGGAGTTCCCCTTGCAGAAGCAGGCTGGCTGTTCCCAGAGGCTCCAGTCTGTTTGGGTGCTGTGGGGGACTAGAACCTCAAGTAGCCATATGAAAAATCAGTGGAACTGGACCCTTCTCCCAGCAGAGGCACCTGTATTGCTAACAGAGCCCATAGCTGGACCCTGATAAAGCGATCAGTCCCCATTTTGTCCACTGTTTCGGAGCAAAATTCAAGAAGCTGAAGTTGTGCCAGATGAATAAAATAGAAAGGAACAAAAACTCTGACAGGTTAAATGCAAAAAAAACCCCAGAAAAGCAGGCCAAGAAAGTTTTAGAAATGAATTGTAAGAGACATAAAAGCTAATAATTCTTTTTCAGACACACCAAGAGCAGGAAAACTGCCAAACTGTCTGCAAAGTCAACAGATTAACAAGGTATAAAAATAGTGCTTAGAAAAGATAAAATCACCATAGAAAGTTAAGCGATTCTTCTTCATCTGCATTTACTAGAGGTTCCCATGATGGAATTGAAAAAGGAGAGAAAAGAGGGGGAGAGGGAGAGAGGAGAGAGGAGGAGAGAGGAGTGGAGAGAAGAGGAAGAGTAAAAGCAAAATAAAGATTATGCTTCAGAAGGTCTGCCTAAAATTTAAGTACCAGCAGAAAAGGTTGTAGAACAAATCAAGGAAATGAAAAGTAACAATTTATCAGAACTCAGTTGCCATTTAGATACTAAATGTTGTAACTGAATTAAATGTAAAGGTCTGTAACAGCTCAATTATTTTTAAGTGTAACCTCTCACAAAATTGTTTTAGTGCTATATATAGAAGAACAGGAGGTACCAAATAAGATATAGTATGTAATAGGTTTCCATATAATGCTTAATAAAATGCAGAACACTAAATCCAACACATCAGGCAGAAGAGCAGCACAGCACAGGACACTTAGTGTTGATTTTTGAGGCATAGATTTTCCTGGAGATTGCCCTTAGCTATGTATAGAAAACAAACTTTAATCCAAGGTATACAGATTTATTTTTATATTTACTGTGTTAGTCCATGCAATTGAAACTGGCTCCAGCCAACTGCAGCCAACTGGCACCTGTGAGTAGCAAAGATTAAATTTTCCCTGCAAAAACTTGGGAATTTGGGTATAGTAGTTGTCATTGCTTTCTAAGTCTAGAATTCCATCTACAATCTTTGTAGCCACCCTTGGTAGCCCAAGAAAGGCACTATGGAATGGGCACTGAAACTGAGTTAGGTTTACTGACACTCACAAGGGTGTTGGTGCTGGAACATGGCATTAGGCAGTCTGCTGAGATATCTTTAGAACACCAGGGATGGGGGAAAGAGGGAAGGACCCCAGAAGGACCCCAACTGCTTTATGAAGTGGAACTTCTCAGCACTAAGCCCATGTCCTCTCCTCCACACTCTATATGCATAGATGCATCAGTACACTGGGCAACCAGGGCACTCAGCGCCAAACAGAAAGTCAACATGTCACTGTGGCAGAGTACACATAACCTTTTTCTGTGAGTGACAGGTTCAATTCAGTCTCAGTTTGGCTTCTTGCCAGAGTTTGATTTATATCTCCAGAACTGGAAGGCTGGCCATTCAGGTTTTGATCAATTACGATGACTTCTGATGTTTTCCTATTCCATTTCAGTTTCTAATGAAAATATTGTCTTTCATGAACTAGACTTGCTAGTAACAGTGCAGTGCAGGCTTCAGGTTGCCTGCAAAGCACCTGACTACTGAAAGTACCAGCACAAGGAAGATAGGACCACTGTGTTCAGGAGAACAAAGCAGCCAGAGTGCTGAGGGCTCCCTGAATTCCCAGCCCGAGCAGGTAGGTTCTGGGCAGCACACCACAGTCGTCATTCTGGAAACAGCCCAGGAAAGACATCGGAACCACCTACAAGACCTTTCCTGCAGGTGGCACTCTGCAGGTCCTTGATCCTGAGTACTCTGCAGACAGTGTGCTATTCAGAGTCTGGGTTTGGGTCCAGACAGATCTGGCAAGCCTAGCTATGACTCATTTTCTTTAGAATCCTCTACTCCTCAGATTTTTGTAGTTTCATAATAAGCCTCCTCTAAGTTAGATGAAAACTGTTAAACCCATCTGTTCCTGCTCCTGTTGTCAAAAATAAGGCAGTCTTCTGTTTGCCTTCATTTTTATTGGCACCTACGACTTTATCATACAAAGTGCAGTCTAAATATTTTCCAATTTTATTTCCAGAAAAAGTTTCTGGTTTCATGACTATTTTTCAGTGCTCCAGTCAAGCCACTTCTTTCAAGTTCAAGCCACTTTCTTTACTATACTTTTACTCCTGGTACAATTTAGTGTTGGATCAATGGTACAGCATGTAGACTGAAACACACGGATGAACCAGAGTTATCTCCATCACTTGCTTGTCATTCTGAAAACACCCTTTTCCTACTAACAAAAGCATCACCCGTCATTTTAACACCTTATTCCAACAGAGAAAACTGTTGCAAGAGAAACATTTTTATGTAAAGGTTAATTTTACAACCACCATTTTGTGTGGTTGGCTCCCTTGTGAACAGCTAAATGCTGAATCCTTCACTTCCCCCCCTATATGCAGTTTCACACACACCTGCATCCGCAAGCATTCAGGATCACTCTCATGGTCAGGACTTACTCTCCTGAGAAATCACATTTGCAACTTGCATCTTTTAGACACGTTCCCATTTCAGAACTAATATTCTTACCCAACTTGCCTTATTTGCTCAAAACTGCTACTACCTCTTACTGGTATGCTATTTACATCCAGTTGCCTTCTTGTTGCTTAGGCTGAATACATTTGCTGTTCAGGAACCACAAGGATTCAGAGTACCTAAGCTGTATAAAGCAGGGTACCTTTATTTAGTTGTGCAAAGCCAGTTGCCTCTGCCAAACTTAGCATGTTCCTTTATTTCCTCACCCTTGGTGGCAATGTTACCCCCCGCATCCTGTAATGGGTGGAGATTCTCCTTGTCCCTAATTTTGTTGTTAATGTATTTGCAAAAACCCATTTTATTATCTCTTACAACAGTGGCCAGCTTGAGTTCTAGCTGGACTTTTGCGTTTCTGATGTTCTGGCTGCATGACTTAACAATATCTCTGTACTCTACTTGAGTAGCCTGCCCCTTCTTCTAAAGCTGGTAAACTCCTTTTTTCCCTTGAGTCCCAGCAAAAGCTTCCTGTACAGCCAGGCTGGTTGTCTTCCACGCCAGTTCATCTTATGGCACATGGGGACAGCTGCTTCTGTGCCTCTAAGACTTCCTTCTTGAAGAATGTCTAGCCTTCCTGGATGTCTTTGCCCTTCAGGACTGTCTCCCAGGAGACTCCTGCAACCACTGTCCTTAACAAGCCAAAGTCTGCCCCCCAGAATTCCACGGTAACGGTTCCGCTGACCGTCCTCCTTACTTCACCAAGAATCAGGAACTCTATGATTTTGTGGTTGCTAAGCCCAAGACAGCCTCCAACCACCACATCCCCCACCAGTCCTTCTTTGTTAGTAAACAGCAGATCTAGAGAGACACCTCCCCTGGTGGGCTCACTTACCAGCTGTGTCAGGAAGTTCTCTTCCACACATTCCAGGGACCTCCTAGACTGTTTCTGCTGTGCTGTATTTCCAGCAGACTTCCAGTAAGTTGAAGTCCCCTACCAGAACAAGGGCTGGTGGTATTGAGACTTCTTCCAGTTGCTTGTAGAATGCTTCATCTGCCTCTTCATCCTGGTTGGGTGGTCTATAATGGACTCCCAACAGGATACCTGCTTTATTGGCCTTTCCCCGTCATAATTAACCATAAGCACTTTACCACACCATCACAGTTGTTGAACTCTGTTCAATCAGAACACTCCCTGGCATACAGAGCTACCCCACCACCTCTCCTTCCCTACCTACCCCTTCTGAAGAGCTTGTAGACAGCCATTGTAGCGCTGTAGTCAGGAGTCATCCCTCCACATTTCTGTGATGGCAATTATGTCGTAGCTGTCCTGCTGCACAATGGCTTCCAGCTCCCCCTGCTTGTTGCCCATGCTGAGCGCATTGGTATAGATACACATGAGCTGGGCTATCAATTTCGCCCCCAACATTGGTGTGCCGCTCCCGGGCTCATCTCTAGTGAGCCTGGTTTTATACCCTTCCACTACAAACCTAGTGTAAGCTCTCAGTGAGTCCTGCCAACTAATGAGCAAGAACCTTTTTCCCTCGAGACAGCTGAACTCCAGCTATCACCAGCAGGCCTGGTGGCATGTGAACCTCCTCATGATCAAAAAACCCAAAGTTCTGCTGGTGACACCAGGCTCTGAGCCCCATGTTAATCAGGTGTGTTTTCCTGTTCCTTTCAATATTTTTCCCTGCCATTGAAGGGATCAAGGAAAACGCTACCCAAAGCTCCTGATCCTTCAACCAATTGCCCCAGTGCCCCAAAGTCCTTTTTAATAGCTTTGAACTTCTGTCCACAACCTCATTGCTGCCAACCTGCATAACCAGTAGCAGGTAATAATCAGACCAGTGAGTTTCCTAGTGATCTCTCTCACCCAGGTCCCATGGAAGCAGCACTTCCCTGTGGGATGGATCCAGTTGGCATGTGGGGCCCTCTGTTCCCCTCAGACTGGAATCACCCTTTGATCACAATCACAATTACCCTCCTTTTTTTAACAGAAGCAGCCCTAATGCGGGGACTGGCTGACTCACCCCAGGCAACACCCTGCATGAACCTTCATCTACATCTTCGTTTGCCTGGCCCTCAAGTTCCAGAGTCCCAAACCTGTTGTGTAAGGGCAACTGGGAAGGTGAGGGAGGCCAGGAGGGGATTTGCCCATCTCCCTGAACAGGGACCTGTTCCCATTCCCTTCTGTCTCTTGGGTCCCCTCCTTATGCCTAGTGGCAAGCAGGGAGGGGAGCCTCTGCTTCTTGTGGAGCCTTCAGCTGCTGCCTTTGTCTCGGGCTGCGGCTCCACTGACCTCTCTCCCTCTCACACTCCCCGATGCTCCTTACCCTTTCCCATTCCTCCCTCAGCTCTGCCCCCAGGCTGAGCAGATCCTTCACCTGGCAGCACCACACAGAGGGGCGGCCTCCGCTTTCCTCAGGTTCGAGCGGCAGGCTGAGGCAGCCAGAGACCTGGACAGCTGCAGCTCTGTGTGGGAGCCTGGGCTGGCTGGCCACACTCCTGCCGGCGGGGGCCTTCTCGGCTGGGTCCGCCCCCGGGCTCCGCGGCTGCGGAGTCCCCGGCAGGAGCGGTGCTGCCTGGGGCGCGTGCCCGCCCTGCTGGCAGCTCCTGCGGGGTGCGGGGCCCTCCCGCCCCGCGGGCTGCGCTCCAGAGAGCGCGTTTTGGTGTCACAGTGCTTTTTGGTGACACCAAAACACCCCCCCTTTTTTTTTTTAAACCTTGAACTTCTGCCTTGGAGTGTCAGTGTCTCTGTCGGCACTGCCAGAGGTCACTCCCCGTGCAGGCGTGAACTCCCCAGGACACGCAGCCCCTTGACAGACGTGTCCTGCCTGGCTGGGTGCCCGGGCAGGGAGCACAGGCCGTGCTGCTGCAGGCGCAGGGCCGCCCCAGCCGCGGCACTGCCAGGGGAAGTGAAAACTGGGGGGCACTGGGGCAGAGCAGCAGCAGCGTGGCTGCCGTGAAACACAAGGGGCACTTTCTTTCTGGGGGTAACATTCCACGGAGCTGGGACAGGGAGGAGCGAGAGAGCTGTACCGTTTTTTTCTCAAAGGAGAAGACAGGGTCGTGTATGGTTCCCAAGGAGAACAATCAAAAAAACCCCAAACAAACCCACAACACAGCCCGAAGTGCAAAGGAAAAGAACTCAAATCAAAATAGCTACGGCTAGAGAAAAAAAGGATGTGTTGAGGCTGCTTAAGTGGTCTGGGAAATGTCTGTGCTGGTAGTGTGGCTATTCACAGGAGTATTTTTTACCCAAAAACGTTAACAAAGGCAGCTTGATACAGACTGACAGAAACTTGAGGGCAAGCAATACTAATTTAAAAATCTCATCTAGGAGAAGCGGTTTAAGGGGTGTCTTAACACAAGATCAGTTCACTATCACTGCTCAAGGATGAGGTATAACGACTGTGACCATTTAAAACAAAATTAGATTGAACTAGCAATGCCACAAGCCAAGCCAGAGGCACAGGATGACCCCAAATGACAGTACGAGCACTTACTGAATGATGAATGCCCCTTTTGTGTACGAAAAAATTAGCATATCAACTATCTTCCCAGTGTTATTTCCTACAAGGAAAATATCTCTTTTATCACTCAATACAATTCTTTTTATGCTTGGTAAAACATTTTAGTTTTAGCAGCATGGCTGAACTACCAATTTGGAATACATTTCTTCAAATTAGCCTTTCAACAGATCTAGTAACCAACAAACAACGGTCACCATTCTTACATATTTACATTGACAACATGCTTTAACAACTACTTGCTACAAAAGGTACTTCAGTCAGATAGGTGATTCCTTCAGATACTGAAATTTAGGATGCCACACACTTCTACAAGCTTGAGACAAATACAATAGTCCAAGACAGTGTTGCTACCACTGTAAAAAACATGGCATGTAAATATTTTTTTTTCCCTTAAAGTGTCAGCAGTTGCCTATTCCCTTAATTTTTATCAAAAACTGGCTTTCAAATTTCAGTTTCGTGGGGCTGCAATAAATGCAGCAGTATATAATGGCACAACACAAAAGAACAAAAATTGTAGGCTTGTAATTCTTAGAAATTAATACGCAAGAAAGCTAATTAGAAGCCTTACACCTGAAAAACAAACTACTCAAGGTAACAAACTATTGAATTTAATGGAAGGGGAAAAAAGAGCCAAAATAAAGCAAATATACACAATGTTTTTAATTCATCAGGCCTTACTGCTACCACTGCCATATGTGTGTGTGTATATATATATGTATTATATATATATTTATACATTGACAAAAGTGTATTAACATAAAGACTACTTTGATTTGAATGTCTAGATAAATCAAAGACTTCTCTGTCCGAAATAATGCACGAAGCTGTTATCCCTGCTATTTCCACAGTATACCAGTGTCTCTCCCTATTAAACATATGTATTTTTAACTCAAATAGGTGACAAAAAAGTAATTTAGTTTTACTCTAGTTAAAATCTACTCCAAAAATGTGAGTGTTTGTCAGGATGGGACATCAGGTTTAGAAGTATGTCTGTTTAAGTTGAGAAAATTATTCTTGAACTTTTATATGATAATGTGGCAATAATCAAAAGCTGGCAGTAAGATGACATCAAGGCTTAAAATTGTGAAGTTTTCATGAGGTATATGGTAATGTGAAATACTCACAAGGCAAATATCTTCTGTTCTGTCTCTTCCACTTTATAAATCTGTCACTGCTATATATATTCCAGGTAGCCTGCCTTGTTAATAACTGTTTATGCAAAATGCATCAAGAACATGAATAAGAGGCAGTAATAAGTTGGGTAAAATAGCCTCGTTATACACTGGTCACTATAATGAGACAAATTATGTCTGTGAGTAACCGATTTAATGCAGGAGAGTTTAATTAAAAAAACACCAAAACAAACAAAACCCAAACTGTATTATTTTACAGAAACAATTAGAAAGATCAACCAGTTACTTCTCTTTGCATAGAATGCTGAATGAGCAAAGAACAGCAAAGAATCAGAGTCTAAAGAGAAAAAAATTCTCTCATTTTCCCCCCCTTTATCAAATTTGCAAAATTAATTCTTTACTAGAATTCTGTTACCTTACCACTAAAGACAACCAACAGCTTGTTTGACCAAAAGTATGAGGACCATACTCATTTTTTTCCTTGAAAAGCAAGGTAAAAGGTAACAATGAAGTTAAATGAAGAATGAAAACTGCACCTGCTCATAAATTCCACAGAGAATTTTCCCCCCCTCCCCCCCGCCCCCGCTGTGTGAAAGACCCACACAGTTAAGAGAGTAGACTACATGAATCACATACTTACACGTGGGAAACTGGTAAGGTAAATATATATGAAACAGTTATCAAGCACAAAGTAAACACAGAAGAAAAATTAGAGGAAAAAATATATTCGCTAATGTTTCAATAAAAACAAATCATGAAGGTTTCTAATAGTCTGTGAAAGAGTCTAAAGAAAATGAGAGAAACAAGGCAACGATGTTGGTTCCACACTTTTCAGTGGGAAAGTACTGCCTGGAACACCAAGCACATTTGATTTCTAACAAAGCAACAAATCCCAACAATGTAGTTGTAGAATATACCATATAACAAAAACATCTAAGCCATGGGTATTTTCTCCATAGTTCAGCAGACCTGCTATGACTTAAAGGACTGAAGCCTCTTATATAGCTTTCCTGTAGTGGGCTTTCTTCTCTCCAAAGTATCTTAATGAAGCACTCAAGGTCTTCAATGCCTTCGCTTGGGTTTAGATTTACTTCCTCAAACTCGTATGTTTTATTTAAGGGCATTTATAAAGCTTCCTGGAAGAGCAACATGTACATATTAATGTACATACTATGTTCTCTGCAATTAAAGAATTTTTTTTTCATTAAAAAAGTTCAGATCTGCTCAGTTAGTATATTCAGAGGATGGTGAGCAGCATGAATCCATTTGTAATTTATAATATGGAAGTCATAAAATATACAGGCCATGTAATTTTTAAAAACTAAACATTTCCTTCTGCTTTGGCTCACCAAAATCCATTTTATTCCAAAGCAGCTACATATGCTTACACAGACATGACTACAAGAACAAGAGAGATCACACAGAAGTTACCTGATTTCAGTTTTCTTTGTATTTGTCACAGAAAAAAAAAAGGTACCTATTCCAGTCCAGCTTAAATGAAGATGTTCATTTGAAGTACTGAACTGAAGTGTTCTCAGATGAGGTAATTTCACATTCTCACTACATTTATTATGTAATGCAGAATTTACTTTGGTATACTATGTGGCTGCTATCCTTTCAGAAATCAAACAGCCAAATTAATTAGCTTGTCTATAATGGAGTAAAAAATTTAAAATAAAAATTCAGTATTGTCAATCCACTTCCAAATTACGTAAGTCTTCCATGAAACATTAACATACTGGAGGAAAGCAACTCAAACAGTTCTTAAGGTAAATACAGTAATTAAAAAACACTTTGCTAGATTTCAAGGCAACAAAAGAAATTCACTATTTGACCGTCAAATAAATAAATAAATGCAAAGATTTCTTGCATTGTTTTGGTTAATTCTGTACAAGTTTCAGTAATGAATTTTATTTAAATATAACTCTTACAACTCTTACAATATAATCCAGGATCTTAATGAAAATGAGAAGTAAAGGTTGACAGTTCTAATATAGAACTTGCACAACAGTTACCTTAACACTGACTAAACAAGGAATGGCATATAAAAAGAATTAGAAATTGCACATTTTATTATCTCAGATTTACTATGAAGATGGCTTTTGCAAAGTGACTTTTATCCTTTAGTATGCAACTTCATTCTTTACCTACCAAAGAAAGTGTACAAGTTATCGCAGCAAAATTTACAGAATAATTGACTTTGGCCTTGGTCTTATAAAGACCTATTTACATGTTTTGAGATAAGTAAGCATCTTCTTCCCTTTAAATTCTATACATGTATTCAAGCTTTAAGCCTATATTTGGATCTACAAAATCCTGCAAGATAAAAAGTCTCTCAAATATACATCTTATACCACCAGAGTACAACATCTTTATGCATGTGAACCTCTCTTTTGCTAAATTATTCACTCTTCATCACATGGACACCTCTAGAAAGTTACTCACTCACTTCCACAGTTAACTCCTTAGTGCTTATGGGTACGACAGCTGAAAGCAGCTATTAATTGGGGGGGATAATCAAACCACTGTGCAAGAAGATATTAACATGACTCAATTTGCCCCCAAATATGACTAATCCTGTAAATAAGAGATAAATGTCCTAGCGTAGACTAAAAAAATGTCACAAATTCTGTGTGGGAAGGCTGACTGCGTGTGCTCAATAATCACACTCCCTATTGTGTTTGTGTGAAATGTTTTTTGGTTTTTGTTTTGTTGGTTTTGTGTCGTTCCCCCCCCCATCTTGTTCTGGAAGGCTGACTGCCAGTGGCAGATAGAAAAACAGATTTCAGCACTAAAGAGTTAACACTGCCTGTGCATAACTGAAACAACTTAGGAGTATAACTAAGGTTTATAAATCCTTCTATTTGTCTTGTGACAATCCAGCAACAAGATAAGATTTTTTTTTTTTTTCTCTTAGTTTAAGATGTAACCCACACCCAACATGAATGCCTGCTATAAAGAAGGCAGTTAGTTGATGCCACCACTAGAATTTCCAAAGCACTGGTTAGTTCAGAATTAAAAGCAAGGTACAATTGCAACCAAGTACATGATTTTTTACAGAAGGCCTCGTGGTAAGTTATGTACAGTATAGTGTTCTCTTTTTCCTTAAAGTGCTACTGTTACCATATTGATAGAAGATCATCTATTGTTTTAGGAGGTCTTTTAGTACAGCACCAGCACTGGCATCAGGGGCCACTGGTAGCGGTGTAAAAGTAGGCAACGCATCAGATATAGGTTTCATGAGCAGATGTCCAGAACTACTAGGAGGTGTTATGAGAGGCACTGCAGCAGATCGAGGTGCTAAAAATGGATTTATATCTGGTCTTCTGCTCATTCCCGAGACTGCAGAATCTGAAAAAAACAAAACAAAAAACCCCAAAACTCAACAACAAAAACACGTTGTTAGCATGCATAAATCTACCCCATTTTACAGCATTTGTTCACAAACAAGTTCTAAAATTCCCTATTTTTTTTGCAACATGAAAATCCTGTCTTCTTACTGTGTCCTTCAGATGATCTCAAAGAGTTTCATTCTCTCTAACACCTTAGATCTCTTCTGCCACTGCTTCTTTTGCTGAACAACTCCTATGTCTACCCTTCAGGCCAACAGTTACAAGACTGGCTTAAAGATCAGGGCACTTCCAGGACCTGCTCAACATATTGTGCTTGTTGGCAGTTGAAATCAATAATGGCTCAGGCTGTCTATCTCTGTGACAGGCAATGCAAACACCCTCTTCCAAGGCTGACTTCACACGTGCAACGTCAGAAATTATCTGTCACACTGACTCCAGCACTACGCAAAGGCGTAAGGGCCCTGTGCATGCACTACAATGCAGCACACAGGTAGGTTTCCCACCCCATGGTGTACTGGCACAGCTTCCCCAGGAACAGCCCCAAGAAAACACCTGTAAAGAAACATCATGGACAGTGAATCACAGTTTAGTATTGAGACAAAACATAGAATCTGACTAATGAGTGAACATTAACAAATTTCAGTTTCAATAAAGAAAAGTATTAGTATTTTTTTAATCTAAGAACCAACTTGCTCCTCCTCACCTTCCCCCATCAACTCCTCCCTCAGCTCCAGATGTAACCTGTTCTCACCGGATCAAGAGCTAAACTGACATTCCCATATCATACTAGTTGTTTGAGTAGGCAATTTTACTCTGATTTAAAAAAAGTCTTTCATCATGTAAACATCCTAATTCTCATAAATGCATTTCTGTGTGGATATTATACTGATATTTGTGTCCAGCACTTCAAAACTGTTACCATATGGTTTATTACTAGGAGTAAAACCATGCAAACAATTAAAGGGATATATATAATGGGTGTCTAGTTTTACAAGCCAGCAATTTAGCTCCTGAATAGATAAAAGGAATCAAGAATTTAATTCTTCCAGATAAGGAAATAGGCTTTTTTTGCCAAGTAAAACAGGTGCTTTACCTATTATAGTACTGTTATACTAGAGTAAAAAGAAAATTAAATTTAGTTTTATTTAAAAATAAATAGATACTGCTTTCAGAGATAAATTGCTATTTCACAGTAAACATTTATACTTTGCAATATCCAACTACATTAGTGAAACTGAAAGAGGGTTTTTTTAGCATCTCTCTCTCTGTATATTTCTATAATATGTAGGGTTTGGGCAGTTTTGTTTTGTTTACAGTTAAAAATGTCAATCAAAACAAGCTTCTTTCTACAAATCATCAGGACTGTATTAAGGTGAAATCTTAAGTGCAAGTAAAAAATTAAGCACAAACTGGGTCAATTAAACTGAAGATTTAGACCTCACGTTACTTAGATAGAAGAGCATTAATTTCAGCATGCACAATATAAGCATAATTGTTCTCTGCCTTAGAAAAATACAAGTTAAGACTCATGCACAGCTTACAGAAATTTCAAATCAGGCCATATAGTTAAGTGATTTTACTTTAGGTATCTCTGAGCAACCAGGTTCTACATGCCAGAAAGCTTGGTAGTACTTGTATTCTTCACTCAATGACACCCAAGCTGATCAACAGAGCTGCTGAAAATCAGGACTGGGTTCACTGATAGCCCATATGGAGTTGTCTGCACAACATCTATTTAGCTCTATCAGCTGCTGTTAAAGCCTTTCCATATCAAAGGGAATTTGGACCCTCTAATCTTCTGTATTGAGATTTTAAGAAGCAGAGTATAGAAGGAGTGGGAAGGAGAGGTAAAGGAAGACGGGATGGGGGCGGGGGCGGGGGGGGGGGGGTGGTAAGAGAGAGAGAGAGAAGAGAAAGTAGGAAACTGAGGGGAAAAGCAATTACATTCATAGTTCACAAGTGAGGAAGCACCAAATCATTGAAATCCCCTTGAAATTTCTACATGTAGTTATTTGTGTTCTGTTGAAAGATGAAAATTTTCCTTCAAATGTTACCTTGCATTTGACTGTTGGATGGAGTACTGCTAGTTTTACTAGTTCCTGCTGCTCCCAAAGGTTTCATGTCATGAACAGAGAGCTTGGGTGGAGGAAGGCTTGGGCGAGATTCTGTTTCAAGGAATTTCACAAACAGTTCTGAAAAAGACTACAGGAGGCTACTAGTTATTATATTTTGCTGAGGCTTTGTTGAAAAATATGTAAGTTAAAAATACATATATACATAAAACAAAAATCTGTAAACAACCTCCAAAGAATTTAGTACCAAGTACTAAGTACAAGTAATAGTGAGTGACAGTTGTTGTCTCAGGCATTTATGGGAAATTTATAAACTCCAAAGGTACACGCATACTTTCACCATGGTTTCATTAGTGATTTAAGCCAATAGTTTTGAGAATCCCATGCTGCTACTGCACTATCTCCTGTGTCCTCAAATCACTCCTCCAGAAACACATGAAACGGAAACATTTCTCTTAAAACCCAATGCTTGCTTTATTTGACAAAAAAGTCTTGAATAAAGGAAGAATGGGATCATTAAAAGTGTCAGTAGCATCAAAAGAGAAAATTTTGCTTAGTAAAGCCCTGTACTATACATAGAAAAGCATTAATTTTCCTCTTTTATGTCTGTAGTTAATCTGACCACAATCCTCTGGTGGCCTTAGTGTGCAAAAAGCAATCCCTGCACTTCGAGGTAATTTACAGGAATCAATTCTCAACATGCTTTTCTAGCTCAGTGACCAAAAAACCCAACATTAATCCAAAAAGCCCGGCTCCTCAGTGCTCTAGCTTTCAGTGCATTATTTACTTGTCTGCAAAACGGAAAGTCCTACAGAATACCTGCTCCCATGGACCATACTATGGGAACTGTTGCTTTACATTATTTGAAAACTTAAAATATCAACTTTATATGCTGTAGGTAAGAGATACTAGCTGCAGCAGCTGAGAATGCTTTTCAAACAAAATTTGAAGGACCTATGGGAACACGGTCATCAAAATACAGTGTCATGGTCAACTATACTGTTAAGTATTGCAGAATTCCAGACCCCCACATGTATTTAATCTCCAACACCGTCAGTCTGCAAGAGAGAGTCCACTCTGTAAGAAGTCAGTGATCCCAGGAACCAGTGGAACAGTAACCAGATTTCTATATTAGCACAACACTTAGCATTGTGTAACTTTCATCAATGCCTCCATATTTATTTAGTGCAGAAAAAACCTTATGCCAAAGCAGTTGCACAAAACAAATAATGCAAGATACGGCAGCATCAGTAAATGAAGATGAATATACTGATGAGCCAAATATCAGCATTAATATGGAACCACCCCATTTTTTCCCACGCGAATGTATAGAATGCACAATTAATTCTTACACTATTAAAAATGTTCTGATGAGTTGGCCTCAAAGGTGTACTAGGGACACTCTTTGATCCAGCTCCTCCACCAAGCCAGCCAGTCACCCATCTTGTAACTCCTCTTTGGTCTTCAGATAATAACTAGAAATTATTGAAAGAAGAGTTAGGAAGCCAAAAATAAAACAGCAGGTAAAACAAACTGCAACACTGTGCTGATTATTTTTATTCACCATAACTATGCAGGAATCCTACACACAAATAAAAACTTCAGTTACTGTCAAAGCCTTATTCTTTGCCTGCTAAAGACTGGCAGCAGAAAAACCTGTCCCTTCATGTAAAAATATAAGCTGCACACTCTTCACAATACCTAGAGGTACATAGAAAACTGGTTTACTTTTCTGTAACTGACATATTACAGCTATTATACACAACTGCACGAAGTTAAATCTCTTCCTTTCTGCCTTAGCAGAAATCAGATCCATTCTATTCAAATAATGTTATCAAAATATTCCATTAAGATCAGTGTGTCCTGAATAAAAAATGAATTCAGATGAGAGAACAAAAACACCACAATTTTCTCCCAAGAAATGCAGAGACAGTCACATTTAGTTTAGCAGCAAGTCACTCTATTTTCAGGAAATACTGTAAATAATAAAAAAAAAAAAAAAAAAGAAAACAAAGAAAAAGGATGTCTACTTTTTTTGCAATGTATTACCTGATCAAGTTCTTCCTTTTTTATTCCCAAAATACTTCCCATTAACCTTAACACTTCATGACGTTTAGTTTTTGGAGTATGAAAGTGTCCCACAAAGAGATTTCTCATCAGTAGCCTACAAAACAAAAGAAGCTTGTTCTACAATTTGTTCCTAACAGCCGATACTGTAATATTGATGCATTTATTCCTCACATTTTTGCCTCACTGGCAATAATACAAATAAAAAACAAATCTAATACAAAGAACTAAAAAGCTATGTTACCAGTTTACTTCCCTTACCCTTTATAACATTTCTTATACAGTAAGTGTCAATTTGGGCAGTATTAGAAGTACTGAATGCATTATGGTGAACTGTACATGAGCAAGTTTTGATGGAAGTACTACAATTGAGGAAAAAGTTAATTCTAAGATCTTGACTTGGGAGAACATTTAAACACATACTCGTGTCCAGTCCCAAATCAAGACATAAGGAAGGAACTCATTTGCCTATCTTTGTTACAGTTCTGATGGATAAAGGCAAAAAAAAAAAAAAACCAAGGAGAGATTTACACAACATCCAGGTGTTGCCAGCTACAGGAAAGGGTGTGCTGTTCACACCTTAGACATTATAACAGACATTCATTAAGAACTTCTATCTCCATTTACAGAGCTAATGCCATGAAGTGCATTCCTACTTAAACACATCAGTAATCCACATTTACATGCATTTTAGTTTTACTAATCAAAATTACAACCACCAAGCATGTGAAAAATGTCAAAATAATCAAAATGCAGATATAAGATCATATATAGAGGCTCTATTATGCACTACTGTTGCAACTATGTTAGTAAAATATCTGTCTGTTGTGAGGAATAGCAAAAAGAAATTCATACCAAGACTTTCAATAAAGACTTACTTGTCTACTTTTCCTTCTGTGCTGTTCATAAGATTCATTAGTTTATTTTGTACATCTTCTAACATTTCTCTTCTGATCTCACCTATAAAATGTTATGTCACAGCACATAAAAATTGAAACTTGGAAACTTTGTTGCAAAATATACACATTTAAAAATAAAAATATGCTGATATTAATATGGTGCTTTTAAAAGAAAACAAAATCAGCTTGATTTTTTTAAAACAAAAATTATCAATGTAATAAGTGATTATTATTAAGCTGAGTCATTATTAGGGTCTCTAAAGAATAAAAGGGAATGAAAAATGTTAAACTGCTAATGCCACAAAGATAAATAATGAGCATCTGAAAACAAGTTTCAGTAAATTTCATGCTGTTGCTACTGCTCTACAAAGCAAGATAATCATGGGTTTCCTTTTCAGTTTTTATTCACACGAATTTTAAAAAATGTCTTAATAATTTAAATGAAACATTACTGTTGTTTTCTATCTTTTCCCAGTAAAAAGATTTTACAGCCAGAGGACCAACTCTTAAGGACAGCTACAGAGTTATATTATCTCCACAGTGCCTAGGCAACTCTATCATTAAACATATTTTTTTTAATGGAATATTTCCTCCTGAAATAGAATCTCAAAGTTGAAAAGGACTTAAACACATACTCCATGTGTACAAAATGACTGAATAACAAAAAAGAGCAGAGACAAAATTCAGCACAGACTGCTGCAAATCAGACATTCAAAACAGTGTCCAATAATTTGTTAACCATTTATGGCAATCCAGAAATCTGCATCTGGTATATCTTATACATTTACATTAAAATAACTTCTCCTTCTATAAAAATCCATAAAGAAATCCTTCAAAAGATTTGGCCAACACAACTGTGTCTGGGAATGTATTTGGCGAATTTTCAGTAAGACATTATGTATTTTCTTGTGTAAACAGAAAAAATGGAGTGGTCTTTAGCTTGATTAAGATACCGAGATTCAGTTTTCTTTCGAAGTTCAAACCCCTCCTGCTTTCATATGCAAAAGTTTGCAACCGAAATTAATCAATAATGAAGAGCTCCCCATTTGAAAGTGTGATACTTGCCTATGCCAACATTAATTTCAATCCAGGGTGGTTGAAAATTTCTGCTGTGAATGTCTGCAGCGAGACAGACATATACAGAGCAGTCAATTAAAAAACAAATCTGTATTTACTTATACATTCATGTAGCAGCTTGATATTTAATTTAGCTTGTAAAACTCATATGTGAACTCAGGGAGCACTCCTATGACACCCACTTGGATGCCAAATTGCACTTAGGCACAACTAAGTTCAATTAAGTAGGGATTCAATTACTTAGTTGAAAAGTTGTAACTTTTTTTATAGAGTTCTTGCTGAAATAGTGATGACTTTCAGATGGCTTTTAACATCAACTATCCTGATCACAACCAACTATGCTATAAGAAAATATTATTTATTTCAGGTGTAAGAAAAATTACAATTTAAAAGTGAATAGCAATATTTAGTTGTATATGTTCAGAGCAAGAGCTACCACTGCATCCATCAGAGATGATATTCCAGGTTTTCATCCAGCAAGCCTTAAAGGCACTGATCCAAAAATTTCCCATAGACATGGTGGGGGGGGAAAGGCAGAAAGTAAGAGCTGTTAAATGACCACAGGGGGTGATCAAACCTCTGCTCTTTAAGCTTCCTGTCTAGAGCTGCTTCAGGTACCAATTACAAGTTTTCCACTGTTTTTCACTGTTTCCACTGTGATTTCTGTCATATGCTCATCCATAAAAGAGGATGCTGTAATAATAGCAAAATATGGTAACCCACAGAAATGAAGCGGGAAAGATAAAGTAGGACTTGGTTGGGAAAATGGAGAAGGAAAAGACAGATGAAGACAATGAACAAGAAAAAAAAAAAAAAAAAAAAACCTAATACTCCCTAAGGAAAAAAAAAATGAAAAAAAAAAAAAAGAAAAAAAAAAAAAAAAAAAAATCCTAATACTCCCTCGGCAATTGGTACTGTTAACTTCACCCATATCAGAACTGTCAGGCAGCTAGGCCCAGGGAAGTAACATTCCCTCTTGGTTGAACAAAACAATGCAGATAAAATTACAAGTCTGGGCTGAGATACAAGTACAGAAATCCAGCAAAATTATTATTGCTCCTAAATCCTGCTTCAGCTAATGCTACAACTCCCTCATGAGAACTAAAATTAATGCAGTAATGCAAATAAGAAAGTGACCGTATGTTACTCATACGGCTATTTTGTCAACTCCAAGTGAGTGTCGGAGCTTACTGATGTTTGATACTCAAATGCACTGTATAGAAATTATGCTTCATTTTTTTCGATTTGATTAGACTAAATTGTGTAAGGCCATAAACCACAAATACATTGAAATGGTATTAGTTTATAGTAAAAGGTTATTCTGCCTTTTTAGGCTTTCCTAGAGTTTTAATGCTAAATGTGCTTATGAAAGCTTCTCTTACAGAATTGATGTTCCAGTGGTATCAGAAAGAAGGAAAAAAAAACCCAAATAAAATCATGCCCCAAAACATTCACAGAATCACAAAAATCAAAGAAACATTTATGTTGGAAAGGACTTTTATCATCTAGTCCAAGCCCTCTGCTCAAGCAGGGTCATCTACAGGTTATCCTGAAGCATGGTCAGTTGGGTTTTGAGTATCTCCATGGATGTACACTACATGTCTTTGGGCAACCTATTTCAATGTTTGACCACCCTCACCATAAATATTTTTCCTTTTTCAAACTGGTTTTTTTTTTTTCCTGGCAAATTCCTCTACCATCTGGCCAAGTCTTGTCTTCAAACTCTAAGTAATGACATTCATCAAGTATTATAATACTTAATCTAAGAACAATACAAAAGTAATCAGGAAATTTATCTGAAATGAGATCTACAAATACAATCTAAAGGTGTGTCCAAGACCTTCCACATAATCTCTTCAGATGGTTTCACATCTGTGCAAGAACTGCTCCCTCTATAACTCTTAGAGCAGCACACCCTTCCTCTATCTCACTGTATTCATGTGGCTATGCCAAATATGGTAGTTAGTTACTTTGGAAAATCTGACATTAGAATTTCACAAACTTTTTAAAAAGAAGCTTACAGAGATAGATCAAGGGCTTTGGCATTCATGGGGAAAAAGAAAAAACAACCAACCCTCACCTTACTACTACAAGAGAAAGATCCCTAACAAGGTAAACATATGTTTTACAATTTGCTTTATGAACTAGGAAGTCCTCAAAGGGTGGCACAGAATTACTTTTCTCCTTGTATAAGACAAGTTTGGATAAGTTTCTAGGAATACTACATTGTATCCCCAGCCGCCTGGAAAGTTTTGAGCAGAGGTAAAAAAAAAAAAGAAGTGTACTTGCCTTCTTTCTTAAGCTCTTCAATCTGCTCCTCTTTGATGTCAAGCTGCTCAGTAAGCCTTGATGCTGCATCTAGTGCAGCATTTGCCTCTCCTAAACTTTCCTGAAGAGAGGGCAGGGCAGTGTCAAAAAGAATAGCAAAGGAGTTCAGTGTCACAATTATGTTTGATCTGCACTGTTAGTGTAGCAGAGGCAGAGACTTCAATCACTTGTTCTTTACAATAACTGGACTGTAATAATCGAAAAATGGATGGTCAGCAGAGAAATACCACCTGTCTGACCTTTTAGCGCCCCTGCCCTCCCCATCTTCCAAGAAAGAGAGAATAATTACTTAACCTGATGCACTGTTAGACAGCAACACTTAAAAATAAACAAATCAGTCAAAAATTAGCATTCAGTTTCATACAGTTCAATTTCAATTCTCAGCCCACCTGCAGTGATGCAACTTTTTCTTCTAAGTTTTCTGCTTTTTTCCTCCACTCTGCAGTCTCTTTTTGGTGTTTCTCCAGCTCTGATGAATACATAGCTTTTTCTTCTAAAGGGTCAAAATAAAACAAAACAGATCTTGATTCACAACATGGAACTCTTTCTGGGATACACAATGGCAAAACCTCAGCATTATCATATCTGTCTTCATGAGGTAGAGGTGGAATTCAAATTTCATAAATGGGATACTGACCATCACTTTTCACAGGGACAGAATAAATTTTCTAAAGAGAACAGATTATGAAATTCAAGCCATCAAAAAGGAAAACAGGTAACTGATTTTTAAAAAGCACCAAAATATGGTAACTATGTCAGCTGAAAAAACACTTGTTGCAATCTTGCTATTTCTTGACAAAACTTACCCTGTTGGAATTGCTCTAGTACCATCTGCAGGTTGGCCAGTGACAATGCATACTGCTTCACTTGGTCCTGTGAGATGGTTAGCTGTAGCACAGTTTCATCTCTCTGCTTGGAAACCAGGTTTAATTGCTCTTGCAAAGACTCAACTTGCAGACTAGCTTGATGACTTAATAAGAAAACAATACATTAGTTATGAAGACAATAACAGAAGTTGTCACAGAGAAAATTAATTGCCAGCAAAAATAGCCTACCTTCAATTTTTCAGATCAATTATGGAAAAATAAGGCTTTTTTTTCCTCATTCCTCTTTAAAAAGTTTGTCAGTAAAACTTTGTCAATCAAAAAAAAATCCCAACAAGTAATTTTGTTTGAGGTGCATTAGAAAAAGAAGCTAGCCTAATCTTTGTTGTTCATTATTATAAACATATCTTTATGGAAAAAAGAATCTGTATCTTCCTAATTGTCTGCTTCAATTATTACATGAAACAATAGGTCTTTCTACCAATTTTTACTTTTAAAGACCGTCTCCAAGAATTCAGTATATACCATATAATGGTCCACACTGACCACTGAATGCCCATTTAACTACCCTTTATGCAAAAATATTATGAACGCGATTAACTCCTATGCCAGTCTTTTTAAAGAGTGCCTATCAGGTGGGAAATGGGCAGTAGTTCTTGAAAGGTATTTGACAAGTTTCATGAAAAATTAAGAAACTTTCTGATGAACATAACTTCTCCCAGCTCTTCCACTTTCTCCACAATTTTTCACAACAAATTCTGCTCAACTCAGAAGTCTCTTTGCTGAGAACATTAAGAGCAGTATCCATCTTTGGCACATGAAATAAAAAGACAGACTGCAGCTACAAACATTTTATTTTTTTTAATTAAAATACTTGTTCCTTTGGACAACTGTAATAAGATGAAAAAAGAATTATTTTGCCCAAAGTAATCAACATTTCTTTAAATAAAACAATATGGAAGCAGCCAAGATAGGCACTGATCAATTTTAACACTTGTGTTTTCATTGTTCTGTCTGAAAAACACGATTATGGAAAATAAAAAACCCACCACAATTGGCTATAGCCTCCCAGATTCTGCTACCTGCAAGAAATTCAATGCATCTTGTTTTATATGTAAGTGTTGGCTGAAAAGGAAAAAGCTTATAGCTGTGTATATATATGTACCAGATATAAAGAAAGGGTGTGTTCCTGTCTCGAAAGCAATTCACAAAGTGTGACAGTCCCATCTGTGCACTGAAGTGTATAAAACATGACTCAAACTGAATGAAGCCTTGACTTCAAAGTCAGATAAGTTCATCTTTTTGATTTGACAGACAACTCAATTGATAGTCTGAGGGATTTTTGTTGTTTCTAATTTTAAACACTGTCAAAAATGCAAGATTTCAATAGTTGAAGACAAATACTTGAAGTTCTCAACAGTAGCCATATTTCAAACCACCTCCCTGATTTGGAGTAACAAAAATTCATACGTTTTTGTTTTCTCAAGTTCTTTGCATGTTATAGGTAATTCAGTCCAATAAAGCCATCAGTAGCAGTTTAGTTTACTGATATTTACAGTCAGGGTCACTGCTGTATAAATTAAAAGATTACCTGGCATTCTCCACTGCAGTAGATGAGGACACGAGTTTTTCTTCCAAAATCATAACCTTCTTTCTTAGCTTGACCTCCCTGTCTTCTGCAGCTAAAGCTTCTCGAGTGTAGGAGTCTTCCATTTCTAAAAGGTGATTACGTAACCTCTCCAGTTCTTGATTTAGGCGCTGCTCTTTCTCACGCAAATGCTGTATCTGTGGGGAACATACCTTAAGTTGCTCATACTATTACCTTGCATAAAATAAACACAGAATATGTCCACTGAGGCACACTGCATATGTATCAATTTTAAATGTTTTTTGCAAATGATTGCTATCAAAAATAATCCAAAAAAATATTAGAGATGCAATTTCTTATTTCTTGCAAATGTAAATTATTTTAGAGTGTACCTCACTCTGCAGGGCACTGCTCTCCATTTGCTTCTGTTTGAGTGCTACCATGACTTGGTCTCTCTCTTGCTGAAAAGTAACAGCCTTTTCCTGCATTGATTTAACTTCATTTAACAGCTGATTCAATTCTCCTGTCTTGCCCTGTTGGAAACACACACAAGCATTTCAAATACAGCAAATAATTTTACAAGAGGAGACACGGCCTTTGCCCAGAAGAGTATAAAGACAATACTCATCTAACAAGGAAAAGGGTGGGACACTCATGGCCTTACAGCACAGAACATCATTCAGGAAAAGTATTATTTTGAAGTTATTTCACATGTTACAAAACAATTTAAAAGTTACTGCTAAAAGATGCTATACAGATGCATTGTCTTAATTGATTGCTGTGAATAAACAGACACCTACCTATTTTTAGATGAGAAGTATGTGTAACATACACAGTTTCTCAGACACCTATATCCTTGAAAAAAACACTCACTTGTTCCCCCTTTTTCTGGAATCTGTTCTCTGGGATACCCACTTATTAGGCCATGCACATGTAAAGCATCAGTCTAGGTAAGTCACCTTGTCTGAACTTAAGACTGAAAATATGAAGAAATCTTTAAAAAAAAACCATTAGGTGACTTCACACACGAAGCCTTCCATGAAAAAGGAAAAATGAAAGGTGAAAGGGGGGGGGGAGGGGGGGAGAAGGAAAACAACAACAAAAAAATCAAACATAAAACCAAACAACAACAACAAAAAAAACCCCAAACCCCAAAACAAACAAACAAAAAAGGAAAAAATATGTTTGGAATAAACTACCAGAAAAGACTGCCCACTAGGACATAGTCACTTTCAAAGCCTACAAAGCAAACCAAAAATATGTAAATCCTGTAGTTCTGCTGTCAAGTATGTCAAAACTACAGGAAAGCTTTTGCACTGTACTTAATGCCTGTTTCTCAAAGAAAAACAGCAATTCACACATTACTTCATTAACTCCAGAAGCAGCTGTTAATAAAAGATACTGTTGACCTGGGTATCAGTGATGCCACAGAATCTTTTTTTAAAAGACCAAAGAATTTTCTGAAATTACATATGCAGTGACTAATAAGCCACTGCAACTTTTCTCTTAAATATACACACTTTGAGAAGAACATCAATTTATCCATATGTCAAATTTTTGAGAAGAAACTATTAATATAGCTTGTCCCATCTTTCATCTTTTTTTCACAGTGGAGGTCCTCCAGTCATAAAAGCAAGGTACATAAACCCATTCATCTCACAGGGAGGTTGTGAAGTGATCACACTGGAATGATAAAAACACTAGAGGAAAGCACACTGGAAAATTAGTCCTCCTGGCCAACTCTACAGAAGTTTGAGCATCATACAGTAACAGTAATACAAGGCACTTAATGAACACCAGGGCCAAAGCAAAATATTAAGCAGCTGTTTAGTAAAAGACTAATTTCCAAATAAATGAACAATGTAGTTTATGGCTGCACAATTAACAGATAACATTGCAAACCACTCACCTGCTGACTTCTAATTTCTTAACTTTGCAGGGGGAGGATTTTTGTTGTAGTGTAATGCAGTAAGAAGTCAAAATGGATTTCAAACACTTGATGGCTATATATACACAAAAATGCATTACCATATGACTAATTTTACAAGATATTTGTAAATATGCACACACATACCTGTTCCTTTTCTTTCAACAGCTTCTCAAAAGCAAGAGCTTTTTCCTTCATTGAGTGAGACTCAAACTCTTTCTCTTTCAGCATCATCGAAAATTGCATATTTGTCTCTTGAAGTGCTCGGAATTCTGTTTCTTTTTCCCTGCACCTTGCAACTATATTTTCATTTTCTTCTTTCAGTTTTCGAATATCCATTTCTAAAATTAAATTTCTTTCCTTAAGATTAGTCACAGCTTGCTTCAAAAGTTCATTTTCATTTTCTTTGTTACTAAGACTTTCGCTCACAGAAACTAACTGATCACTTTTAGATTTAATTAATATGTCTTTTTCCCTAAGTGATTTTTGTAAGACGTCATGTTTTTCTTTGATTTGCCTAAGCTCTGACTCAGTCCCTTCTTGACTCTTTCTTTCAATCTCTGACGCTGTAGCCACAGAATCAGATAATCGTTGATTGTTTTCCTGTAGAGTCCTAATAGTTGAATCTTTTTCTTGCAACTTTTTTTTCAGTTGTTCCAACTCCTTCTGAAGGAGTTTAGACTCATCACTGAGTGCTTCAAGAGCACTATACTGAATGCCTGAAAGTTGTGAAACGGTGGATGCTGTTGCCACAGACGGTGCTACCAAATCGAGTTTGCTCAGGAGAAGATCCTTGGTGTTATGAAGCTGTCCTATGCTGTGTTGAACTTGCGCTAATTCCTGACTAAAACTTTTCAGCTTTATCTCATTCTGTTCATAACTCTGAATCAAGCCATTATAATCTACTTGTAACTTTGAATTACTATCACTTTCAACTGAAATTTGTGCTTGAAGCTTATGTAACTCTTCTTGGAGGTGAGCTGACTCATGCTGCATGTTCTGAACTGTGGTTATTACCTGTTGCTTCCACTCTTCCATCTTCTTTACTTGCTGTTTTAGCTTATCACGTTCCTGTAGGAGTTCCTCAAACTGGTTACTGTTAACGCCTCCTGACACGTTATCAGCACCTGTACTGGATGTCTGCAAGACAGTCAATAAGGTTTGGCATTTTTGACTTAGAGCATCTATTTCAATATCTTTTTCTCGAATGATGCGGGATAAATTCTGAATAGTTTCTCTAGACATGTCCTGACTGCTATTTTCAGATCTATTAGACAACTTCTGATTCTCCTCTTGCAACCTTACCAAAGCTGCTTCTTTAGCAGCAACCATATCCATGATATTACGATACTCTGTTTTTAACTGACTGTTTTCTCTTGTCTTTTCGCTTAGAACTGCTAGTACTTGTTCTCTTTCCATAACATAAGCTTGCAGCTGCTGCTGAAGACAAAGAATATCCTGTCGATAGGAAGCTGAGGAAACTCTAGCATTGAGAGCTTGTATTTCTAAATCCTTCTCTTGAATGATTCGAGTTAGTTTGCCAACTTCATCCTTAGACAACTGATCAATTTGCTGACTTAAAGAAACATTCTTTTCATTTAGAAGCTTGATCTCCATTTCCCTTTCTTTGATACCTTCTACCAGTCTTTCAATTTCAGCTTTAGATAAGTCATGTTTTTCATTTCCATTTTCTCCATTAAGAGTCTGAACTTTGGTTTCCTGAAAAAGATCAGAGGAATCAGTCTGAATAATCTGTCTCTCTTTGTGCAACTGAGTTTTAATTTGTTCAATTGTTTTCTGCAAATTTTTAATTTCCTCATCTTTCTCTAAAGAAAGTCTTTCATGTGTGACATTCATTTGCTCCCACTGAAATTTAGATTCATCTATTTCTTTCCTTTGCTCCTGCAAAGACTGCTGAAGTTGCGCTGTTGTTTGATTCTGATCTTCTATTGTTTTTTTGTGAACTTCTATTTCTTCTTCAAGATTATTTTTTATAATTTTTAGCTGAGTTACCTCACTTTCAAGTTCAATAATAATATCTAAAGTTTTAGGCTCAACCACAGGCATGGATCTACTTTGCTGATCCTTAAGGCGTTCAATTTCTTCTTTCAAATGATTATTTTCTTCCTTCATGACTGCAAGACTTCGGTCTTTTTCTTCCAAGTTCTGTTTTAACACATCCTGCTTTTTTGAAACTTTCATATATTCCTCAAGTTCCTGCTTCACCTGTAAGGCTTGATTTTTATATTTTTCAATAAATATCTCTTTCTCTTTTATGAGTTCTGTCAACTGCTTTTGTCCTCCTAAGCTAGTAGTCAACATCTCTTTTGTTTCTTGATGGTCGGTTTCCATCTGTTCAATGCTCCTGTTAAGTTCAGCAATCTTAAAGTCTTTCTCTTGATTGAGTTTGACTAGGCGCTCATGTTCAAGCTGCAGTGCAGTGGTGTCCATACTACGCGCATTTGATAATTCCTCAATAGTTTGCTTATACTTATGTGCTTGTTCCAAAAGCCTCTTTTCTGCCTGGTTTAATTCATTCTCTAACTGTCTTTTTTCCATTTTCAAAGCCTCCACAACAGTGTCTTTTTCCAAGTTAACTTTATTTTTCTCAGAAACAGCATCACTTAACTCCTGTTTTAGATCTTCAATGGCTGCTGTCAGCTTCCCATTTTCCGTTTTGAGATTAGCCAGAGATTTCTTAAACTCTTCATTTAGTTGCTTATGTTCTGAAATGTCATTCTGTAGTTTTGCAATTTCTACTTCTCTTTCTTTCAGAACGAGATCCTTACCAGTGCAGGTAGATTCCTGGTTACTTTTTTCTGTTAACTTGCTCAAGGATACAGAAAGTTCCTCTTCTCTTTCTTTCAGTCTCTGCTGCAATTCTCTGATTTCTTTTTTATTATGCAAATTACAGTCCTGGGCTTTCCTTAATTGTTCCTGAAGATCTTTAACATTATCTTGAAGCTGCTGCTTACTTATATGCAAATCATTAAGTGCATATGAACACTGACTTAGTTTTTCTCTCTGACCATCTAACTCCTTAATAGTTTCCATCTTCTCAATTTCTAATTCTGATACTTTTTTTCTTTCAAAATCTATGTCAGATTTCAGCTGTTTGATGATTGTATCAGTTTCTGTGTGTTGTTTTGACAGCTGCTCTTTCAGTGTAATCATATGCTGAAATGAACACGAACAAGAACTTGTTAGGAGTGGAGAACCAGCCAAACTATGCATTTTATGCAGTTTTATCCTCTGAACAATAAAAAAAATATATTAAAAAGAACAATTGAGAGGAAACCAAAATGCTTAATTGCCAGCATAAGTTGGCAAGTAATATCAACTACTCAGTGATAAATTAATTAAAACTAAATATCAAATAGGGAGAGATTACATTTCACTAAAAACAAGAACATCTCCCCCCAAAAGAACCCTAACTACCTAAATCAAGGAATAAAAACGTAAGTACCTAAGAAAAAGCACTCTCAGAATTTGTCAGGGCAGTTGAAATGGGATGCAGGAAACACACATTACTTAAAACCAGGAAGGTACTACATTTAAAATAACACACTACAGAAGTGAATGCATGTGTATATTCTGTTTTCAGGTTCTTGTTTTAGCTTATTTTTGAGGACATTTGCTGGAATTTACTTCATAGGAAAATTCTTCAAATGCTTGATTCCCTAAAGTAAACCAATATTGAAAACACATGGTTTGCAACTAGATGTTTACAGGTCAAATATATCAGAACACTGACAAAAAGGTACCATTCTCTTTTGATTATGTAAAACTGGTGACCTTTTTTGCTCCACAAATGCTCATATTATGAAGAATTATGTCGAATAATTATTTTATTACAAGGTAAAAACAACTAAACAAAAAAAATTTAAAATCATTCATGTTATACATACTATCATATGACAGAAGGCAAACTTATCAGGATAAAAACTGTCAAAAGTCTTGCAAGGAAAGAAAAAAAATTCAAGCAGTATTTAACTAGACTTTGGAAAGTAACATCCCTTAGGGATGGCCGAGATGCCATATTGTTTGTTTGTCCATAACAAGTGGATTTCTTGCACTTCAGAGTTTTGCATTGAGACAGTAGATATAAAGAAACACTGGTCCAATATTCTTTTCAAACCTCAAAGGAAACCTTCTGTTTCCCTGCTATCTACATTCAAAGCTCAGATTAAAAGATAAACACACACAAAAACCTAAACATTTTAGCAATTCAATAATTAGTTGCAGTATTTATTACCTGAGTAGCTTCTTGATTCTCCTTGTCTAGTTCTTCCAACTCCGCTATTAACGTTTCTCTTTCAGCAATACTTTCATTTAATTCATGTTCTTTTCTTTCCAAATCTTGTCTTAACTGACTTAATTCTGAATTCTGATCCTCAGTATATGCAGAAGGAATATTTTCATTTTTATGTGGTACACTTGTCAGTTCCTGCTCAAGTCCCTCCTAAAGTTAAAAAGAAATAAATATTTGGAATATTAGACTTTATTTTGCTGAAATTTATTAACTGTTTAGATTTGAAATGGTTTCTTCCCTCCCCCCCGCAACTTACTAAAAAGAAAGCATGCATTTTTATGTTAGAATCTCTACACCTACATGAATATTATCCTAGTTCAAGATTCTTTGCAAAGTATTAATCTCTGCCGTTCATAAATGTCTGTTTATTTTCACATCATTAAGTTCAGAAGTGCAATTTACGAACTTCTACGGTCTGACAAGCAAAGTTATACCAACCTCTAAGGTATGCATGCACAACTGGGATAAACTATTATATCTCCAAGAGATATTCTAAACATGTAGTAAGCTGCATGGTTAGAGAGTAAGTTTTAATAAATGACACCTGAATAACATCCTTATGAAAAAAGCCATGAGAACTCTTGAATGCATGCAAAATGCAGGAGACCCTAGCTGAAAAATACTACTGGATATAAGATAATCTAAGCCAAATCTCTCAAGCCTGAGCTTATAAAGGACTAAGTCAACCTTATAAAAAACTAAAAATGTGTTCCAGAGCTTAACTTCATCAGTAAGACAGAACATAGTATTATGAGTACTACATGGAAGAAGAGAGATATTTTACAACTGACAGTAGTGCCAAAACTGAAACATGCCAAAATAGAAGAGGTAAAAAATAACAGATTTTACAGAATGTACTACTAATATATTTTAAATATATGTTACAGCAGCCTAAGTAGCAATGGGATAGGTGAAACTCCACTAGCTTTCTTTAACAGACTACACTGTGGAGTTTTACAAGTCAAAATGTATCATGTCTATCAATTCCACATATAATTATAGAATTAATCTACAATTATTTTCTTGATTACAAGGTTATTTATGTAGAAGTGTGAACTCTCAAAAAAAAAAAAAGTATAGTGCCAGAATGTGTGTTTTTCATCACCAGCTGTTATGAATTTTTTTGTTGTCTTCATTTAGCAATTTCTTTACCTGATTTAAACTTGAAAGTCTTGCTATTTCATTTTCTGCTTCTATAAAGGTAGACAAAAGAATACATAATTTTACTACTTTCCAAACAACAATAAAACCAAATCATTCTCCCACCTTACCCCAACAGAACTCTGCTGCTCAGAAGAGAATAATTTGACAATATTTTGTGATGACAGGCATCGGGGCTGTAGAAAACTCAAATGCACCATCAATCACCACCACAAAGAAGAGCATTACTTTTACAACTGAGTCCACATTAGGAGGACTTTGGTACCACAGTGTATCAGTTATGCAATATTAAAAGGTTTTCTACATACAGATATACTTCTTAAACATGTCTATTTCAGTGATTCTTTAAGAAGAAGATATTAGCAACAGACTGTCTTTACACACATGAGGTGTACTTCTGGAATATACACAAACTTACATTAAGGCTTATTTACTTTTACAGAAAGAAAAACCTATCAAACAGTTGGCAAGCATGATTACTTACCCAATCAGAAACCCTTACGTTTATCATGCTAGTCCTAACTAGGTCTCCTTTTTTGCTTAGCCTTACCTCAATGGAAAAGCCTTTTCTAAAGCAGCAACTTTTAAAATGTACATATTCTCATATTAAATTCCAAATTCTTAAAATAAATTCTGAGCATTAAAAGTGACAAGCTATGAAGATATAATAAAAATAAAATCAATACATAAAATTTAAAAATTGTCATCCTTGTACCTAACAGCGCTTGCTGTAGTCTGACAACATCTTCTGGAAGTGATGTCTTTGTTTGGAGCTTCTTCTCCTGTTCTTTCAGGAGAGCACCTTGCTCTGCAACAGAACTTTGAAGCATACAGAAGTCAGATTTAAGATTTTCATATTCTTGCATTATTTGTTTTTTTTCTACCTTTGCCAATTCTTGCTCTTTCAGAAGAATTTTATTTTCTTCGTTGGCGGAAAACAATTTGTGATTTAATTTTCTTATTTCATCCTCTAGGTCCTTTACAACTTGCAACTCTTCTACTTTTCCCCCTTCTAGACTCTGAGCATTTTTTTTCTCTTCACTGATTTTAGAGTCATCCATGGCATCAGTGCTCACACCACCTAAAAAGCAAAAAAAGATTGTTTGCAATATTAACCAAAGAAAGCAGTGTAGATCTCTTTAAAGTCTCTTCTTCCACCCTTTGTCACCCCTTGACAGAGGGAGATAGTCTAAATCAAAGACAGGGTCATCATCAACAGAAAGCTTATTTAAAACAGAATTAACATTTGAAGCAGTGCTGTATGTATGACTGGTTTAATCTGCAGCTTTTCAAATACTTACACATCCCTGGATCAAAAGAATTTTAAAAGGTTAAGTGTTGCAAAACATCCTTTTTCAGTTTAATTAAAATATACTTGACCCCCATGTCTCTTGGTGGGGAGATGACTAATTTATCAGGATTTGGAATCCCTCAATTTTCCAATTTATCAAACCCCATCTAGTTCAGTCTGATGTAAAATCCCTGTTCAAATTAAATTTTAAAGATTTGCAGAATGGTTCTTAGAAAACCCAATTTACTACAAATTAGTACATCATTTGCTAAATGATGCAGAAAGTTTTTCACCTAAAGATCTCATTTTGCAGAACCGATGGCTTTACAGCTCCACCATACTATCATGACATTCACAGTTCTACACAATGCTCACAATGTAATTTCCAGCTATGTTAGAGTACAAAATGGTGTAAACAAAAATGCACAGGAAAAAAGTTAAATGAAAGCACACTGTGAACCTGTTTCAGTGTAAGCTTTAACACTTCCTCACACCCCAGTCTGTATTATATTGTCAAACAGAAACAATAAAAATATAAAATACTTGAATTCATCAAAAGCTGTGAACAATATTTATTTTACAGATAACTTATAATGAAAAAAGATACTGGGTTCCTGCCTTCAACTTCAGCCCTGCTGGTGTACATACGTGCAATATATAGTATGTCCAGTAAAAGATGGATTATATCTTAAAAAGCTATCTGATTTTAAGAGAGAAATTCCCTATCAGTACTATCTTAGCAGCTAAGAAGCTGTAAAAATATCTCCCCTCTTTCCAAGAAGAAAATGGATTTCTGTTTCTAAAAGGAGAGATTTAGAAATCTGAGTTCAACAGATAATTAAATATGTAAAATTTGCCCGTAAACCTCTACGTGTGCAAAGAAGCCCCTAAAGGAAATCTAGCAGACATGACTATTTTTACGGAATATGAATTACCTAAAAGACAATTAAAAGCTCCTCGTGAGAATTACAGAGCTTCTAAAATCTAGCCATGCCACAGACTAAGGCATGATCCTTACAGCAATCTTTGAGTTTTTGTTAAGTACTCCAGTTGTCATGTAGTACTTCTTACCAAAATTATTTTTGTGCTGAAATTTTATCTTCAGCTTTGTATGTCTTGTCCACACCTATATTCAGTGTAATTTAAAAAAACCAGAAGTGTAGAATTTAGAACACAATACTTGATACGTATAGAAAAAAATGTATGTCTAGACTGATATATGATGAAATACTATCATTCCAGTGTTCAAGCCAACCGTAGCAAATATAGATAGCAAATATAAGACACACATGTGTCTTAAACTCAGTGGAACTAGTTGAAAATCAAATGCCTGAACAACACGTATTTGATATCTATTGCACTGTCATATATTTGATGCTTTAACCAAAATTTACTGTACAGTAAATAAAAAAGAAAGCATGTGGCAATGAAGACCTTGCTGTAATTGGCTCTCAAGTTCTTCAATTCGCTCTTCATATTCACTCAGTTCTTCTCGATGTCGACGACTTATCTCCACTAGCTTTTGTCTGTGTGCATCCTGCAATACTGAAAGTTCATGTTGATGTTCATCTATTTCTTGACTTAAATTCTGCTTGAGCTCCTAAAAATATAATTACAGAAATACAGTGGTAAAATAAGACTACAGAAGCTTAAGAATGAAAAAACACAAAAGAAAGGAAAAAGTTTTGCCTAGTAAAATAAAAGGACTTATTAAAGGATTTCTCAGGAGATGTCTAGTTTCTTGGCTTTTGCTGATTCGTGTTTTTTTAAGCATGTTAAAAGACATTTCTTTTAAAAATATATTTACACAAACAGTACACAACAGCAATTATTAAATGTAGAGAGATTACAATGTACAGAGATTACAACTCTTTCATAGGAAGTGGACACACTAGGACGTGTATCTAGTAACTTGCAAGAATGACATGCAAATCTGTATTTTTCATCTTCAATGGCAAGTCAAGATGTTTCCGAGAAGGGAGAAGAACTTACTTTGTGTATCTAAAACTCATAAGTCACCAACAGCTTCTGAAAGTGATTTGCCCTCCTAAATACTAATGTCATTCTTCAATGTCATTCATTCTTACATACTACATTCATCATATCATAGAAATACCCTTTCTCGGAGTAACTGTTTCAAAATATTGTACTGCTGATTGAAATGTGACTGTGCTATGACATGCCCACATGCATTTTTAATAGAGAACATGTAAGTGCTATTGTTGTAAATATTTTAACTACATTTACAAGTCACGTGACCATAGGAAAACCAATCACGAATAAAACATAAGACAAGACTAGCTTGTAAAAAGTGTCATCTTACCTTAACAATATTTTGTAGTTTGCTTATTTCACTTTGTTCAGCATCACTAGTCCCTTGCACTTTGGAAGACTGCAAAAAGAAAAATCACAAATTTAGGTGAAAACTGTGATAAATATGTGCATTTTTCATGTAAGTGCTTCCTGTATTTATAATAAGAAGTAGAAAGTAACAAAGCTAATGTGAAACAGAATTTAAATCTACAGTAATGTTGATTAAAAAAAAAAAGCCATTTTAATGGATATATTTCAATTTTCCATGGACCTTTTACTTATTATTACATGCCAATGTGTAAAAGTTTGGGGTGGGGGGCGTTATTGCACCTAATAAGAAAACACAGTGTTGCTCAACTTTAATACTTACACATGGGAAAAGTATACCTCTGAAATCAGGCTATAGCTTGTAAAAATGATGACTCATATCAACAGCTTGAAAGGTTATATTCTTTCTTGTCTCTGTAAACCATGAATTACAACGATACACCAAGAACTGAGAGAAAACTAAGTAAAACCAGTATGCAAGTATACAACTATCACTTTGAATAGTATTATACTGTCAATAAATAATCAATATCACAGCCAGGAAGAAGAAAAGTATTTTTGAAAGACTGCACAAAAATGAAACCCTGATGTAGTATTCTAGGCAAATGTTTATAAAACCCTTCTCCTGACGTGACAAAAACTGCATAAAAGCATCATGGAAAAACATTTGGAAATTAGTCACTGGATGTGTTCCTAGTCATGTGTCAGGTAGAGAATGACTAAAAGATCATTAGGCTCCAGCTTTTCTATCAAACTGTGTTGCTTCTAGAAATCGCACAGCGTGAATTTTCAAAAACCCCACTCCAAAACCACCAAATGCAATGAAAACACTGATTTGGAGGGAACAGGGAAGGGGAGGATGGAGAAGAACCACTCACCAGTGCAATCTGCTTCCAGTGCTCAACCTCAGATTCAAGAGTAGAAACTTCATTGGACAATCTGTTTATTTCCTGTTGTGACCAGATTATATCTCCAAAATCCATGTCATCCCCTTCAAAACCTGAGGAATGTCTGATGACTGGAACATAGGAAGTGGATGTAGCGGCTGGTGGAAAAACACCAGCTCCTAACTGTGCTGACTGAGCAGCCGTCTGTATTTTCTGCAGTTGTTCCTGTAGTGCATTCTGTCTGGCTTTTAGATGGCTGATTTCCACCTGAATACCAAAATACACTTTACCCTTTGTGGCCTTATGAAATGTGAACCAACCATACAAGTCCCCCTCAGCACAAATTACTAATCACTTGTACTAAAAACAGAAGGAAAAAACCCCAAATATTCTCCCACTGGTGAAAAGCAGTCACAGCTGATGTTTTCCAAAGTATCTCATGCAAGGACACATATTCAAAGTTTTGATAGTTTTCAGTTAAGTAAAAGCATTTGCTGATTTTTTCAGCAGCCAATATACTTAAGTACTATAGCAAGATTCAGGCTAACAGGTTGTACAAAAAAAATATTAACATTTCAAGAGGGTATACAGATATGAAAATTAAGCAATATATGATGCTCCTCCAGTTATTTATATTACATTTTATTTCTTTGATGCTTAACAACTCAATGTATTGGAAATTTACTTATTTACAGTAAACTGAAATTAGTTGCATGCAATTTTCTCATAACAACTGTTATTGTATTCAATAAGCAGAATCCTATATATCTCAAAATTCTCCTTCCTCTAGTTCACACACGCATTTACAAATAAAGGAAAAATAAGACTCCTTTTGCGTAATTCCAGGCACGCTGGCAACTTTCTTCATTTAAAAGGATATGAAATCTCACATTACACAGTAAGTTCCATAGCTGATTTCTGCATCACAAAGGGACACTACTCAAATTATGAAAGCTAGTTCTGTTCCCTTTAATTGTACATGTTAAAATAACTAATTATGATATCTACAGACAATATAACTGCTTGAAATGAGAATTTGCTCCTGTTGCCTTCCTTAAAGGTAGCTGAATTAGAAATACAAAGCAACTTAAGCGTCCTTTCTCACAGTGAACCCAGAAACAACAGAAATTCTGATACATGCATACAATTCCCAGAGTTTTCTCTTGTCTCAGCTATGTCCTGCCAGCTCTGCTTATATTACGTGATTCAATGAAATTTATGTCTTAGTTTCTCAGTGTCTACATTAAGAAACCAAGAAACCATAACTGTGACCAGCACAGACACTGTAACAAAGAGATCAAACAGCATAATATTTAAGTTTAGTGGACATACTTACTCTAATATTTTACTCTGTATCCTACCTCTTTCTGTTGAAGCTGATTTCGGTACTCTACAGATAACTGCTTTATCTGAAGTTCCGCTGCTTCATGCTTTTCTTCTAGATCACTACAAAGTTTTTTCAGCCTCTCATTCTAGGAAAAATGAGAAAAGAATGTTGGCAAATTTGGAACAGTTCTTAGAGAATTAGAAAAGCTTAACTCTGCTGAACAGTACAGAAATCAATTAAATTGTACAGATTTCTCGCGTTATTTCACTCAAAACACAGTGACAGTAATTTCCAAGTGTGGGCCCAAAATCATGTTCACGTCCAAGCTTTCCATTTTTACATGGCATGGACCCTAGCTCACTTTCAGAAGAAGGCGTGTGGTGACCAGAGGTAAATGGCAAAAAGAAAAATTTGGGGCTGAATTACATCTTAGCATGATCCACAGGTGGAATTTAAGAACAGCCACAGAGTACAAATGGGAGCTAATATCCAGACAATTCAGTATTCTCTCTCTGACTGATGCAAGAGTCTGGAAGAAGGACAAGCAGGCAGTTACTTCCCCAATATACTATCTTAACTTCCTAATACTCTTGCAGGCTGAAGACATACATAGAACTTAGTGGTTTACAGCCATAAATAAAGTCACAAGACCAACGAGTCCTTTCTAAAAGTACACAAAGTCACTTTCCACAAGGGCGCGTGGGATTTCTAAGCAGTTTTATTAGAGTACCCTCTGTGGCTATGTCAAAATGACCACACAGCAGAGCAACACAGACAGAGAACTGCAGCAGGGAACACAGACAATCGATACTTTGAAGCTTGCTGCAAAAAACATGCTGTCAAGCATAACCAGGCATTCTAGATCTGATTTTATTTTTTGTCATATACGAAACACTATAAACCAATTTTAACCCTTTAACAGCTAAAATTTATGAAAACTTAAAAGATTTTTGCATTTGCCAGCTTTTCAGAGCCAAGTCTATTGCTGTGGTCCAAGACCACATGATAGGTAGGAACAGTCACAGGATGCAGCACTTAACAAAAGATGAAAATTTGCACCACATGTATACTCTAGTATATGAACGTGCCCCTAGCTCTCATAGTGGTTTGTCACCATAATGAAGAGCCACCTTCTAATACCACTGACACCCTGGTTTCTAGGTTTACCCAGGGACAGGCAACTTCAGCGCAATAGTTAACCTTCAAAAGAAACAAGCGTTATTTATTGCTTTTAATTATAGTAGTGCTTCAAAATTTCTTACTTCAAACTTTTGTGCTGCATTAATACTTTCTATTTCTCTGAGTCTAGAATTGGACACGTGGAGTTCTGTTGCTGCATCTGAAAGAAAGGGAAAATTTTCATTTTTATTAAACTATTTTTAATCTATTAAGTAGATATCAGTTAAGACCATAATTACTAAGTATCTTACTTTTGACTGCTTCAATGTTCATTCCTAGGTAAATATCAAAAGCTGCTTTTATCAGAACACTGTTAAAAGTATTTTTCAGAACAGAGTCTTTCTGAACCTAATTCAGTTCTCTCTTATCTAGGTTTTAAGTCAAATCACAAAAACTGACAGAAAAGTAAGGATTTAAGCTTTAAAAAAAGGGAAATGAAGCATTTTGTCCTGGTTTGAGTGAAAACAGAACTAATTCTGTTCAGTAATTTTACTTTTCAGCTTGGTTCTTTTAATTAACTGCACTTTCTGAAGTTAGCAGCCTGTTTTCACAGACAGTGTCTGCTTCAGGCAGTGATAACACCTTATATTTAGAGTTACTACCAAGGATTGGTGTGCAGACCAAGGCCACTGCTGGGTCTTGTGTACCACATTGTGGGGTGCAGAAAGTGAAAGGCTGCACCTACAGGGAGGAGCGGACAGGACGGGTGACCCTAAACTGACCAACGAGGTATTCCATCCCATATACGCCATATTTGGTCTAGAACTGAGGGATCCGAAGGGTCTCTGGGCTCTTCTCTCCCCTCTTGGACTGCTTTGCCAGCTTTGCTTGGCTTGGCTCGGGTCCTCTTCTGGTTCCTTCCTCGTAGCACCCAAGGAGGACTCTGTCCGTTCTGCCTTTGATCCAATTTGCATGTTCCTGAACCCGGTACCAGAATCCAGCTCCTGAACACAGCTCCCGTCTGCTGCGGGGCCCAGTCTGGGACTCCCCCGGTGCCTGCACAGCATCAGTGGTGATGGTGATGGAATTACCACTGGGGGGGGGGTTCCATACTGGTTTTGTATTTATTTGTATATATTCCATTTTTATAATGATTAATTTCCTTTTCATTAAAGCTGTTGTAGTTTCCTTTTCTAATTGCTAAGTCTCTCTCCCTTATTCCCTTTCTCTTCCCCCTCTGGGGAGGGAGGGGGGTTAACAGAGAGCGTCTGTTATAGGTCTAAGGGGCTGCCCTGACCCTAAACCTTGACACATTTTTATCTGACTGTTTCATGTTGCTTAATCTGTTCTTCAGTTAGGACTGCCTCTGACATAAACTGTGTGTTTCTCAGTAATTTCATACGAAGCTTCTCAGCAATCTCATGTGAAGTTTCAAAATAAGAATACATACAGTACACACAACAGTGACTGAATTTTTGTTGAAAAACCCAAACAACAGAACAAACCCAACAAAACCCACAAAATAACCCACACAATGGAACACCAACCCTGCCTCCCACAGGAAGGCACAAAGCCCCCAGAAGACTTGCTTTCATTTACAGAGGTGACAATCTATTGTACCAGTGTGTCTAATACAAAAAACTCATAATTCTGTCCCTGGATACTCTTCCCTTAATGATCAACCTTCTTCTAATAGGCTAGGCTTACTTCTCCCATGTCACACTTCTAAAGGGAGTTTTTCAAAATTTAAAATTAATATAATTTTCAAGTAAATACTGTACTTCATCATTTCCTATGTGCTGTTTGAAACTGATGCAGCTCAAGTGCTGCAGAGGCAACAATCTACCCAGGAAAACTGCTAAACTGAAGATGTTGAAGTCCACAAACACCATTTTCAGTTCAGATGGCCAAGCAGTGAATGTAAGGGATAATATTAGAAATTAGGAATCATTAGAAAAATTAGGAAATTAAAGAAGACATGTAAGGAACTGCTTGAAAAGTGTTCTTTAGACCACATTGTATTTAAAGGTCTTTATAGAAGAGTATGTAGATGCCAGTAGATTTTTACACCCTCAAGGCTAGTAACACTATAAAAGGTGGTACTCTGAAATTCTTAGGAAATAGCTGTTCACAGCAGTTATCAAGCAATCAAGTACAGCTGGAAGTAACTACTGAACACTAGCACTTCTTTCCCAACCTAAAGCACAAATGTGTGAATCAGTCTCTCTCAATTTATGTTTTACCAAGACAAAAGACACTAGATGACTACATGGTTTAGTAGCATAAAATAAGTTTCCAAACTAAACCAATACAGATTTTGGAATTTAAAACAATTCTAAGCAAGTCTTTCAGAAAGGTGAAAAAAGGACAACTTTGCAGTTATCAGAATAAATTTCTCTGTTCCAAGCATCTTAGCTGTAAACCAAAAAACCCCATCAGTATGACACCAGTAGTATCAGCTTGCCCACAAGCTTTATACAATACTTTCACAATGCTTCATAGTTCTGAAATTGCAAACAAAATAGAATTGTTTCATTTCACATTTGAGTATTTAGGTCTTAGCTGTTCTTTGTGGTTGCTATTCTTAATGCTTTGAGAAAGCTCTTTTTTTTCCAAGAAGTCATAGTTTTACAATGGTAAACACTAGTGATATTAACATATTGATATTTATTACCATGCTATACAATTGTTTTACTAGAAAAATCAAAAAGTTTTATTCAAAAAGTCGTAATAAAAAGCATTATAAAAATATGAAGACTATAGTATAGAATAAATGTATTATTACTTTACTGAACATCTTACTCTGATGTCTCAGCTATTTTTTTTTTTTTACAACTGTTTTAAATATAAAATCACACTGTCTTCTAATGCCTATAAAACAAGGGCCATCCTCCTTGGCTGTGGGATAATTGTAGAACTCGGTAGGTTTCTCTGAGCCCAACTGAAATACAAATAACGAAATCATCAGAAACGCTGGACCTTTGCCTGTGTGACACGTCAGACTTAGATCACACCAGTCACAAAAAATCCTCGGTACTACTACTACACTGCAGGTTTACGAAAGCACTGTAAAAGCAGCTAATCAAACAGGGGTTTTAGATAAACTAGGTAAACAGTGCGGCAGAAGAGTGTCGTTTTGTGTGCTTGCATTACCCATCAACACAACGCTTCACGCAATTCAGAAACTTCCAAATAACAAACCTACAAGAGGTTTACCTCTACTATTATAGCCTGGGAATAGGTTTGTTTATTCTCCAGATCCTGAGGTCCCAGGTGAGGGCCGAGGCCAGAGCCAGCAGCTCTCCCGAAAAAGCCGCAGGGCTCCTCGGCTCCCGCCGGGCCGACAGGTGCAGGCAGCGCAGGCCCCGGCCGCAGCCGATCCCCGAGAAGCCGGCGGCGTGGGGAAGGGCAGGCCTGCCCCAGCAGGTACGCACCGCACAGACAGCCCCCACACGCATCCCGCCCCCTGCGCCCCGCCCCGCGCGCCCCCCGGCCGGCCCGGCGCCTCAGGCCCCTTACCGCCCACTTCCTCCGCGCCCTCCAGCAGGATGTCCTTGGTGAAGCTAGAGATCTGCCCGGTGAGCGAAGACAGGCTGCCCCCCACCTGCCCCAGGGACTGACCCAGCCCCGAGCCCAGCCCGCCCAACCACGACGCCATCGCCGCCGCTCAGAGGGCTCCGGGCCCCGCTCAGCCGCAACCGGCAGCCGGCTCCCGCGGGCGCAGGGGCGGCCTCTTCCTCTTCGTAGAGCGGGCCGAGGGTCCCGCTGGGGGCTCAGCAGGCCGCTCTCGGTGACCCCTCGGCCAGCGCCGCGCGCATCCCCCCGGCCGGGCCCGGCTCAGCGGCTCCTCCCGGCGGCTCCAGCCTCTGCCACCTCGACGGGGGCCGTAGCACCCGCAGCACCATCGGCGGCCCCCCCGCGGCGGCTCTGACGTGTAGGCGGCAGCGGAGGATGCCGGGATAGGGGTGGAGCAGCGGCGGGGGTGCCGGGGCAGGGCCGAGCCGGGTGTCCGGCGGGTCGCGCCGAGGCAGCGTCAGTGCGACCGGACTGGCCGCATTCCCTGGCAGGCGGCGGGCCCGGGTCGTCTTGAAATGTGCTTCCGTCAGGGCAACAAAACCAGACCCGCGGCCCGTGCTGCACGTGGAGCCTCGGCCGCCCTTGTCAGCAGAGCCGGCCGGTGCGTCTCGTGCCGCGTGTGAAAGGCAAACAAGTGAATCTTAGTCCGTGCTCAGGTGAAGTTGGGGGAACACAGGAGCTGCCCCACGGAGCTGTGCCGGCCGGAGCAGTAGGTGAGGCCGGGCGAAGCCAGCGGCGAACGGGGCCAGCGGCGGGGCACTGCCGGCGGGCGGGCCGCGCACACCACGGGCAGGTCAGCCCGGCGGAGCTGGGCCTGTAACGCCCTCTGATTGACGTGAGCCCGACCCTTCTGATGTCCACATACTCGGGTCATCTGCCATTGACAGATCACAGGACCCGGCTGCTACAAGAACAGGCATTTTGTACTCGAGTATGTGTTTCGGCAGAATAGGGAGGTTCCTGAAACGCTTGGTCCCTTCTGCTTTGGATGCAGAGCCAGCCAGGGGATGCTTGGTTGGATTTCCAGCCACAGCCCTGAGTCGCTTCAAAGCCGGTTTTGCTTTTTGATCACGTGAGGTATTTTAATTAGGGACTATGAGGACTACTGCACTGGTACTGGTTTAATACTGTATTTCCTGTAAGAACAATACCAATATAAAAATTTGCTGATATGGGGAAAGAACAAGGCAGGTAACATTGCTAGTGTCAAATTAATAACTACATAAAAACTAGTAATTAAAGCTCCGCATTAATGGTAAAATGAGACTGAGAAGAGCAGGCATTTCACAGGTGAAATCTTAATATTTCTAGAGAGGAGTTGAGAATGCAAAGTAACAAAACACGTGCTCTGTAGTTACAACCTGACAGATACTACCAGGCAGTTAGGGAAAAACAGCTTGTTGCCTCCCAGACGAGGCTCTTGCAGAGCCTCGGTTCATAGCTGGCCTGCAACACCAGATTGCCTTTTTTGGTTTATTGTCTACTGTCACTCAGAGGCAACCCTGAGGCTGAGCACAGTATGTGGTGCAGGAGTTTAGAAGTAACCAAAATAGCTGTCAGATTCATCAGTTTTCTAAGAAATACTGCTTTCCGTCTTCCTCAGTGAATAATTTTTCCATCAAGTTTATACATTGCTCCATTTTAATGGTATGCTTAAATCCATTTCTTAAAGAGGCACCAGAACTGTAGTATTAGTGCTATGATACAGCATGAACTGTAGACGTAGTTTAATTGGTTTTGTTAATTTAAAGCGTTGGGTTTTAAATGATCAAAACACCTTATTTGTACTATAGTTTGTTTTAAAACCCATACAAGTCCACAGGAGAGAAAAGACATGTTATCAGCTCCAAGACTGGTTGGTTAATTCATTACCATGGGAAACTCTCTCCTATTGTGGTCCATCTTACAATGCCAAATAAGGCAAGAAGTTAAGAAAGTAGTACAGAGGGCTTTCTTCTCTCTGCCCCCCCCCCCCCCCCCCTTTGTTTTTTATTACTACTCTTGAACAGCTAGAAAATGATTATTTAGCATTGCAACTAATTTTTTAGCTGACTAGTTTAATTTACAGCTGGTGAAGATACACAGAAATCATCCAGTGTACTCTGTGGACTGACTAAGCTACAAAACCAGTGCATTCTGCCACAAAACCAATGTGTATTGGGGTAGCAAACCAGGAAATACTACCTTATTTTAAAATCAGAAAGCATACAATTTTTAAGAGATACAGCTTACCAAATCAGAACCAACTTTATTCCTAACCCGAGTGTCTTTTACGTAAATTTTGTAGTATCAACAAATGAAAAGACATCCAAGATGATGAAATCTGTTATGAGCAACAAAAAAATGACCCCAGTGCTAGTGTGTCTACACAACATCTGTTGCAAAGCCCATTGATATCAAAGATGAGGTTTGAATGTTTGATGATTCTGTGCCCAACCCACATCTAAGGGAAAGCACATACGCAATTAGTTAGGTCAAGAGAGAAACATTAGAAGCCATAATCATATTTATTTAAAAAAAATATATCAAATACAACCATATATATTTGTGCTGATTTGGAGAGGATTTTCAAAATATCAAACAGCGCTTCTGTTTTCTGGGGAAAACAATGACAGTGCATTTCAGCTCTCCTCTTTTTAATCTTTTCAGCTTTATACACCCAAAATAGAGGAAAATTGTCTGGGAATCCAGAGCCAATGACATGATACTGAAAGAAGAGTCTCAAGACATAAAAATCTATTACTGAAAATGATTTTTTAAATCCACAACTACTAGACAAGAGATGAAAAAAATTATTCGCTTACAAAATCCTAACTCTACACTGTTCTGTACACATGGGGTTTCATGTAGAAAAAAAAAATCATTATCAGTGCTTGCATGTTTTAAAGACAGTATTTCTCTCCCTATTTGTTTTTTGCAGAGTGGTATTTCAGTATTATATTCCTTTCTCTTTAAACCCTTTTGTAAGTTTCCCCTCCTGAATTCACAAGGTGGCTGTACTGGGGGTGGCAGGAAATCTTAGGTGTTGTAATGATTATTCACTTTTCAAAGAAAAATTTAAAAAATTTGATGTGGTAAAAGCAGTTGCAAAGTCCCATGTACTTTAGCATTCTGAAGAACTGGGGAAGGAGGTGACTATGGCAGGTTAAATAGCAAGGCGTTCCCTCCATGTCCGAAATGCAAATAAGGCAAAATATGCATACACAGGTTAAAAAAGTTTATTGCAAAACAGCTCATGCTTTTAAGATGCAAACACAAAGAAGCTACTCATTTGAAACTAAAGAATTGAATCTTTGGAGCAGCCCGGTTCAAATCTATTGAGAATTATTCTTACTTGAACAACTGATTATATCTGTTACCTGTTAAGACATTTTAAAAGATGATTCATAACTGTGAAGATTTCCGAGGAGCTAAATTTGTTCTATGCAAGATAATACTGGCTTACCAAGCGAGCAACGGATCGTATTTTAAGCCTTCAAAAAAAGTTTCAATTTTTCTTTTCCTTACTATTTTTACTTCTTTAAATGTATGTGGTAGTTACATGAATTGTCTAATACTTTGTAAGTCTGAGTTCTAGAGTTGTCCAATCCCATTCCCCACAGTATTTCTCAGTAAAAGGCCACCATTTGTAAGTTTTCATCATTATTTGGAATAACTAAATTCTAGAAGGTATTGCAGATGTTTTACAACAGTAAGTAACACCTTCTTGTTCATTTTTAAAGCCCAGTTGTCAGTTTTGTAATAAAACAAAACAGCTTGCAAATGACAGTATTTGTCAGAGATACAGAAATAGTAGTTTATTAAGTGTACAGAAGCCATTTGAAACTCCCCACTCTTTTGTAGATTAGTAATACAAGCGACAGTCCAGCATTAAAACACATTGGAGTTTGAACTTTGTAGTGGTTATTGTTAAGTAGTTTGCAAAGTAATTACGTATGAAAAACAGTAAGAGTACCTTAGCTGAAAATTACATTTAAACTTGAAGTTTTCTGAAGGGCGCAAGGAACCCAGATGTTTGAGAGTAAGCCAGTATTCAAGACCAGAAAAAATGCAAACATTTAAATAGCTCATATTTATACCTGCTGTGCCTAAGAATTGCATTCAAGCATGATTGCATTACAACACTTTTTCCTCCTGCCCTCATTATAAGATCATGAAAGCAGTTTACAGAATTATACTTACAGAACTAATTTTGGAAGATATTTAAGTACCACTCATTCCCCCAACCCCTTTGATTCCTATAAGCAGAAAGCCACAGATTTGTCACATTGACCATTCACTGCAAGGAAGACTGTAAAAATCTGTTGGATGATTGAAGTCTTAAATTCCTTCAAATATCATACTGTAATAAAAAAAATAAAATATCAATTTCCACTCCTTTACAATGGACTTTGGCCTAAAGCTACAACGTGGGGAAAAAACTTCAGCTTGACAGAACAGATAACACCAGGAATAGGCTCTAAATGACTAAATGCCTTATGAGCATAGTTCAGCCACGTTGAGAACTGTATATCACTGAAAGAATGCACACCAAAAAATATGAGATTTTTATATTTATTGACAGCTTCTTGGCAGGTCTGCACATTTTGAACTTCACCTAGGTTCTAAAATATGCACAGGGTCATCAATTTGTATCAGTCTTTTCCTTTGGTGCAATTAATATATGTAACTTAAATTGCTACTTCTTAACTAGGCAGATATACATACTTCATTAAACTTGACATCCCCTTGAAAACCAAATTGGTATTTGTAGAGTGACGATGTTTCTACACTGAAAGGAATAGAGTTAGCCCTGTAGTGATTGACATAGTTGTGTTTTTTCAGGCACTGTTACTTTATATTCCTTTCATATTGAAACACTTGGGTGATGCAGTAACTTAAAGTGACGTGAAAGCTCAAGTGCAAACCTCCATGCCTTTGTGATTATAAAAACATGTAATTGTTATGGGTTACAATTAATGAAATCTAAGGGTCTTAGATTTTTTTTTTTTAATATAGGGCTGCTATGCCATATAGCTATAGAAAGAATGCATTTTTATTATACTCTTATAATAGAGGATAAAAGGTCCAAGTTCCATGTACTGCTATCAGATTGCCAGCCTATACCTATTTATAAAAATGAGAGTCTTATTCCAGAATCAGTTTATGGCACAACAAAAGAAGGGAAATGAAAGCTGTGCATAATTTAGAGATGAGCAAAGAAATAATTCAGTGCTTTAGAGATTCCTTTCCTGATTTCAGTTTCATATAAATTTTAATCTGAAAGCCGAAATTTGCGTTGTGAAAAATAAAGCATTTCAAAATGGCATATGCACACATGGAGTTTTAAAGCCATTGTCTAGATGTATTAATTTGAGACATTACAGATATTGATTATAATGTGCATGACAGGATTATTTTAAAAAGATAAAATTTAAAATCAGTTTTTAAAAAGTAGTGCTGTCTCATGTCAAAATTCGTACTGTCTTATACATACCAGTGGTTTTGGTGACATTGGTGGAAATTCAGCACATAGGTAAGGAAAACAGAATTTAGCCCAATTATGTATAATAGAATAATATTCTAAGCTATCAAGAAACCATTACTGTAAACAAATCTTTACTGAGAGGTAAGAGCCCTTTCATGTACAGTACTACTTGATGCTGAATGTGTATTTCCATCTAGCTACCACTCATTTCATACTAAGTTTAATTAAATGTTACTATTGTGCAATGATATAACTTTATTTTGATAAAGAAATTTGGGGCTATCTTCAAAAGATTCTTAGAATACCTGTCCTAACTGTTAATGCAGTAAGTGGACTACTGCCTAAGTACTCCATCTACAACATATTTCCATATAATTTATATGTAAACAGAATCTGTATTTCAAGCACCATTTAGGAAAATGAAACCTATCTCAATTGTTGTACTGAAGTTGAAAGTCAGGTTTGGTCACCCTGTTACACATTCATCCTGGATATCAAAGCAAATGCGTCACAACCAAATAGCATACGCTATCTCACATACTTTGCTCCCCAGTTTTTCTCAGGATCAGAAACAGCATGATAAGAAATTGTAAGGTGCATGAATAAAGGCCATTCCTGAAAAAGCTGCAACATTCTGACACTTATAAAAAGCATTTCAGAAAGAACATCCACACAGACATAAATATTCATTCTTAAGAGCTACTTGCACAGGGTTCATTTCAGACTGCAGGAATGCACCTTATATGTGTGGCACTGACTATGGTACCTAAATCCCCTCCTCCTTTCTCCTAGACTCAGTTACAGCTCTTTCATACTGAAAGGTCAGAATGAAGAGCTGAGTTTGAAGAGGAAAAAATATTCCAGAAGAGGTAGAAAAGAAAACCTTTCAACCCAACTGATTATATGCTACTTTTATAGTAAAGACAGTGGCATAACTTGAAAGAGCATCAGAAAACCAAATAATAATAAAAAACACAAACAAACAAAAACAAAACCACGAAAAAACTCAAAACCAAACAAAAGGCGGCAAGTTATCTGCCAAAAGACAATAAGCCAATGCAAAAATATTACTTTAAGCATAAATCTTAAAGTTTTATAGTTGGAACTGAAAGTTTTATAGTTGGAACTGAAAGTAAAACCAGAAAGCGTTAGAAGGTCAAAAGTCACTGAAAGGTTCAGAACTAACATTATAAACAACTATACACTAAACACTTTCTCTAAAATTGCAGAGTATTAAATTTATGGATTCATTCTCCTGCAGAATGGAGCATCTCAGAAGTGGACAGCAGTTATTGAAAAGTTGACATTAAATCATTCAGAATAAAAAAAAACCCCATAAAATAAATTATCTAAGATAAACAGAATTCTTTTTTCCATTTTAAGTGACTTACTATAAAGACCTTAGTAATTTATGAGCACAATTTACTACTTGGATCTGTTTTTCCCTTAGTACTGGAGGAATCAGTTGATGCTGGGTTTTGGCACCTTTTGTATTTTCTATGGAATTCTTCCGAACAGTTTAAACTTGCTTTTTAAATGCAGGTTACAGCTGTTACACATGTATAACTTTGTTCATGTGAATAGCTTAAGTAATTTCAATACAGCTACTTTTGTGAAAAGATGTTCGGTAGTAGGAGTGCTACAGTTTCTTAAATTAGTGCAATCTTTTTAGTATTTGCAGATTTCCTCTAAACTCTGATCTCCAGCCCTCCTTTCAGTCCTGCTTCTAGAACACTGAAATGAACCCTGCTTGTGCAACATCCACACAGTAGAATTTTAATGGAGACTTAGTGTTTTGACAGTAAGAGGGGAAAAAAAAAAAAAAAAAAATTATGTCATTTCTCCTCTTCTGTATTCAAGTGGTTTCTAACAGATTCCAGAGACATATTCATGGCTGCTTGAAGCATGTCTTCTTCACTCATATCACCTCCTAAAGAGAATAAATGCATATAAGTTGTAATAAATGCAAAGAGCTAGTTCTCAACTGTAGTTAAATGTTTTTGTTGTTCCTTTTATCCACACTCACCTGTTTACACTTCACCCTCCAAACTTTTTTTTTTTTAATCTTTGAACATTTTTCACTTAGCTTTGCATACAAAACCATCAGTTTGTAACAAGTAATAAACATTAACTTTGGATCAGCAATACCTAGTACTGATAGGGCCTAAATACTTAGGCTCTACTGAAAACTGGTTCCAGTAATTTTGTCAGGTATTACTTCAAGTTTATTACATTGTTATACAACTGTAAAAGTTATTTAGAAAACATAGTTGACACAAATCCCATCAAAGATTACAATTTGTATCACTCAGCCAAAGAAGACATCAAAAACCAAAGCCAGATAGTAATGCTCTTCGCTTTGAAACAGGATATTGACACTCAAAGCAGAACAGGCTTTTCAAGAAAGTAATCCTTTCCTTCACTGACAAAAATCTAATGGCTGTGACACAGTCTAAATGGCCACTGGAGTGAGGAAATAGGCAGACAAGGAAAGTTAGAAAGCAGAGCATAACATTAAGGTGAGAAAGACAGAAATATTTCAGTGGTGGAAAGAAGTTTAAAATACAATACCTGGGTCAGCTTCCAGAGTGCTTGAGTTTAGAGTTGTCTTATGTAGGTTTGGGGTCCGATCTTGCTGCTGTAACTGTTGCTGCTGCCTGAAAGTGATATAATTTACAAGAGAGTAAGATTAACATCAGTATGAGATCTGTATCAAGTCTGTTTCATTGTAAAGAATGCCAAGAGTGAAGTTTTTTGGCACAGTAACACCCCTGCACCTAAAATCACTCCAACTGTTTCAGCCTGACAACCTTCAGGCACCTATCTTTTCAACATTATACTCCAAGCCACAATTTTCTACTTTCCCAGAATTAGGATATTCTGCATTCTTACCCTCTCATACAAGGTCTAACTCTTACCATCGATAGCATTTTGCCCTGGTCTTATTTCCTCTTTCACTAGGAGACAGAAATAAGGAAAAGCTACAACAATACCCCAGCTATGTATTAAGAAAGTACTCCAGAACAGCAACATAAAATATCATCTAGATGGCTTTCATGTGATGCACATTAGAGGCATCATTACCAGAAGCAAAGTCTTAGAGAAAGAAAACTTTTCTTCAGGAAGATAATTACAGAAATTTACAGGATTTCATTTAAAATACTTGTGTAACATGTATGTTTGCTTTCTTCACAAGACTCATGTTGCATTACTAACAGATCCCCTCTTATTTACAGGTTTCTGTTCTTCATAGGAACCACCTGGGAATAGCAAAATTCAGTTATTGTTAGGAAAACATGTTAAGAGAGAAAAGTTAAGCTGAACCTCAGTCAAAAACCCATCCACACCCCAAAAGCACTGAAAACTATGCCATGTATTCCACATGCAGTTTTCTATCAACTACTTTACTTTTGAAAATACGCTTGTCTTCTCCTTCGCAATTCTTCCGAAGAAAGAGAGTCGGTCTGACTGGTGTGAGGTGGCTGAGGAACATTCTGTGGTAATGAGGCTGAAAACTCACTTCGACGACTACCTAAAACCAGAACATGCCACATCCCACTAATTACAGTAAAATGAAGTTAGCAAATGAAATAAAGCTTAAGAAAATGTCTTCAAACTTGCGAGGAAGAAAGAGACTTTTTGGAGAAATAAGCACCTAGGCTAACTTCACTTGATACTATCCCTTCTCCTCACCTTTTGGACTGTTTCCCTTCCCTCCTACCATTCTTTGCTAATTTGTTCTTGCTTCCTAATGATCAATGCTAACTTGAAAGTTAAAACTTTTCATAAAGCAGAAAGAAGACAGCTACAGGGAATTCTGCCTTGTCCTTCCATGCCAGAAAGCCAGCCTTTTCAGAGAGCTTGACACTTGCTGGGAAAAGTGTCTGACTGAAACTGATTTCAGTAGTTTCCTTAAGCATAAGCAACATGTACACTGAAAGAAATTTAGATGAGCACTGCACCTTGCATGCTAAGTTGAATTGCTCTGCGAAGATCAGCTTCTTCATCTTCCATATCAATTTCCTGCCTACTTAGAGCCAGGGCTCTCTGAAAATTCTCTTCATCTTCATCTAACATGCCTGTTCCATCAAAAGGATGGTTAACTTCTATTGCTTGGTCCACATCACTTCTGGGTAGCCTGTGAAATTGGTACATTTATGGCACAATTCAGAGAGAAATTATATTAACTTTTACTGTGAGATTCAAAGTAAATATTTTCTGCTGATTTAACTCTTTCTTTTCCCTCAACTTTAGAAAGAAACATTTCTACTGTACAAATCTGTTATATAAATATTTTCATTACTACACAGACAGGCAGCAAGCAGAGCTTACAGCTGTAAAAATGAAACTATGGCAACTCTAAACCCATGCACGTGTTGACAAGAATCTGTCTCATAGGAGAAACTTCAAAAACAATACGCCTACAAAAAGCAGTAATACGTGTTATTCAAACATACTGCTGTTTATATAGCTGTTTACAGCTACACCAGCAGAAAATAGTGCATGTGGTCTCCTCCTTAGGAAGCTTGGATGACCACGCTAGAGCAGCAGATCCTCCGTAAACTATGCACACTTTCCACATTACTGCCAAGTAGTTTATTTATTTCATCCACTTATAACTCCAGTTTACCTTTACAAAGTGGAAAAAATAATAATTCATTCCCCTGAAAAGCCTTAAGCCTTTTTATCAGTATGCAATTTGTTATGAAAATATGATAAAATTATTGCAGAAGTAGTACTTTATATACTTTCCAGGCTATTTAATATTAGCAATATGCATCACAATAGAACAGCACCACAACAGTTATGGTGAAATTGCTCCAAAAGGGAATGCTGTATGATATGTGGAATTCAGATACACATTTCTTGTTCTTTTCTACTAATGACAGAATGCACAAGCCAGTCTTAATTATAGACTGATTATTACTAAACATAGTTTGGTAAGATTTGCTAACCCCAGTGCACAACAGTACTACGTGTATTGCACTGAAGGTACTTCTGAAGGGTGTTGTTTCCAGGTTGGCATCAATCATAGAAACCAATCATACTGAACATTATTAAAATGAAATCTCTATTTACCTTACCTCTGATCTCTTGACTGTGCTGTCTCTTCTCCAATTAGTTTTGGTCGCTGCATCTGCTGTACCCGAATCATCTGCAATAGCTGATCAGCCTCACACTCTGGGAGGTCACCTTTTACTACAAATATGGAATAACCTGAGAAAAATAAATCATAAGTCTACAGCATTAAGGTGCATGCATAAACACTCTAAAATTCACACTATACGGAACACAATGATGTGCAATTTATTACAATGTAAGGCTCTACCTTTTGTTATAAGGACTTATTTCACTACTTCAATCATAAAACTAGAGGGTAGTTAACTGAATACATAAGTTCTAATAAATAATTATTATTACCTACTTTTAATTAATGAGATTTAACATCTGCAAGTTACTATTACCTTCCTGTTGTAATTGAGCCAAGAAAAGTGCAAGATATGTATCTGATATTAGTTCTGGACCCATCAAGAGAGAGTTCAAGTTAAACCACTGTAATTAAGAAAAAAAAGGTTTGAGAGAACAAATTAGCATAAAGATTACTTGGTAATCCATTTCTGTACATTGTGGTCATTTTCTATGATGGAATATCCAAATAAATCTAGTAAAATAAATGATCAAATTAGAAGTCTTCTGAAGACCAATACCTAAACTGCTAAAGGTTACCCTTCAAATACTCTTCAGCTAACAGGAGATCTGAAGTAGGGAAATTACTGCATGCTCTCTCCCATTACTGAACACTAGTACAAGCAAATCAAAACAGATAAAATATAATAGTAGAAGAATTATTTCAGACATTCTAAAATTCTGCTTAATACTAGTTTTAAATCTGCTCAGAGACTAATGAAGAAACCCTTCATAAATTATGCTGTGTCTTAAGAAATTAATAGATACAGGGAACAGAAGTTAAATTCTTTCCATTAACTACTTCCATTAAAACATTTAAAACATTCTGCCTTTAATAGCTGCTGCAAACTGTTGTTTCCTTCTCTGAGATAAATTTTATATCTAAAAACTAAGAAAAATAAAATGAAATTTAATATGCTGATAGTACAGCAGAGTATTACAATAGGGGAGTCTTGACAAATATACACAGACCACTTCTAATTCCCTGAAAAAGACAACTAGTAATTTATAATAATTCTTCTACAGAGAAAATATATTCAACATGGATGGCAAAATATTCTACCTTCAAGACCCCATATATACTGCAGTCAATCTAAAGAACCTCGTTACACCATACCCGTTTAATATTACCCAGTTGTAACCAGGAAGCACCATTTCAGATAGCAGGAGAATTCTATCTCCGTTCTCATGAAAATGCATTTATCTACTCAAACCTTTATATATGCAGCCATACACTTGAAGTCAGGCCCATACTATAATTCACATGGAATACAGATAAGTGATTATCTACTGTTCTGTCATTCAGACACTTAATTTGTCAAAAATACCCTTTGCCACTACGAAACATTAAGACAACCAACAGTGTAGGAGTAGGGAATAAAAAGTTACGTAAGCAAAAACAATGGACAGATTACAGACAAACTTTTAAAAGGGAATATGGAGGAAGAAGGTTTGGTAAACTAATTTTGCTTTGTAACAGAAGTGGGTCAAATCCAAGTCAACCAATTTCGTTTGTCTTTTCTCATCATTTTCTGGATAACAGGCACCTAGTATCATCATCATGTGGCTACAAGCCACACGTACAAGCAAAAGACATCCCCACTCCAACTAGCTCACAATGTTCTACCTCACAAAACTGCACCCAACGTGGTTCTATATATAAGGAACAGTCCTGTACTTTTAAGACTATTCAATCTTTTTGATATTGAATAACAAAAATTGCCTTGTAAACACAAGCCATACTTTTAAACTAAAGCAGAACAGCAGTTTAGTTTGTTTACACACAGGCAATTTTTTTTTTTTTTCTTTTATGTGGATGACAACATAGGCAGTGACCTCTTGCAAAATGAACCCGATAGGTAAAGAGATTCCTGCCCACTATTATAGAATTTAAAAGCTTATTTCATTAACATTTTCTATGATGAAAAAGCACCCTGAAAAAACCCAAAATACTAAACCAGCTTATGTTGTATAAAACCTCATGCAGTATGATCCAGAACAAAGATTGGCTACGGAAATAAAGCACTGCTTTGGCGTTACAAGGGCCATGGATGTGACGAGTTATTATGTACGTTCTGTAGACTTGCATGGCCATCCCTTCCTTTTAATAACTATGTCCTGCTTGTAATACCAGTGTTTCAGAAAGTTTTCTGTGATAATACAAAGTTGTGATTCTACTTTAATCAAACTTTTCCTGATACTTTTAAAAATTAGCAATTAGAAATATTAATACATATGAAAAGTGAATTTTTTTTTACGCCTGTCCATTTAAATGAGAATGTCAATAATTAAGTGCATCAAAGTAAGTTTGCATTCTCTAGACGTCCTAATCCTTGTCTAGGACTCCCCCTTCCCTCCCCATACAATTTTTCTGCTATTTTTCACGCAGAAAAGAAAGAAAAGAGATTAAGATATCACAGACTCTACAGGAGCTGCAGCTCCCTAGAGGACAAGTACACCAGGGAATTGATCCTAGGATCTCTCTTCAGGCTAGCATTCATAAAAAGCTGCCTGGAATTTTTGTGATATAGCAAACATTTATTCTTTTGTTTGTTATAGGAATACTATTAAAACAAACTGCAGCAAAAGCTTGCAGAAGGCCAATGCACGGTCTAATCGCAACCACTCTTCCACCCCCATTCTGAAGTCAACTTTTAAATAACAAAAAAAAAAGACAATGTCACCTGTTTTCCTAACTTTCGAACTGTAAACCAGTGTTCCTTATAATTACAAATAAATGATTTTTCATTTCTGTAAAAAGAAAAACAAAAGGTATAGATAAAATTAAATACGCTAATAAGGGAGTGCATATTAATGTTTAACTTCTTTGCTACCACTAATACAAATATAATAAACTTCAGGTAACACAACTGTTGATGTTTCAGAGCACTCATTTTATAACATTTAGGCAGGTGTCAACATTGTTGAAATGTCTATATACCTATGATACCACAGATACTGAGATACCATGAAGGCACAAAGGGTAGGTGTTCATATACACCTTCAAAAGGAAAAAAAATTAGACAGAGGGGATAATAAAAAACCGTCATAATGCAAAAGAGTTTGAAACAGTAATTTAAAAGAAAGCTTTAAATCGTTGACTTAGAGTATTATTTTTCTATAAAGTGAAAGCAGGGTGCTAAGAAAAAGGCATCTTACATAGGGTCGATCCCAAGCCTCTGATACTCTGGACTGTTGAAGAGGATTAGTTCTAAACCCCAAACTTTCAAGGCATTGCTTATAACCTGTCAAAAAATAGCACTTTTCATGAGTCAAACCAGTTAAATCTAAATTTAAGCAATCTAACCATCTTAGCTGCTATAAACAATTATACTGTTCTCATAAACTTAAATTTTAAACATTGCTAAGAAACATAGGAATCACATTATTCAAAATACAACTGTCATCAGTCTACATGCAGACTTCACACACGTACCATATCTAAGGGGAAGCAATGAAACCAGGATTTAACTGAGATGTGTGAATAAGCTTACTCCACCAGACAAAGAGCAGTAACTTCACTTCCCACAGACACTTCCTAAGTTCCCATCTCTCTGCTCAATGTACTGCTCTGCCCTCCACCTCCCAATACACTGTCATCCTTTGCAGTAACTATTGAAAAGTTTTGCACTACTGGGTTTTCACAGATCAGTCAGCTACATAAGCACAAACTCTTTCACAATAACTCTTTAAAGCTACCTGAAATCATGCTGCAAGAAATTTTAAATTAACAATTGTCATTCCTTTCAGTGAGCTAGGTAGCAAGTGAACACTGCAGTGACAGGACAAAAAGTATGTAGAATATGAGGAAGCAATTTTTTTTTCTCAGCTTCAATATTGAAGTAGCACAATCAAGGATACAAGAAATGCCAAACTGTTAATTAGTTTTTCACTGAATAGAAAAACAGCCTTGTCCTGCCATAAGGAAGAGCAGCTTTTGACAGGTTCTGGAACTTGGACAAGCATCTCTGAAAGCTCAGGAGACAGCCAAAGGTGCAAAGCATTGCCTATAGCTCCAGTCTAGACAAAAGCCCCAATTTGGTGTTCAATACTTCTTACTGTTCCTGTTCTGGTTTAAGTATTTATTATTAATTACTTTTCCATTATGGTTCTTAAACAAAAACAAAAGAAGAAAAAAACCCTCACAACTCTAAAGCATTTGGAGTGTGTTATAAAAACTGGAATGCAGATACTGCAGCTTTTCCCATTCTGCAGATGGCTGTGATAAGCCAAGGGCTTTACAGTCTAGATTTTGAGAAAAGGCTGCTTTTTCACCTGTAGTCTATGGGAGCCAAGGTCTACAGCTGAAGTGCCCAGAAGAAGCAACTTAGAAATCAAGCTTATTGCCAGCAACTGTCATTTCACAGTTCAGGAATCCATGCTTCTACTGTGTGTTTAAGAGCCCATGAACTGAAGATCTGCAAGTCACTGCTCTTAATGGAAAACATTCTAAAGATTTAGAAGTCCAGTACTTAAACCCATTATGCCTATAAACTGGACACTGGATGAAAAAGCTCGATGACATTTAAATTATATGAGAGAACACATACTGCATAAATTAAAAAATCTGTCCGTATAGAGCTGTGCTTACTTGAATGGAGAAGAATCCACTGTCATCCATATTTACAGAAGGCTGCTGCTCAGTGTGAAGTTGGGAGGGAGAAAAGGGAAAAATGGTGTAAACATAAAGGGTCAAAAATAATTCAGTTTTGAAAATAAATATAACTGAACATACTTAAACCAACAACTCAGTATGTCCTAGTCTGTAAGGCTGATTACAATGCCCAAATAAGCTCATTAATAAAATCTGAAACCTTTACACTAGAAAGACTCAGTGCTTAAAGGACAGGCAGGCATGGGAACCTCTGTTCCTATTTCTGCCGCCGCCTTACGAAAACAAAAAGGCAAATGGCTGATCCTTCTCCTCGCCATGTCTCACCTTCCTACCTGTAAGATGAAGACAATGTAGCTTTCTGGAGAATTATCATGAAGCTGTCCTAATAACATTTGAAAACACCAAATTTAAGATGCACGCATGAAAAAGCCTAGAAGTTTAAGAAGTTTTAGCACTAGGAAATTAACTTTCTGTAGATATGCAAGAATAGTAGATCTGTGCTACGCAACATTAGATTTTAGACAAGTGTCAAGCACTCTCAAATTAAGATGATTTTACCTGTAAAAATGTTCTATATTCTTCACTAGACACTCCTCCCTCTGCCATTCTCATTCTTTCTTCCTCATCCAACTGCTGCGCAATAGAGGATAACTCAACAGGACTAAAATATTCTCCTTGTAGCAAATTATTCAGACAGTGCTGAGCACACAATGAGCCTTCTTGCTAACAAACAAACAAACAAACAATCATGTTAATGTTTTACTCTGTAAAATGACTCAACCATTTCATTATGGCAAAATTCCTGCCCTCTCCACTCACCCAGAATGCCACATATTCTTCACACGTATTACAGTGCAAGCTACAGAACCCAACCCTCCCATCAATTTGACGAGGAAAAATAACCACCACCACACATAGTACTTTATTTCCACAAAGGAAATAAACTTTTCAAACCACTGTAAAATTACCAATGGCCTGAGGAAATTGCACAAGGACTCTACAACCATCAGGACAGTGGATTCTCTGCTCTTCCAAATCACCACCACATGACAGTGGATCAGTTTAGAATCCTACTTCCCAGTAACAATTATTTTCTGCAATAGATGTTCTTCTTTATTAGCTTCTTCCCTGTCAAGTGTGGCCACTGGCAATCTGCTCTCCACATGTGACTACAGAAAAGCAGGCTGTCAGGGCTTTGGGGAGATTTACAAGGATATATCTACAGAATTGATTTCCTTCATTTTAGGTTACTCATCATTTCAGGCTACAAATTTTTTTTTTATTGCCAAGAAAGTGACTAGGAGCTGGAGGAGCAATGAAGCTCATTTTCCACATGAAATTTATGTATAGAAACCAGGTAAAAGAAGCTAATACTACAGGCTCCAAGCTTGATTATAACGATGAGGTGACAAGAAAAAAAATAAATTCAGCATATTAAAAAATGAAAATATTTTTTGTTTAAACCATTTAAACAAAAAACACTTCAGGTACTTTGTAACACAGCCAGCACATTTGAGATAATAGAAATGTAGTATAACATCTTTAGACCTCAACCCAAATTAAAAATGAGTAAATCAGAAATACCAGTCATGGTTTTGTGGCACAGATTAGAAAGATCTAGTCTGAATTAATGCATGTCAGGCTCTTACGCTTTTGTAAGTTCAGATAAAATACTGCCTTGTTTAAGAACAAACAACCAAATTACAGTTTCCCATGAAAAGCAGCCTTTCTTTACAACTCACTAAACTACAAGTGCAAGAAAGTAACATCAGTTTTTAAATCCTGTTTTTATCTTGTTTTAATCAGTCCTCATTTTTATTTAAATTAAGAACTCTAATGTGCATGCATTCAATTAAAAACAAAACTAAAACCCCCCCAACAAAAATAAAGACCACCCCTCTCTCCTGCCAAACCCACAGAATCTATGAAAAGAGCATGCCCTAGAGGAATACTGTTTAAACCTCCATGAAAGCCTCATACACATCACATGGACATACCTCTCATGATCACCCTTAGAGCAGAAACCTGGAAAGCTCCCTCTACCCCAGATTACAGAATTTTCCTAGGGCTTCATCACTCAATTGAGCAACGAGTAATTAATGCTAGACTGGCTGTACAGCTAGGGTTCAGTGGAATCCAGAAACCTCAGCCAGCTCATGTCCCTCCCACAACAAGAAACTCAAGACTAAACACCAGCTCCTGGTCATGCAATAAAACTGTAACAGAAGAACCTGCTGAAGAATCACAGGTTTTCTCCAGCAGAACTATGTGAAGCTGATTTAGAAACAAAAAGATACTTTAATATCTTTGGAAACTAGCTGTGTTACAGGCTTAAATATTAATATCGCTAAAAGGATCCTTCTGTATTTTTACAGTTTTATCTTGAAGTAATAAACATTAATTTTCACATGCAAAATTTGCACATATTAAATGCAAAATGCAGAATAAAAAACCCCTCATTAACTATTTTTTTTGTGCAGAGAATACTACATCTTTCCATAACCTAAAATCATCTTGCTGAAACTTATGCTAATACAAAATGCTGCCCTGCTTTCAGTGTTTTCAAACACTTGTATCTTGTCAAATGACAGCTTCTCAGATACCAGCTCCTGAAGCCCTACTTTATGTCATTATTATTCCCCAGTTATAAGCACCACATTGCTTAGGTTTTTGTTTTGTTAAATTTCCTTTATAAATACCAGTGTTCATGCCGTCTTACTGGAATACTCAACGTGTGCAGATCCAAGTGGAGCACATGCAAATGCAGCATTTTAAACAGTAAATATTTTGATGGGAACCTAGATCACGCACTTGAAGAAATAACCCTTCAGAAAAAAAGACAAAGGTTTGGGTAAATTTTCCCTACAATAGTAACAAGACACAAACATTTGGCAAGCCAATTTAAAACAGGCACTTGGGTGTAATTTTATAACTGCTTAACCAATATATCAGGGAGCAGTTGTGTTTCACATGAGAGAGGCCCAAGACTCCTACTTTCCCCAAACCTGGAGCAACTACAAATTAGAATCAGTTTCTAACTTTGAATGTATTATGCTGTCATGTCAATTTCAGCAGAGTTTTGCTATTAAACTAGAAAACAACTTAGCAATAAAAAAGTTACAATTTCATTATGTAACATAGGCTAGGCCAGATAAAAGAAAGGTGCACTTGTTTTGAACCCATTTTCAAATCCAGAGTGTAACTCAAGGTCACTGTAAGAGAGGCATGGCTGAAAACCAACACTCAACCTCTGAACATCACAATGCTTGCCAAGTTTTTTCAGACCAAACCTAGCTTGAAAGAACACTCCTCAGATTCTATGCACTTCAGAACAATAACTTTTTTTTTTTTTGCTTTATTTGCCAAGTAAACCAACCATTAAGTGTAAAAACAGTGTATAAAAACTGCTTAACATAAATACAGAGATGTTGGCAAAATACATGAAAAAAGGACAAGTGCATTTGAATAGTCTTAAAAGCATAAGTAGCCCATATTCAGGACCCTCGGTAAATCACAACAGTTCACAGAAACATTTGTCCTCCAAAACAGGAAACACTGTTCAGCACACAGCAGCACAGTACATTAACTAGGATTTCCTTGACAGCTTTCCCTTTCCCCGGTCGTAACACAACGCCAACCAAGCCAAGCTAAGGGATGTGGCCCAGAGTAGAGCAAGAGCCCCGCCTGCCGCTGCTCGGTCTTCATGCTCGTTTCTCCGCCATGCGAATCCTTTCTCGAGAAACACAAGCAGCTGTAGGCTGCGCCCTCCAGTACTTGAGGTCTACTTTTAAAGGCCCAAGGAGAACAGTAACGGCGCGAGAAGAAAGGCTGAGGTCTCAGCCCTGACCCTCTTTGATCTCCAGTAACAACACTTCCTCTCCCCACGGAGCCCAGCGGGGCCCGGTACAGGCACGGCCGGGGGAGAGGCCGCAGCTCTTCCCTGCGACAGAGGAAACCGAGCCGCTGCCTCATCCTGTCACCACAGGGAGGCCGGGGAGGGGCGGCGCGGCCCCGCCGGGCAAGGCACGGGCCCGGCGCACCCCGTGAGGACCGGGCCCGCCCCGGGGCCAGCACAGGGACGGGAGGCGCAGCCGCCACCTCGAACGGCTTCTCAGAGAAAGCGCTCGCGACCCGGCCGGCCAACCGACGGCCAAACTCTGCCCCGCGCCAGCCGGCGGTGCCTACGCCAAGGGCCGGCGGCAGCCCCTACTCACCCGCTCGTGGAAGATCGACTCCATGTTTATTGTCAACGGCCAGCGGCCTCCGCCTCACGTGACCCTCCCGGCCAATCAAACCTCCCCTTGCTGGGCGGCCCGCTGCAGCCAATCCGCGCAGGAAGCCTGCTGGGCTACACCGCCCGGATGAGGCCGGCGCGAGGGCTGGGGGTCGTAGTGGCGCCCCCTGCCGGTGAGGAGACGGACGGGCAGCTCCCGCCTCGAGCTGCGTGGGACCCCTCCTGCCTGGAACACCCCGATTCCCTCTGCCCTCACCTTCCCTTCTCCTTCTCACCCGTCCACTCCCCACTCGGGGCCACAGTCACCCGGACAGGCCAGTCCGCACTGCAAACCTGGGGAGAAACTTGTTCACATTCAGTTAAAAAAGCTCAAACAACGGCTGACCACATTCTGGGCCTCTGCTAAGTATTCCTCTGAAGACTGGTTCACAAATTCCCTACAAATACATCAACTCCACAGCATGCAGGTCAATAACAACATAAATGGTTTTTGCATAGCTTTTCTTTATTACATAATTCTTCCTCCCCCCTCCACAGTATGACTTCTCTGGACAAAAATTTTCCAACACTTATGGACTAATGGAATTCTTGGAATTAGTCATGTAATTAAATCATCTTCCAAAAAGTAAGGTTGGAAATTACTGATGAATTGCAGGTGTCCTTTCCAGTAGCTTTTTCTCAAGATAAAACCCTTACTGTGAGATAAGGTGATAAAAATATTTTCCATTTCAGCAGCAGCCTTTATTTCCATGTAGTTTCCTCACCAGGCTTCAACTCTCTGTGTGGGATTAAAAAATAAAGGAGACTAAAATTAGGATTATTTTTATAGACTAATTAGTAATAAATGCAATTACTACCTTAAATTTCAGAGTTACGTATAAATCTAACTTTCCTTGCAACCATTGTCAGTTAAATATCTTTCAGTACTGTCAAGCTTCCCGTTTTCTCTCCAAATGGATCGCGTCCTCTTAAACCCCTCTCAGGAGAGCTGGCGTAGATGAGCAATGCACTGTTACCTCAGCTCTCTCCGAGAGGTCAGCCAGTCGCCCAAGCTGCCCAGGGTACATAGCAACATCCCTCACTGATGATATACCAGTTGCCAACGTAAATGTTGTGTTAGTTTTCACAAATTTGTAAAAGTGTTTAGTTAAAAAGTGCTGCGATAATTTTAAGTCAGAAGTTTGCTATAATCCACTCAAACACTGGAAATTAAAATTCAAGCACTGCATATCCCACTGACGTTTTAGAGACAAAAAATAATGGTTTTCACATTCCATGACTACGGCCATGACAGCAGTTAATGACCCTTTCTTTCATGATGAAGATGGTTCCTAGAGCCCCAATTTTCAGAGGGCACTAGTGAGCTAAAATCCTTCATGAATGCTTGCTGAAATTTCTAGGGCTTTCTTACCCTTAATATTTTGACAATATCACTGATTTTTTTTTCACAGTTAAGACTCTCAAAATTAAGAGAAGCATTTTTCAAAATAACTGTATATTGCTATATATATAACTATATATATTTAAGGAATCCTAAAGCAGACCTTTTATATAATAAGCTTTTGTTTCTGAAGGCAGCCAGTTTTTCATCATTCTTTCTGTCCCAATAGCATCCAATCACAAATCCTAAGGGAACAAGGATGTGAACCCAGTGATCACGTACAGCTTGGGTGAAATTCACCATGACTCCTAGAAAGAAAAGCATAACAGAGAAGAATTACTGATAAATCTGTACGTGGAAGCTGTTACACACCTGGCACCTTTCATCTCACTTACTATGATCCTACAGCAGCATAATAAACATGAGGGTCATCAAACAGTTTCTACGAGACATATACTGTTCTCAAATCCATACACAGTTTTCTCAGAAATAATCCTAACTTGCGACCTGTGGAAACAGGTTTTTATCCTAAAATGGGAGAGAAATAAAACATCTAAGATATCCCTGGTGAAACAGTTCCATTTAAATAGAGTAATTTACTCATCTTAGTAACTCTAATGATACAGGTGTTTGCAGTTCTGTAAAACACTCCAAATGCATGTAAAACCTAAACTCCTGTAGATGGACGCTTTATTAGCTCTAAGAAGACTAAAAGATAAGCTGTACATTTAGTAGGAAACTGAGAGATAAGAAAGGACATTTCTGAAGTCCAGCAAGCCTTTTCCAACCTAACCAAAGCCTTCTAGATTAACGTCTTGCGGGAAGTTAAGAGACACCAAGAAATGTTCCAGGTGCGAGCTCGAAACGACACAGCAAGTAGAGAGGACGCAGCCCGGGCGCCAGCGGCACAGCAACAGCCGCGGCGGCGAGAGGTGCTGCCCCCTCCCGGCTGCTCCCTCGGCCGGCCGCCATGGCGGCTCGGGCCGGCTATCACGGGTTTTGACCCCCAAGAGGGCCCTGCCAGTCTCCCGGCTCCGCCGGGCGCGGAAAAGACGCTGCCCACAGCCTGCCCGGGAACCCTGCCGTCCCTCTGCAGCCCGTGCCCGCAGGGGCAAGAGCGCTATGAAGCCCCGGGACTAAGGGACGCTCCCGCCCGGCGCCATGTCCCAGCAGAAGGGGCAGGGGACAAGGCGAGGTGACGCCGGTGCCACGAGAACATCCCCTCGGCTGTTTTCCGCACCCCCGCCCCCGCGCGAGCCCCGGCCGTTACCGCTCCTCGCTGCCGCCGGGCCCCGCGCAGCGCCCACACCAAGGGCAACGGGAAACGGGCGGCGCGAGCAGGCCGGGAGAGCCCACCGGCTGCGCAGGGAGAGGGGGAGCAGGGATCTCCCTCCCGTCCCCCCGGCAGTCTCGCGGTGGTGCCGCCCGTCACCCTTCCACCTTCCCTTCTCCTTCTCCCCGCCTCCTGCAAGATGGCGGAGGGTGCCGCACGGGAGGGAGGTGGTGGGCGCGCGCCCCGGCGGGTTTGAGGGAGGCCGGCGCGCGGGCGTCCCGCGAGGCAGGTAGCGGCGGCAGCGGCTCGGGGGGCAGCGCCGCGGGCCGGGCCCAGCGCTCGCTGCTGAGCGCCCCGCTCCCCCCCCCCGCAGGGCGCCGGGCTCGGCCCGCCGCTAAGGCGAGAAGCACTCGGCTTGTTCCCGCAGAGCTCGCCCTTCTCTTCCTCCTCTTCCTCCTTCCCCTCTGACTCTCGGGATTGGAGTGGGCGCAGGGCTCGCCTCATTAATGCCGCCCCGTCCGACGAGGCTCACCCCGTCAGGGCCGGGCCGCTCGTCTCAGCGGCCGGCGGGGCGCTGAGGTGCCGTGCGGAGCTCCCGGCCAGCCACAGGTTGGGCCCCTCTCGAGCAGTTGCTGGACTTGAGGGACCACAGCCCTGGATGCGCCTTGTCTGGGTGCTCCCAAGCGGCCCCCGGGGGGGAGCTGACGGTTAACTCCACTGCTCCTAGTGATCTTTCTTTATTGCAAAAAAACCCCTCTTTCTAATAACAAAAGGCCTGCAACTGTCCAAAGCTAGTATCTGAGACTTAATTGATATCCTATAGCTGTACAGAACAGTATTCACAATTGTTACCCTGCGTATTCTCAGAAACGTATGAACTTACATCTAAATAGACTTTTCCTTTTGATTAGTCAATGAAATATTTTCTTCCACCATTCAGATTAGTTCTTTCGGAGATTAAGCACTTGGAGAGAAAAATGACATCGATTATCAAGTTGACTACGCTGTCAGGGGTGCAGGAGGAATCCGCCCTTTGCTATCTGTTGCAAGTAGATGAATTTCGTTTTCTTTTGGACTGTGGCTGGGATGAAAACTTTTCTATGGATATTATTGATTCTCTGAGGAAGTAAGTAGTTCAATTCATACACTTGGTTTTTTTAAGTAGGTCTCTTGTCCTTTTCTGAAAGTTTTCAAAATACCATGCAATGGTATGTGCATGGTGATGAACCCACAACTGTTCTTCTGGTTTTGTTTGAAGTGTGTTTTGTATGAAGAGAACTATACTACTGGAAAATTAACAGTAATAACTTGGGGGGGGGGGGGAGTCTAATAAGTTAAACATACTAACTGTAGTTCTCAAACTGTTCCATGTTTGGTTTGGCTTGGATGGTTTGGATTTTGTCGTAAACATGACACAGAGCAGAGTTTATGGGAGAGAGTTGTCTCTAAACTGATGTAGAATGGTTAACAGCGTTAAGTGAAAGAATCTGTAGTGTACGTAGGCTGAATACAAAGTGGTTCAACTCTTGTCTCTTGTTTCAAGTTGAATAGACTGTCAGTCAGGAAAACAGCTTCTATTGGTTATCCCAGTCCTGCAAAGAAACCTGTCTAGCCTTTAACAGTGAATTTATGCATGTTTACAGCAAGGAGCTTTGCTGATGCAAGCACTGATTGCAAGGTTAGGACTGAAACATGGGGATTCCTGAAAGAACCTAAACTTTGTGATTCTATTTTTGTAGATTCGCTTTTCTAGCATTGACGCACTTCTAGTGTTTGTAGTCTTTTAACTGAGGATTATTATGTATTAAAGATAATCTATAAAATACTTCAAGTGTCTTATCTGAGAAGCAATTAGATAAAAGCCATCAAGAATGTGTGTGTCCCAGTTACTATATGAGGGAACAAAAACCTTTCAGCCCAAATTGTATTTTCACTTGTTGCGAGTGTCTTATGTTCTCAGTTTTTCAGTTACGATAGGTAGTAAGTTTTCAGTCTGAGTTTCTTATTTTATACAACACTTAGCAAGAAAAAAAATCTTCAGTTTTTAAAATGAAAGACAAAAAAATGTGTGCCACTTTTCTTAAATGATATATTTTACCTTTTTTGTTTCTAAATAAATATATATTGATTTGATAATGATCAATGTAATGATTGTTGGGTCTTTGGTCCTGTTAATTGTTCTTTCTCAGCAGAAGAAAAGTTGTAGTCTGTTTTAGAGTTTTAGATATATAAATGATTTGTAGCATGGCTGCACTGATAATATTTTTGGCCCCTTGGTTAATGTATTTTCTGGTGTTTCAAGTATATATTAAGGTCTTTCTAGTCAAGAATTTGATGTGAAGCTTATGTCCTGTAGACCTTCTAATAATGTTTTAAGAAGTCATTTGTATTTTTAAGTACTTGAATGTTTGGAAATGTCTGAAGCTTTTAATTACAATTTTAAAAACTTTCTTCTAAACCTGGAAGGATTTGAGTTTCATCATTTGGCATTCAGACTGTGTACCTATTCTCAAAATAGCTGTAATAGGGAGTATATAACATCACTCAGAACTCTTTTCATCAAATTCTGTTGTCTTTCTTTTTGTAGACATGTACACCAAGTTGATGCTGTTCTTCTTTCTCATCCTGACCCACTACACCTTGGTGCTCTTCCATATGCAGTTGGAAAAATGGGGTTGAATTGTGCCATTTATGCAACTATACCTGTATATAAAATGGGACAGATGTTTATGTATGATCTCTACCAGGTATATTTAAGTTGGTATTTTCATATACAACATCGCTGATATCGTAGAGTGCTCAGGTTATTGAATGCTCTATGCTTCTTATTTGTTTTAGTCCCGCCATAATACTGAAGACTTCACTCTCTTTACACTGGATGATGTAGATGCAGCATTTGATAAGATACAACAGCTGAAGTTTTCTCAGATTGTGAACTTAAAAGGTAAAGTTTACACCAAGGTTTCTATAAATGACTTTTAGCAAAAGGCAGCAAAGTCATTAAGAGTGAAAGTAACTTTTTTTTAAAGGGAGTAAATTTTGAAATTCTGTGGATTTTATGGGGCTGATCTTGGTAGCCCTGTATCAGTTCGCATCAGCTGAATGTTTGCCTCAGTAATTGTATGGAGAAATGAGTAGAATTTCCACTTCATGAGGAGGAGGTCATGCTAAAGCATATTTTAAACATGGGGTTTTCTTCTTTGTGTTTTTGTAACTTTACTTGGAATTTGCTCATGTCTTTAAAGCATTTACTTATGCCTAGTGGTAGATAACCTCAGAACTCTTCTGTAGCCAGTAGTGGTAACACAAAGGAAACCTTTCTAGGGAGTGACTAGGTCTCAGAGATTAAGTTACAGTAGGTGAATGATTTAATGCAGAGGTCTTCAGTGAATCTGAATAATACTTAGTGTAGCTTATTGCTAGGAACTGTGGCATCTGGAGAATCATAAGCTTTTCAGTCCTGTAGAATTTAAAGATCAGAATAAAATGGAAATCTTGTTCTTGAACAAAGACAGCTAGATGCTGACCACCAGCAGGATGTCTCTGAGATGCAGTATATCCCAGTTCCCCAGCGCTGCTTGCCAAAATATTTGCCTTGTAATTTGGAAGACAGAAATGGGATGCCATGCTTGAAAGGCTGCTGAGTCTTTTTCATGATATTTGTAGTAAGGCTATTGTCGCTGTTTATGCCAGGAGCAGAGAGATGCAGCAACATATAAATTCAGCAAGAGCAGGCAAAAGAAGCAACTTTATTAATTTACAACCCCATTTTATGTACCCTAGCCCCATAGGGCGATTGGTCAGTGATCACCCATCTCCTAGGGTGATTGGCTAAAGTCCTACAGCACCTATTTCAAAATATTTTTCCAATGTACCATAAACAGAACTTAGCAAAACACCACGTGCTAGTCTAGTTTACAAAACCATCCTACTGTTTCTCATAACACGTGTGAGAAAGGCAGGATTCTCACTGAATATTGTGAGAACCTAGGAAAATCCCTCTGCTAGCAGCTTTTCAGCATCCACAGGCTATCTCTGTGCTGCCAACTTATATCTTAAAAGTAATTTTAGTGAACAACTTTTTTTTAAGACATCCTACTTTTTCTGTATTTAATGGAAGTGATTTTAGAAGACTTGATGGATGCATTGAAGAAGATAACTTAATTTTGTCTTTATTATTAAAGCTGTGCACTTCTGTTCCCATTGTCAGAATGCAGTGAAGTTAGTGAGTAGTGGTCATGGGTGGTTTAGTTTTACTGTGACAGAGATATAGGCTAGCACTGATGATGAGGAGCTTTAAAAAAAAAGGCATTTGGTGCTGAAAAGATCCATGATCCCTGACTGCAGCAGATGAACGCCTTTCCTGGTGTTGTTGGACTAGCGTGTTCATTCTGGAAAAAAACCCTTGTGGTTTGTGTCACTTATATGTGGTTTTGCAAGTACCTAGACAATGACTGATACAGTAAATATTTTGTGCTGCCTCAGAGAGGGGTCTGCCTTTCACCAGTCTGCTTGCTTTCATGTGATATGTTTGTTATATAATTTTGTGTTATTTAGGTCTATAGTTATAGCAGTTCTGCAGTGCCTCTGAGTACCAGTGGGAGGTGGAGGGAAGAAGTTATCTTCACTTCAGTCTCTTTTTCTGGATGCAAACCAGAAGTGAATTGCCAAAAAAGCCGAAGTTACTGGTTAGATGGGAAGGACAGATATGTTAATGATTTTTTCATACTTCATTTGACGTTTTTCCTCAGTAATAACTTTGGCCTTACAGTTGTTTACAATTCCTACCTCATGTAGAGTAATAGATTTTAATACACATACCTAAAATATTGAAAACTTTTGCAGGCAAAGGCCATGGTTTGTCCATCACCCCATTGCCAGCTGGCCACATGATAGGAGGCACAATCTGGAAGATTGTGAAGGATGGAGAGGAAGAAATTGTTTATGCAGTTGATTTCAACCACAAGAGGGAGATGTAAGTTCAACACACCAATATCTATTCCTTAGATGGTGACCATCATTTAGCACCTGATGAACAGATGTGGAAGTACCAGAGCTTTCCCAGCTCCAATAAGGCCACTAACTTCACTTGCATTCTAATTAAGCAGTCTGAAGTAAGCATTAGCTCTGAGTTTCTTCATTCCACTCAGTGTTATTTATAAGTTTGAAGCAGGAAACGTTCAGCTACTGAGTAGTTTGATTTCTTACATGGAAACATCTGGAAGCTAGCTGTCATTTTTGTCTCATGAAATAGAATTGCAAAAAGTGAGATTTCACCTTTTTTTCCACAGCCATCTGAATGGATGTTCCTTGGAAATGTTGAGCAGGCCTTCATTGCTTATTACAGATTCATTTAATGCTACTTATGTACAACCCAGGAGGAAGCAAAGGGATGAACAGCTGCTGAGTATGTATTCTGTCTGGGCTTGAAAATAGCAGTTTAATGTTATTTGTTAGCTGCTGTATATCGTTCTTCTGTGAATCCAAACTAAGAACTTGTATCAAAATTTAACAAGTTTTGAATGGATCTCTTCTGGTGGCGCTTACCCTGTGGGTTAAACATTTTCCTGAAAACAATGAACCATATTTGAAAACAGTGTATTTTACCCAGTATCACTTAATCTTTTTTTAAGAGATTTTTAAATACGATTTTGGATCTCTTTTGAAGTTTAATTTATTTTTGTGTTAGTTTGATTATAACAAAAAAATGTAAGCCAGTTTTCTAATTTTGGTTCAATGTATAAGTAGGTTTTTGTTTTGTTTTTCATTCTTCTTAGCAAATGTTTTGGAGACATTACGAGGTGATGGAAACGTATTAATAGCCGTGGATACAGCAGGCAGAGTTCTGGAACTTGCTCAACTTCTTGATCAGATCTGGAGAACAAAAGATGCAGGATTAGGCGTCTACTCCCTAGCACTTTTAAATAATGTCAGCTACAATGTAGTGGAGTTCTCTAAATCACAGGTTTGTTTTTATTTCAGAATGTAGTTATGTAGTGGGTAATGGAACATGTATGCAAAACGGTTTTGGTTTTCTTTTTAACAGTAAAAAATGGCTGAATACTGGCTGTTGTCCTTATTCTGTAGTGAGTGTGTCTCAGATCTTTCGATCGAGTAACGCAGAGCCCAGTCGTGGCTATGGACATGTTTCTTGATACTTATTTCTAGTTTTATCACAATACTTGTTAGCATAGTTTACAGCTGTTAAAACTAGGATTTTAAGTACTTGTGTCTGGGTTGTTTATCCTCAACATTATTTCTACACTTGCTGAGAGACGTTGATGTAATCATACATATTGCGTCTTGTACTTCATATCGAATTTGTACATTATTGTAGAACTTGTATTCTTACAGATAACTTTTTCTTAATATGTATTTTAGGTTGAATGGATGAGTGACAAGTTGATGAGGTGCTTTGAAGACAAGAGAAACAATCCTTTTCAGTTCCGCCATCTCTCCTTATGTCACAGTCTGTCTGATCTGGCTCGAGTGCCTAGTCCAAAAGTTGTTCTTGCTAGTCAACCTGACTTAGAATGTGGGTTTTCTAGAGATCTTTTCATTCAGTGGTGCCAGGATTCCAAAAACTCTATCATTTTAACTTACCGCACTACGCCTGGAACATTAGCACGCTTCCTGATTGATAATCCTTCTGAAAAAGTTATAGATATTGAGGTAAGAGTTGTCCCTGTATCTAAAAAGTTTTTTGTCATGGGCCAGCTGGAGGAACATGAGTAAAACTGAACTTAGATTCCTTTTTATCTGCTGGAAATGCTTCTAGTGGTGGAGTGAAAACCGAAATTGGTATGTTGCATGTTTAACCACTTACATAAAAATAGGTCTCAAATTAGAAACTATAAAATGCTTTTCGGTGGTGTGGCAAAATTAATACTCCATAGAGATGAACATGAAGTTGCTTTCATTATTTATCTTTAGGCAACACTTTCCTTTGTGTTTTTGCTATAGTAGAAAAAAATTCTGCTTGCGATTGATGTACAGATTACAATGTGTGATCGATGATTCTTGCTGGAAAATACTCTCGTTTTGGATGAGGAGAGAATCAAGTCAGATTAGTGTAATATGTCCAACCAGAACTAGAAAAATAAGCAAAAGCTAGGAATTAGGACACAATTAATATTTGTTCATGCTTTCAAATTGCTTTCAATAATTTATATACCTGTACCTACTTCTCTCTGGTTGATTTGTTGGAGTAACCTGTGATTGCAGTGATAATTTCAATCCTGATGAGGCAGCTTTATTTTAGTTTTAGATTGGATTGGAAGCATTGAGTTAGTGTTAGACTGCTGCTACAATTCAGTATTATTCAAAGTGACCTATACTCTAATTTGTTTTTCAGAAAACAAGAAACAGAACTTACCATTGTTTTGCCTGCTCATATAACTTTGCCAGGTTCTTCTGGTTTGACCTTAGTGACACAAGAATTATAAAAAGCACTGCTCATAGCAGAGTATTTGCATTCACTTGTTGGAGAGATACTTCCTGAAGATGTTTTAAGAAACTTTTATAAAGCTAATTGATATCAGAAATGGTTTTCTGTTAGAGTAGACTCTACTAATTGATAATGTTGTCGTGATGCTGCCATGCCAAGGTGCCATGCGTTTGCATAATGTCTTGTATGTGACATAAAAGTTGTACTTGCTTTTGGTACTTAAATACAAGTAAGTGTACAATACAAATCTTGTCAGCAGCATGTAGAAGTGTTAAAATCATGTAAGCTACTTACAATAATATTAATTCTATCTGCAGCTGAGAAAACGTGTCAAGTTGGAAGGAAAAGAACTTGAAGAATACCTAGAAAAGGAGAAACTAAAGAAAGAAGCAGCTAAAAAGTTAGAACAGTCTAAAGAGTAAGTATATTGGCTGTTCTTGCATTCTGCTGTTATGGTTAGAATTGAGATTTCCCTGTGATCATTCTGCTGCTTCAACCAGGGATAAATGAAAATCATAGTTTTGATAGACTTGTCTGAGGGCACTGGGGAACTGGAAATGGTTGGTTTTAATCTGTTATGATAGACCTGTTTCATCTGCTATTTGACTGTGAGCCCCTTCTTGAGTGTAAAAACTTCTCTAGTCCTTGATTAGTGTTACATTAACTTCTGTTTTCCATCATGTGTTCATGTAATGTTAAACCCGAAGGAAAAAAAAAAAAAAGTGCTAGGATTTTTGTAATGTCATTTCAGGGCAGATATTGATTCCAGTGACGAGAGTGATGCTGAAGAGGATATTGATCAGCCAACTGTACATAAGACCAAACATGATTTGATGATGAAAGGTGAAGGTAGTCGGAAAGGAAGCTTCTTCAAACAGGCAAAGAAATCTTATCCAATGTTTCCAGCCCCTGAAGAAAGAATTAAATGGGATGAATATGGCGAGATTATCAAGTATGTTGTGTAATGCATACTAACATGTGGTAACTATGAAATAATTAAAAAATAGAAATAATAAAATAATAATTTTGTCTTTATTGCAGCACTGTTATATACTCTTTCAACCGCAGTAGTTTTTGAACAGTTAGGGTAGTTTGTGCTAGGTTTCACAGGAAGCTTATGATGGGATTGAAGTTGCAGAGTGCTGTTCCTTGGCCTGTGTTCATACCTTTTAGGATGTGTTTCCACTCCTTTGTTTTTTTTTCCTATTGTCACATAAAATAGATGTTTTTTTAACAAGACTTCTTTTCTACTTTGAATTACACATAATTTTGATACATTTATACTGAGGGGAAAGAACGTTGTTAATCCTAGAAAAAATCAGTGATACTTGTCCTATTTGCATAAATAATACCTACTGGAAAAACCTCAGTTTGCTAGTATTTCCTTTCTTTTTCTAAGATAGGAAGGTGATATTTTGCAAATGAGCTCTGTTCAAACATGGAAATACTGAAGGCAAGTGTAATAAAATTGTTGGCAATAACAACTATAACTCATCTCATTAGTAATAATAGCATTGTTTGTTTTGTTGTTTGGTTTGGGGTTTTTTTTTTTTTTTAATATATTATGTAGTGCTTTGGTTTTACTGTAAGACTATTAAAAGCAAAATGCCTTTCATTCTTTAGACCTGAGGATTTTCTAGTTCCAGAACTTCAAGCAACAGAAGAAGAAAAAAGCAAATTAGAATCTGGTTTAACAAATGGAGAAGAGCCTATGGACCAGGATTTATCAGATGTCCCTACCAAATGCATTTCTGCAACAGAATCCATGGAAATTAAGTGAGTGGCTTTGTTGTTCTTGTCAGTTCTGCTAGAATGGTTGCATGGGTCCAGTGCAAATTGGGTAAAGAGCTAGCTTGTAATTAAAAAAGTGGGAAAGGGCTTGCTTTTTGTGAGTGTTCGTTTGTTTGTTTTTTCCCCGAGCTAGGCTTGGTTTTTTACTAGTCTTCCTGGAAGCATGATACAGAGTTTTATAGTTCCCCACTCTTAAGAAATTTGCAATTTGTAACCTCTCTTTAACAGACAAGTGAAAGAGGAACAATACAATGGGATGTTAGCGTAGGTACTTAAATGTATATATACTTTTTGTTACAAGAACTGCTTACTCAAATACGCTTATCTTACGTTTTGGATAGCTATGTAAGTGAATTTGGGGGTTTTATGGTGTTGAATACACATACATGCTGGTATTTGACAATTCTGCATTTTTCTGATCCATACTATACCTTGTGCTGACAGCTTTTGCTGATGTAGAATAATTTCAAAATCTCTTCTATTTTTAAATAAAATATTTTTAAACACTCAAAGATTTAACATCTTAAACTAAAAAATGCTATTTTAATTCAATCTAGAGCCAGAGTTACATATATTGACTATGAAGGACGCTCAGATGGGGACTCAATTAAAAAAATTATTAACCAAATGAAACCAAGACAACTGATCATAGTCCATGGACCACCTGAGGCCAGTCAGGACCTTGCAGAATGTTGCAGAGCTTTTGGTGGAAAAGATATTAAAGTTTACATGCCGAAACTGCATGAAACTGTAGATGCAACTAGCGAAACTCACATTTATCAGGTAAGGTACAGGAATTTGTTAGTTCTGTCAGTACTGGGAACTGTATTAGGCCTGTATTGGGAGACTCTAATTTGGCCATCTCTTCTTCGGGGGATGAGAGGTGACACTACCTTTGTGTACACTTGGTTTTCTGTGATCAGGACATTAGCAGCATTTCTGTGTATTCTAGGCAAGCATCCTCCTTAAGCTTATTATTCATAGTAACTGTTTAAAAGCTTAAGAGAAGTGCAGTTTTACCTGGAGTCCAAAAGGCAAGGTTTGTGTCCTTGGGAATATCAGTTTGCTTTACTGAAGTCTTAATAAATTTATAATGTCTATATTTAATGTACTACTGTAGACCACTTGCAGTTCAGAATTCTGATTGGAATCTGAAGGGGGGAGGCTTAGAGAACAAAGAGGAAAAAAAATAATCCTTCATACCGAAATAGTTGCTAAGAAAGAACATATAAAGGTAGGTGCAAGTTAGTGTTAAAAATAAAAAAAGTAAGAAAAAAAAAGTTTTTGCTGGTTTTTGGAAAGTCATGATGTGTTGCACTGTTGTAATATATTGCATTTAATTTACATGGTTAAACTCTAAATAAGGAAACGTGAATAATTTGTGTGAAGGGTATGAAAACTGTATATGGTTGTAATTCAACTTCTGCAGATGTTTAGAGGAAAGTCTCTCATGCACTATAGGCATTAGTCCTTTATTCCTTCAGTCCTTTTAAAATTAATAGAAAAGCATCAACAGAAGTGTTGAAAGAGGTACTTCTGCTTCTTTCCAGAGAAAAGTCTGTTACCCTGCAGGAAATGGAAAGTTCCAGTTACTCAAAATGATACAGTTCTGACAGTCTTAAAACAGCAGTGTTTTCTGTTTATTTTGGTTAGGATGTTGGGGTTTTTGTTGTTTGTCTTTTTTTTTGTCCTTTTTTTTTTGTTTTTGTTTTGTTGTTGTTTTGTTGTTGTTTTGTGTTTTGTTGGGTTTTTTTAAGCTGAGGATTGCTAGTCTGCAAGAAATTATGCAATTGTGATTTTTTCACAAAATATCAGAATAAAATTGTGATTACTTTATATTTAATATAATCTCTACTGCTTTTTAAGTTGAGTATCAACATGAGAGTTACATGAATTATATTTTGGAAGTAGAGAAAATCTTGGCTTGGTGATCTCAGTTCCCTCCTTTCCTTCCCCAGAAGAGCATTAATCAAACCTATGTGGAGAGACAATGAAAGGAAACTACTAATTTTTTAAAAATCTTGAAGACAGACCTCTGTGTTTTTCATCAAACTAATAGTATTTTTATTTTTGTGCAACCCAGGTCAGGTTAAAAGATTCTCTTGTTAGCTCCCTTCAGTTCTGTAAAGCCAAGGATGCTGAGTTGGCGTGGATAGATGGTGTTCTAGACATGCGGGTTTCGAAAGTGGATACTGGAGTTATTTTGGAAGAAGGGGAGCTGAGGGAAGATGAAGACTCAGAGATGCAAGTGGATGTGCCTTCTTCAGACTCTAGTGTCATTGCACAACAGAAGGCCATGAAAAGCCTCTTTGGTGACGATGACAAGGAGATGTGTGAGGAGAGCGAGATCATTCCTACACTGGAACCTCTGCCACCTCATGAGGTACAGAAATTGTGCTGATCTGGACTTCTTTTTTGAAGAGCTTTACTCATTTGCCATTTTGTAGTGCTTAGGGGTTGATGCTGTGATCTTACTCAAATGAAAGCCTCACTGAAACAGGTTTTTCATGTTTGGTTTTCTCTTTGTTAACAAATATTGTTCTTTGTTCAGATTTTTATGCTATTCAGCAAGGAGGATCTCTTGCATCCACTAACAGTGCCTAGCATACAGTACCATCTATTTATGAAAATAAGATTTTAATTAACATGTTTTATATTTGTAGTTAGTACTTGCAGATTTGAAAATCAGTTGATGTTTAGTCACTCTTGGATTTTATTATGTTTTGGTTATGCTCTGGACAATACTTCATATATTTGAGACAGAAACCTTTGGAATTCATATATCTCTGCTTCTATAGTAGTGATCTGAGAGTTCATTAAAGTAATCTTTACTGTACATTTATCTTTACTTTTAAATTAAAATATTTTGCACGAGTAGATAACATTGAGTGGTTAGAATATCTTTTAATACTAGCATTGCTTCTTAAGATACTGTTGTACAGTCCTAAATGTAGTCTGTTCTAGGAGCTAGATAAATGCAGAGACAACTCTAAAGTTCAGCTTCATGACAACTGTCATAGAAGTATGTACTGAGCAGCAGTACAGCTTACTGCAGTTCTGTCCCTGGCCCTGCATAACAGGGCTTGGAAGAGGGATTTTCAATGACAACTTTCCATTTGTCTTTAGTATGTGAGCAAAGCAGGAAACTTTTCCTTTACTTGACAGTTAAGTTCTAAGGCCTTCCTATCCTAGAAATGGCTTGCTGCAGGTGAACAGAAGCAGAGCCAGTCTTCTCATTTACAGTCCTGTAGTCTAGGCCACACTGCTGTCAACACAATGATGAGGAGAATTTGTGAAAAATGGAAGGTATTAAGTAGCAGAAGTATTAAATCTTTGTGTGTTATTTAAAGGTTCTTGGACATCAGTCTGTGTTTATGAATGAGCCAAGACTTTCTGACTTCAAGCAAGTTCTCTTGCGAGAAGGTATACAAGCTGAATTTGTAGGAGGAGTACTTGTGTGCAACAATCTGGTGGCTGTTCGCAGGGTAGGTCTTCTGTGTCTTAAACTCTGGTAAATAATACTCTAAATGAAAAATTAAGTTTCTCATTTAGTGTCAAGTTAATAAATTCAAACCTGTCTTTTGTTTCAGACTGAAACAGGGCGCATTGGATTGGAAGGCTGTCTCTGCCAGGACTTCTATAGGATAAGAGACCTTTTATATGAGCAATATGCTATTGTTTAAGGAAAGTGCTGCAAAGATGTTTTTACTTGAACTTGTAAAGACATTTGGTTGTTCTCCCAGTTTGGACTTTTTGTAGTTTTCTAATTTATACAGGGGAAATCTAATTCATAAATAAGAACAATTAACTACCCTGAAGATGTAAATAACTGCTACTGTCATTCTTTATAAATCTGTTGGTACATTCCATGTTGTTGACTTTCAAACTGTTAGGATTTGCTGTCTCCCAACACATTATAAATGAGTTTGAAAGGTTCATTTTGTCAGGACATCTTTTGGTTTCATAGATTCTCTGCCAAAAAATGCAAAATACATAGAAGTCATTCTTCTGCTCTAAAATACTATTAGGTAGGGAACCATGAGTTTCTTTGGTTTTGTTCTTTTTTGGGTTTGTGTGGTGGATTTTGTTTTGTTGTTGTTTGTTTTGTTTTGTTTTTTAATAACTTTGATTTACGTGACAGTCTTGAGTTGTCTTTTGTTTTGCTTTCTTTTATGTTTTAAAATGGAGGTTAGCTAAAGTACATTTTCAAGAGCTCACTTAAAGCTGGACTAACAAAACTTTCCCTTAGTGTTAATCTGGCTGTATCTTAATGCTGTGTTTGCTCAGTCTTACTGAATTGTTCCCGAACAGCATTTCATATTCTGTATAAAGTATTAAGTAGCAGAATAAAAAAAAGGTACTCTTAAGAAGACTGGGTAATATTGTTAGGCAGTTTAAAATCCAGTAATTGTGTGCTTCAGAGTAACTCCTGTACAAACTTGTAGAATTTGTAACTTCTAGCTTTTGCAAAATTGTTCCAACTATAAAATCTTTTCTGGGTTCTGATTTTACTGTTTCCAAAGTCTGAAGCCTCTGTCCCTGCGCTGCTGTGGGTTCGGAGTGCCATGAGCCAAGGTCAGGAAGATTCTTCATCTGAGTTCATGTGATGTAAATAAACAACGCTTTTGTGCCATGTTTCATTCTACTTGCATGTTTTGTGCCATTTTTCATTCTAGTTAACAGTGGGACTTACTGTAGCTGCTAATGCTAGGAATTGCCCTTGCCTTTTAGGTGAAGATGAGTGCAGTTTTGGGCAACTTAATTTCTCAGAAATTAACTTATGCAAACAAGTGGTCTCTGGAGAGTTTATTTAATCTTCCCCCCCACCCCGTCCACTTGTGAGCCACCAGCTTTGTCAGTGTAGGGTTGCTTCCTTGTTTTTACATACAACAGCAATGTGATGTGTGCTCTCTGTATGTATGCTTAAATAAAACCTTTTGTAAAAGTAGCAAAAAATAGCCCTGTGGGCGATTAGCGGAAAGATAATTTACTGTGCAATTAGTTCTTGACACAGATTTTTGTCTGATTTACAGACTACTATTTAAAATAGTAACTTAAAATTGAAGACTGTGTTTAAAAAAAAAAGCAACAACAACAAAACAAAACAAACCCAAACAAACAAAAAACCAAAACCCAACCAAAAAACACCACTTGTTAGAATTATATGCTAAAAATGTAAAAAACTTGAAAATTAAATGCTGAGCGAGATTGTATTTTGTTACATAGATAAAATCTTGTCCAGGAATGACTGAGTAGCTCAACACTTTCTTTTAACAGTGTAGGAAAAAAAAAAAGTTTTTATTTTCTATTATATTGTTAGCCGGAACTTCATAGAAATGCTCTGGTTTTATAGCTGTTTTGTAGCAATGCTATGTAAATCTATATGATATTGGATGCTCATTGGTGAATACTATTCTATTGCTGTTGTTGCTGATACTAATGAATTTTTATGAAGTGAGTTACTTTGTACATGCATCTATTTAGTGGTGACTAAATACGGGGCATGTACAAAATAAATATGGTGACTAGATCTATTACTCTATGACCCTATTTGACTTAGGACTTTTAACTTGAGGGCATAGGGTGGGCAGAGATCACACTTCCCTGCATGGAATATACTACTAATAAAAAAAAACCCTTAGGGAATCAAACTTAAAACAGTGCTGTTTTTAAGAAAACAATTAAGACGGTGTGATCACAAGCCTTGCTATCACTTTGGCTTTTTCAACCTACTGATTTAAATTCATCCAAAGTTTAAGATGAATACTGCTCACATCAAAAAGAATACTTTTATTCCTTCCAGTGAAGTTGAAAGCTTCCTTTATAATAACACAAGCTTTTGTAGAAAATAATCTTCCATGAAGTTTTCCAGCATAGCAAATACTTTGTTGAATGTTTTGAATGGTCTAAAATGGCATCCTCCTTGCATGATCAGTATTAACGAAGGAATGAAAAAGCATGTTGTTTCAGATTGATCTTAATTAATTACTTCAATTACATTAGTAAAATTCTTAATTCCTTGTACTAAAACGTGTCTCGGTGTTTCTGGCAGTGAAATTCTGAAGAGTGGTTGCAGTTCAGTGATAAGGGAACTGATCACTCCAGCTCAGTAATGCTTGCTCACATTGGTAGAAGAGGAATATAGGAGTATCTATTAATTATATATAGAAATATCTATTAATTGACCAGTATGTTTTCTTATACATATTGAGAGTTTGGAAGCTTGATAAATATGGAGGTGAAGGTATGGGAGAACTAGACTGTTTCATGCAGTGCACTTCAGATTTTATTCTCCTTGATAGGTTATATATTGCCACTGTGGAATAGCAATAGGAATGAAACAACACAGACTGCATTTTTGACTAAGGCTTCCAATAAGCCATGTAGCTGTGTTCCTGGAAAAGAAGGATCCATAGAAACTCAAAATGTTATGAAGAAGCAAATTTGGTATATGAGGTTTAAGCAGTAATAACCTGCCTGTTGTTCCATAATCCTCTTAGGTGATGCAAGCTGGATCTGTGATTCAACAGCTGAATGATAATGAGCTAAGCATCTGGCAAAAAGCAGAGATTGTAACTGCAGGCTGGTATTCACAAATCTTTGTAACAAGCAAATACACAATTTCAGTTCATACTTCTAATTTTCCATGCAGTTTTTCTGAAATGCTAAGAACTTCTCTAGAAGGTACTTTTGGCAATTCTGAAGAAATTTGCAATTAAAGTATTTTGAGTTTAAAAAGAAAGAAAAAATGGAAACCACAAACTTTCTCTGCAATTCATCCCAAGGTTGATAGTGGTTTTTGTAAAATTGACTTTGGAAAATTACGTGGGGAAATCAATGGAAGGAGCTTGTCCTCTGGTAGTAGCTGTGATGTCTTTGCTGGTAGTTAAGATGCAGCAGATACAGTATTTGATGTGAAGTAACGACGTCAGAACTTTTTCAGCTAAGTAACTGTTTCATCTTTAATTTATTGAAGGATTTTTTTTGTAGATACAACCAGTAGTTCTTCCTTTGTTTGTCGCTAATCGGTTTACAGGGATATTTAGGGTCAGTTATGAAGAATGAACTCTTAGCAACACAACTGCTAAGCAGCAACACTTGGAGTGATCAGTTTCTCAAGATGCTGGTTTCACTGATACCTTCTTAGAGTTGGCACTTAACTCAGTTGCCTTGTCTGCAAGGAGTCTGGTTTAGTTGTCTACCAGTTCTAAACCATAATGTGATGAGGAGCACAGTCATTCTCTAGACTGCTTTACAGCTATGTAAATCAGAACAAGAACTCTATAATCTAGAGTGAGCCAGTTTAGATTACTGAGGATGAGTTCCTGTGAGGGAAAAAAATGATTAATAGCTTAGAAGTTGAAAGCTGTCCTTTTATTGGGGTTTCTTTAGAGTTGTAGCTTTATGTAAAACTGTTGCGGTTAATCTAATCTGGAGCAACTCCAGCTTCCTTTCCAGATTTTGTGTTTTTGTAGAAAGAACAATTGGCTTCAGAAAGTGACTGGCCAGGTATCAGTGATGATGCTTGCTTTAAGATATGTTTTACACTAATTGCTTCAAAGTTTGGGGTTTTTTTTATCTTAAATCCATCTGGATAAGTGTTATTGTGTACTCATCTCAGCTGTCACTACCAGTGTTCCTCAGGAATAATTCTGAAGCAGGTAGGTAATATGTCTTTTATCCATAGTAATACTCAAATTGTGTAGAAAATAAATGTACAAGAGGATTTTGAAAGGCCCTTGAAAGAAAAAGATAGAAGGTAGGTAGAACTTAATCATCACTAAAACTCAGCAGGACTGTCAGCCATTCAATTTTTGTATCTGCTAGCACACAGTGATAGAAACAGACTTTTAAGGAATGCTTTCTGATGATACTGTGCAATCAACTATTCAAGGAAAAAAAAAAAAAAATTACTATCTACGTTTAGATAACTGGCCTGTTGTGTATGCTTCAAGAGGTGAACCTGAAAATGTTTTCATGATATAGATTACATCAAAAAGTGGGAGGTGGGATATATCACGGCATTGCCACCTGTTTTGCAGTTTTACCTTGTGCCTGGAACAACGGTTACAATTTATTCAAGTAACTGTTTTAGGACAATACTGTTGTGTCTTCTGTTTTCAGGGAACTTGTTTAGCTGCTATGGAGAAAAACCCTTAGAGTGATGTGATGAATACTTCATAAATTACTGGCAGGTGCTCTGCAAGCCTGGATAATGAACTATCCTTAAAACTAATCAGGGATGGGGTTTTTGGTTTTTGGTGGTTTTTTTTGCCATTTCGCAGCTCCTGAAGTAGTTGCACAGCTGGCAGAGCATATTGCACGTCACCATGCCAGACTTGGCATTTGAAAGCCTGCCAGGCTGCTTTGTACTGTTGCGCTAGCCATGGATCAGCAATGTGCAACAGTACAAAGATAGTAAGCGTTTTACTTTTTGCCCTCTATAGGATCATGTGAGTTAATACTACATTTATAAGGAGTCCAACCTGCTTTCTGCACCCACCAAATACTTGTGTTGTATTACCTGGGTAGATTAGCACTCATGCTGCAGCAGTCTATAGAGAAACGTTCTTGATGTATTCTGGTAAAACTTCTATTAGTATTGAAGTTTGGAGTCACTCTGTATAGCCTGCTTTTTATGTTTTATGTAATTTTATTATGCTTCAGTATTTCTTTCATAATCTCCATGATTTTACTAATGCACAATATTGCAAATGCAGTATAAAACTAGTCAACAGACTTTAAATCATTTGTGTATCTCTAAACCTCTTATGCTGATTAAAAGTGTTAAGGCTATTAGTATTTTTTATGTAACTGGGTCTAAATTTAGTTTCTGTTGCAGTCAAAAAACACTCTGGTATCGCAAACCACGATCCTGATCTGGTTCCTCTTGGAGTCTATGGCAACAGTTCTTTAGCACAGCTTTTGTGTTTCTGTGTATTGATTACTTGAATAGCTGACACTGTGTTTATCGTAGAAATTCAGCAGCAACTTTTTATAGGTCCGATTTCTCTTCCAGAAGGGTCAAAATACTACTTTTGTTCTTGTGTGAAATAGGATTTTAATTACTTTTGGGCATTATTTTCATTAACTCTTGACTTTTTTAGATGTGATTTGAGTAGCCATTAGGTTACTGCACTACAGGTTGGGAGGAGGGGACTGTTGACATTTTAACTTATGTTAAATTGTTCTGGTTCTTGTATGGAGAGGCAAAAAGAAAAAGAAATATTAAACTGGAAAATGTATAAATTATGAGCTGTCATGGTTTAGGGTCAGGGCAGCTCCTTGGACCTCTAACAGACACTGTTAAACCCCCCTTTCTCCTCAAAGGGGAAGAGAAAGAGAATAAGGGAAAGAGACTTAACAATTAGAAAGGGAAACTAGAACAGCTTTAATGAAAATGAATATAATAATAATAGTGAATATATACAAATATATACAAAACCAGTATCAAACCCAACCCCCTTGATGGTAATTACGTTACCGCTTGTGTGGAGCAGGCACTGGGAGAGTCCCGGACTGAGCCCAGTAGCAGACGGGAGCAGTGTTCAGAAGCTGAATTCTGGTATTGGGTTCAGGAACACACAGACCAGGATCAAAGGCAGAACGGACAGGGTCCTCCTCAAGTGCTCTGAGGAAGAAACCTGAAGAGGACCTGAGACAAGCTGAGCAAAGTGGGCCAAGAGGGCAAAGAGAGAGAGAGACCTTCCTGGATCCCTCAGTTTTATGGGCTGGAATCCCTCGGTCAGTTGAGGGTCACCTGTCCTGTCCACTCCTCCCTGCAGGTGCAACCTTTTATTTTCTGCACCCCCCAGTGTGGTACACAACATACAAGCAGTGGCCTTGGTCTGCACACCAATCCTTGGCAGTAACTCTAAACATGGGGTGTTAACCACTGCTAGAAGCAGACACTGTCTGTGAAAACAGGCTGCTAACTTCAGAAAGTGCAGTTAGAAGAACTGAGATGAAAAGTAAAATCATCAAACAGAAACATCTCTGTTCTCACTCAGACCAGGGCATGAACATAGTCTGTAACTTGCAAACTGAGTAGCTGTAAAATATCTGCATGGCAGCCTCATCCTCCAAAACTCATTCTGCATTGTTCATTCTGCATAGCCTCTTCTTACTGTTTTAACAATTATTATTAAAAATCAAAAAAGTCATGTCATCATATATTAATGACTTTATTTCCTGCAATATTGTGCATTGCCTTTGGTCACTCAAGATGCACGGTGGTAATTTCACATGTGAACAAGTTTTATGTCATAGCTGACAGCTTGTTGTAAAAAGCCAGCTTTAAAAAAAACACACCCCAAACAAAACAACTTGAATTTCTTACCCCAGTTTATGTTCCATACATTCTGACTCTTTCAGACACCTCATTGGTTCCTTTGGGATGCTCCACAGCTCTGCTTCATCCTTTCTGTGAACTCTCTTACTCAACCAATAGTGCTTTGTTGTTTACACTTTTCTAGGCTTTTCAGCTCACGGAAGAGGCAGTTTTGAAATCAAGCCTAAATTAGGATGTAGAGTCTCAGTAGCTGAGAAAGCTTCAGGGTTCTCTCATAACACTTGTGGTGAATTGACTGTTTATTGAGAGAGAAGGTGCTGTTCTTCAGGGATGTACAGATGCCTGTATGGGCCAAGGCTGTTCTCGATTTGAATTTTTCAGTGAGAAAATGTGATACTAAGCTAATGGAAGTTGTCTGCCTCTGCATTCCTGCTTGTTCTTTAACCTTGCTGTCTGATTAAACTAGTGCAATACATGGAATAAACATCCCAATCATCTAGTCACAAAAGCTGTAAGTTACCAAGACATTGTCATGCAATGTTTGAACCATGCAGTCTTTTATTCCTAGGAAAACATAACCAAGGAAAAAACACATCTTGTTTTCCATCACTTCTGGTGAAATTTGGTGTCTCTAACTCCTAGAAAAGTAAAACCGAGGAAAAAACTCGTTTTCCTTAATTTCTGGTAAAACTTGTCTTTGGAATGTTGCATTCCTAAAGAAAATGTGGAATCTTCTTTTGCTGCCTTGAATGATTAAAAAATCAAGGAGGTTCTAGATTTTTTTTTTGTGTGTTCTTCATCATATGTAGTAGCTGTAGAAATAACTGATTTCAGAATCCTTTTTGCTAGTTACTACTGCCCACATCGTTAAATAGTGCGCTAGAAAGCATTGTAGTTCAGAGATGAAAAGTATTCTCTTGCTACAGTCACATGAAAGTAACCAAAGAATTTCAGTGTGACACCTCCTGTGCCTTTTCCTGTGTTTGTAAAGAAATCCCGAGTGCAAGTGCACTGCAAGTGCAAGTCATTTTGATTAAAAAAACCCACAAAACAAACGAAAACCAAAAAAACCCTAAAGGAAAAAAATACCAACTCTATAGCTGGTCAGAAATAAACATGTTAGTGAGGAGTAATCCTTTGTTAGTTGTTCATCAAAAAATGTGTCTGTATGCCATGTCTGGGTGTGATGTCTTGTTTGCTACATTGACCTCCTCGGTTTCCAGTTCTGCACTGTGGTACGTACAGCATCGGCACACAGAGCCTGTGCTGGCCGCTCGGCTCGGGGAGCATGTTGTGTCTCAGCTGTGCTCTGAGGCTGGAGCTTTGGAGGCCAAAGTAGAACATTGAAAGTGCAGCTCGGTGTGGTCATAAAGAAGCTTCTTTGGAAAAGCAAGATGTATGTGTGTCTCTGTGCCCAAAATAAAGTATCTTTGGGGCAAAGTACATAACTGGAACCAATGGTACTTTTGTGTTTGAAACTGCATTCTGTGTCTGAACAAACTCCTTCATTACAATCTTCAAGTCACTTTTAAAGGCCTCATTTCTGATATGTCACTTAAAAGGGTCAATTCTTTCTTTAACTTCCCTTTGTACAGATATTTGAAACCTACAGAAAATGTTTATGTGTTTTCAGTATATATTTTTAAAGCATTAATTCCTTAGCACATTATGCAAGCTATAAAAAGGAGGGATGTGAGTATAGCAATCTGTGTACCAGTAGCAGCCCAGTTTTGGTACACATGCTAAAACAAAGGGAAGTCTGCACAGGGTTGGCGCGGGGGCGGGCAGAATATCCCAAATCTAGAACGGCTAAGCAAATCCAAAGTAAGGCATGAGAGGATTTTCCCCAATTTCATGTCAAAGACTGCTGAAGTATTAGTGCTGTTCTGCTTTAATATTATTCCAGTATTTTAGCTTGCCCGGTGGTGAAAGAAGAAGTCTAGACTCAGATTACTGTTTTTTGTCTAATGAGTTTAACACTTGTAAGCTGTGCAATGTGGAGCAGCTTTCTGCTGCGGGGCAGTGTGTGCTGTGTTGGGCAGCGGGGGCTGCAGCCTGCCCGGGCTGGGAGGCAGCCAGTGCCCGCCTTGTGCTGCTGCCGGCCGGTTTGGCTGCTGTGGGCAGCCCCTGGCCATCGCCACTGACACGTTGGAGCCAGGAGGGGCGGGAGACTCCATGCTGAGGGGATAGCTGCTCTTGGAAGAAGATGACCCACTCCAGAGGAGGTATCCCCTGTGGGATGGTGGCATCCCCTGTGGGATGGTGGCTATGGGTGCCCCACACCAGCGTGAGCCAGCCTGTGTCCTCCCTCCATTGCCCTGACAGGGAGGTGGGACGGGCTGCGCATAACTGGCTGTTGACCCAGGAGAAGCTGAGACTATGAAGGGGGGAAGGAGAGCTCTTCAGGCGTGTTTTTAGTGTTCTTTCCCCCCCATTCACACATCCCCCACCCCACCCTGTACTCGGAGCAGCGATCAGAAGCTGGTGTTCAGTGGCAATGAGGCACACTAAGAAAACCCGGCCAGGCCTGCGGGCTGTTGTGCCTGTGCCTGCCCACCCCCAGAGGGTCTCTGCAGGGCCACTGACCCTGGGAGCGGGAGGGCTGATTAGGGGCCTGTGCCAATGTTCAAGGTGGTGTCAGCCATTAGTGACTGTTTACCACCGTTGCAGACCTCAGAAACAGCCTGTTTGCTATGGACACCTTTAACAGGCTTACGCAGTAGATGATTTTTCACCCGATAAGTAAATTACACAATGTGGAATTTCTTGGAACCAATCTGCTGTTGGGTTAGTCGTGTTGCTTGCGTTATGGTTAGGCAGGCATGAGCCAGCTAGCATCAAAGCAACAGATAAACTTGTCATTTAGGAACAGACATTAACAAAGTGTGAGCTGCAACCATATGTGGAACAAACATCTTTATGGTGTCAGTCGTGACTTTCTCTTTGCTCTTGTCGAGCTGAGCACTGTGGTGCACCGTGTGCTCTGGAGGTGGTACATGGAGAAATCCTGGCTGGGATAAGCAGTTAAGAATACAGCACTGAAGTTGTGAGCTGGTGCTGAAATTTGGGAAGACATGAGATTCCTGCTAGAGTTGCAAGAGAAAGATCTCTTTTTTTTTTTTTTTAAGCTGGTATTTACAGCCTCAGACATAAGGGGTTCACTTGCATTTCTGTGTGCATAAATTTGTAGTACAGTGTGTCTTACTGATTTTTTAGAATTGCATTGCCAACCATATTGTTAAACATCAGAACACATTTAGCTACACATCTGTTGTGGTTTGACCTCTGCCAGCAACTAAACACCAGGGAGACACCTCTGCTTTCCCACCCCCTCCTGTGGGATGGGAAGGAGAAGCACAAGAAAAGAAGGTGAAGCTCTGTGGGTTGAGATAAGGACAGTTTAATAGAACACAAAGAAAGAAGAAACAACAGTAATAATGATAATATCGATGAAATAATATATAAAGCAAGCGATAGAAACCACAAGGCTCCACCGGTACTGGAGATGTGCTGTCCCTGCTCCAGCTGCACACTGAAGCCACACCATGAAAACACTCTGCCCCCACCCCTGGCCAGCCCTCCTCTTATATACTGGGCATGACGTCAGTACGGTGTTGAACACCCCATTGGCTGGTGTAGTTATTAAACCGGCTGTGGTTCCTCCCAGGTGCTTGTGAAAATCAACCCTATCCTAGCCAAACCCAGAACAACATCTCTTGCATCTTTCATGATACATTTTTAGGCAAGGTAAGACAGAAATTTAGATACTGTGATACAGCCACAAGCTCATCATCTTGGGATTATCACAGAATGGTAGGGGTTGGAAAGGACCCCTGGAGATCTAGTCCAACCAATGTATGCTTAGGCTTGAGCTATTTTAAGTCTAGTAGAGTATTGCCTATTGGTTGTGAGATGCATGCTCTGGTGAATTACCTCATAAAAATCTACAGATGTTTTTCTACTGCTGCAGTTGGTGTTTTAAACTAGGCAGGCTGGGAGGCCAGGGCTGGATCCTCTGGCCAGATATTTACCCAGCTTCTTGGATGCATTTTGTAGCCTCTGATGTGGTTTGTGAGCTGCATTAAAATGCTACTTTTAAGACTAGTTGGCTGCTGTCATAAAGGTAACAACTAGTGATGGTCCATGATGCTGTGAATACTAATGTGGCCAGCTATCAGTCACTGAGTATGTCTCACCATGACACTAAAGCTGGGTGCTATCGAGATGTGAGTGAATGTCAGCTTTAAAGCAAACAAACTGGACAGAAACTGCAGACTTGTGGTGGGTTAGTGATAAAATAAGTGGGTTGTATTGACAGAAAGGGGCTGTTACAGCTGCATTTTATGTTGGCAGGGCAGGGATGAGGTACGTGTCAAGTTGTTTGATCTATCCTTCATCACAGTCTGGAGCTGTTCAATTTACATTTTTATCTTGGGATATCACCCAGGCTCATATGGCCTTGGGTTGGTGGAAGTGTAAAATTTGCTTTAAGTGCCAGATGTGCCAAGAAATAGGGTCTGGACTCAGTAAAGAGCAGTGTTTTCCGTTTGTTTTGGTGTTTTTAATCTCTCTGGGTTTCTTTCATTTTATTAAATGTACATGGACATGCTTCAAACTCCAAAGTTCCTTTTGGGATATGTACTAAATTTGGATAGAAATGGGGGAAGAAGTAAAAACATCGCACTTAGACTTTACTTCCTTGACTGACTTTCACATAAATAAAATGTAAGAGGTGCTGCTATAAAAGATGTGATTTCTAGCTACTCTTCAAAGTCTTCCTATCGTGTCAGGTGATCCAAGAAACTTGTGACATGCACTGTCCTAATATTCACCTGACCTGTACTTAAGTTGTTAGTGAGTTACAGGCACTCATGCCTTAGTGTAGGGTGTAAGGAGAAACTGGACTTTTAGAGTGTATTAAGTTGTGTAGTCATGGCCTTTGTAAATTGCCTTCACAAATTAGGTATTGCAGCATAAATATAGCTGCTTATAATGGTCACAGAAAATACATTAGGTGATGAAAATTAGCCTGATCCAAGTGGTTATAGTGATGGGACACAAGCATACTTTTGATTTTTTAGCATGCATATGGACTGTTTTCTTTCTTCATTTCTTTGCTTACTTTTCTTTCCACAAGACTTTAAAATCAGATACTCATTCTGATGGAGCAAGTTATCAAACCTTGTTACAGTGACTATATAGCAAATCGTTTACTGGGGACACACATGGGTGAGTACAGTAAGATTAGGGTGTAACTGTTGTTCCTGATTCCTCCTGTCATATCAGGGAATTAAAATTAGGTTTAATGAGTTTGTTCAAAGGGATAGCCTCTGACAAAATAGACCTCTCACTGCAACTTGTGGCTAAAGCCAAATATGTAAACAAGATGAAGAACAGTCGTAAGAACTGAACTGGGAACATGAGCCCTTTCCTCCATAAACTGTTATATGATGGCTCACATAGTATTAGTGATATCAGTTCAATTATGTGTTGGTGTGTGAAACAATTTTATTGCAAATGAGCTTAATTTTTTTATCTTAAAGTGCTAGGAGATACTTGTAGAGAGCAGAAGAAGTCAGCTGGCTAAACTTCCCTCAGCTTTACAATCAGACTTTAAAACTAGGATGGCCATACAGGGGCATCGGTATCAGAGCATTTTCTCAGCAGAAAGTAAGCACTTGTCCCTTCAGCCCTAAGAGGAAAAGGGAAATTGTCAGGAAAAAAAAAGAAATCATGAAAAATTGAAAAACAAGGCCACACAGTGTGCAGGGAGTGGACTTAATTGGTTGCATTGGGAAATCATCAAGAAAATTCTCTTCTTTTGATTTGACTCACTCCAGACTGTCTTTCTCAAGTTGTCACTTGCCTGTGTGTGCAGTAGATTAAATGGCAACTGTTTCATTTTGCTCTATAAGCATGCCTCAATATACGAAGTGAAGCGTTTGGTTGATCACATTTAGTTTTTTCCTAGTGCAAGGTCTCCAGAGGATCATCCAGTAGAGACTGGAAAATGCTACTGTTAGGAATAAAAGCAGAGCCCCTGAAATCAAGAGAAGCTTACATGTTATTATAAAATCCCCACAGAGATGGAAAACCAAATGTTATAATTTGCCTCTCTCTGGGATTTTAGCTTATGGTCTCCACTTCTTGTTATACCAAACATGAATTACGGAATCACAGAATGGTAGGGGTTGCAAGGGACCTCAAAAGATCAAGTCCAACCATCCTGCAGGATCACCCAGGGCAGGCCACACAAGAACACATCCAGGTGGGTTTTGAAAGTTTCTCGAGGAGATTCCACAATGTCTCTGGGCAGCCTGTTCCAGTGCTCTGTCACCCTCACAGTCCTTACGTTTAGGTGGAACTTCCCGTGTTCCAGTTTGTGCCCCTGGCCCCTTGTCCTATCACTGGGCACCACTGAAAAGAGGCTGGCTCCATCCACTGACCCCCCCACCCTTTAGATATTGGTAAGATCCCTTCTCAGTCTTCTCCAGGATAATCAAATGTTTGGGCCTTAATCAAATGTCATGATGATTAATGGGAGACTTTCTGACACTTTTCCAAGGATAAACTCCAAAGAGATGAGGTAACTTGAGCACTGAGAAGAGGGAAGGACTCTTTCTCTCTTTATGGCTTAAAAATTAAAGTCGAATGGTAGGCAAAAGAAAAAAAGAAAGTGAGAGAGAAAAGGAAAAAAAAAAAAAAGGCATTTCTGATTAAATATTATTAAAATTTTTGAACTTATTACAAAATATCTAATAAAAACCCCACAGTGTCCTTAGGGAACAGAGGATCAGGTTGACTGAGAGATATAATGCTAATTTTCATCCAAAGGTGGCACTAGTCTTTTGCAGTTGTGAGTTTTTGTGGAGTGATGGGAAACGCAGATACCAAGAAGCCCTCAACTAATCCAATGCTTACTATTAATCCTAAACAAACCATCATTAGTATCTGGTTTTATCCTGCTTAGTCTTTGCTGGGTAGTGAATTATGTAACCTTGGTTTATTAATGTGTAATGGAAGCTTATTATCAGGTAGGTTACCTCTGAAAAGTGGGAGGGGAAAAAATGTAAATTTGCTGCTCTCTGTTCTTTATTGTTTGAGGGATTTTTAGGGACTGCTTAAATAAGTGAGTGCGTACTTCGTGATAGTTGCAGAAACTATTTTAAAACTCACTGAGTACATTGCTTGGCAAAGAGCAGCTGTTTGGAAAATTACATAGACATTTTCTACTTAACTAGCAAATAATGTTGATAAACCTAACTTAGAAAAGGACTACAAAAAAATTATCTTTATGGTATGGAAGAATTTGATCTGATATTCAGGTGTAAAAATAGATGCTTTAAAGGAAGTTTTTTCAATGAATGCCTGTTCTTGTCTCCTCGTACATTATTGCAGACTGAATTTAGTACTTATGGTAAGAGTAAAATGACAAAATTTCTACAGGTGTGAAGTGTGGCTCCTTATGCCTAAGATCTTGTCTTTTTGTAGAGCTTTTAAGGGGAGGAGTTGGTGCTGGAGTTGTAAGAGGAAGTCACTAGGTAAGCACTGCAGGGGGGAGAAAGGATTTTGAGGTAAAGAATATGAAGGAAAAAGTGTCCAGTGCCAAAGGATTTTGACATACATGTGTGCAGTGGCCAGTAAGCAGGTTTTTTCCAGAGAAGTTATCTGAGTTGCAGAAGAATAAATGTTGGTATAAAAGGAGAAAAAAGTTTTGTAAGCCATGATGGAATCATGTATGCTGAGCAGCAGATCTGCAGCAGGTACTCCGTGTGATCTGAGCACATATAATGTATGACAGGAGTATATTTTAATTCAATTTGCCAGATGTTTACTTCCAATTTCTCTCATATTTCCCAAATGACAGCAGTTCATTATCAAATTGTCAACACTTTCTCAGTATTGCTAAACCTCCAGAGATGGGAGAAGTCCCAGCAGTTAATGTATATTATTATTATTTCATGCCCTCACTGAAAATGATGCAATAACAGAAACTCTACTCTGGTGAGTGTTGGTACAGCTGTCTTACCAAAACCATAAGCTGGACAGTCCTGGCTTGATGTGAAGCCTGTGGCAGCTCATTGAAGATTTCACTCAAGTGCACTTTCATCTCTTCCAAGCTTTCTCACACAGCAGTTCAGCTCTTGCAAAGGGATGAAGGCTTTAATTGTTGGCACAGAATCCGAAAAGCCCTTTTGCTGTTTATCTAAGGTGTTGCATTGAAATTGTGCCTGCTGTTGATTGCCACATCTGGGATTATCACCTGATGCACATTAATTAAGATTAAATGTCTTTCCAAAAGTGACAGACTAATGAAAAGGAAATTTTTTTTTAAGCTCTTTTTGAGAGATCTCATGTTTGTTTGGTGGTTGTGGTTTTTTTTAATAAAAAAGTGCTAGTCATTCCAGTCGCATAGTAAATGGGGGACATCTTGAGTGTTGATGAAAAGGCACCATGACACATAACTGTTCCTAATACTGAGTCAAACTTACAGCCTCTGGCTTATAGGAAACATAACCCATTGCGAATAGTGTACGGCTACAGGAACTTCCATCTAATTCTGGAGGCAAAGTTTGATGTAAACAGAAGAAATGTTCTGAGGAATATGTTTGCAACTACCTTTGTGTTTTACTACTGCAAAGAAGTTTTGTCATAATTGAGTGATCTAAAGCTGACTTTTTGGAAATTTGATAGAAAGTGAGCAGCTTTTTTATTCGACTAAGTGATATCTTCTGAAAATACAGCCTATTTTTCATAATTACATACTTTTAAAAATAAAAGATTCTGCTTTTACCAACAAATTTTACCTCTGATGTTGTTAGACCATCACAGCTACTGCACTGGTATATAGCCATGAGAAAAACTTTGAATCATACAGAATGCTATTGAAGGTGTTCTGATGGTATCTTCAGAAAGTACGAGTTGAATTTGTCTATTGCAAAAAAGTGTAAGGGGAAAATCAAATCACAGAATTCTTGGGAAAAATGACACCAATTTAGTAAACTAGCACATTATATGAACTCTCCTGTGCCTGCTTTTACCAGTGAGTATTCAGTGTTCATTTAGTTTGTTTTGGAAAGCTCAGAACAAAACCCAAAATTAAGTATTTTCCAGATACTTCCAATGACTAAATATGTTTGATTTCAGCAAATATATTGTAGGACACCTAAACAATGGTGGATTTAGCACATTGGATGGTCTAAACCCCCCCGATGTTACTGCTGATTCTCAGATTAGATCAATCAAATAATTTCTTTTCCAAATAATTACTTTTGACATGATCATAATATGAAGTAAAACTCAAAATCACCACTTCCTATCCTTTGAATCACAAGATACCTTAGTCTTAGTCCGAGTGAACAGCTTCCTAGCTTTCTAAAACACTGCACCAGATTGTTATGTTGCTGTTAAATAGTATTGAGAGAGCAGCAGAAATGTCAGTTTGTTCTCAGAAATAGTGTCAGGGACAGAAGTTTGAGTATCGAGATCCTGGAAGACATGCTTGACTCTGCTGTTGCCTTGTTTAGATTTCAGCCATATCCCTTTTTCCTCTTTATCAATTGGAAAACAGGAATGCAAGGCCAAAAAAAATACAGCTAGCTTAAAGGGGAGGTTAAGTGATAAATTATTCAGCAGATAAACATCCACATTGTGACACTTCTACTAATAGAATGTGCTTTGCTTGGCAGCCAAATGGATGATAATAACCCATCTTCTCTCAGAAATGAAACGACACAGGAGGTAAGGTGCAAAACGTTCACAGTGAAGGTAATTAACAACTGAGTGCAATAGCAGTTGACAGGGTAGCTTCCCCACTGGGTAGAATTTCAAACTGAAGTTGAATCTTGCAAAGGCTTGCTCCAGTTCAAAAGTTCTGAGCCTTATAAATAGTGGATTTAGAACTGGAACAGCCATGTGAAATCCTCTGTGAAGAGTACTCAAAGAGAAGGCGATGGTAATGTATCTGATCATCCCGTAGCAGGGAACTGTGAACATGAATTATTATGCTCAATGCTTGTCATGTGTTCTGGGATCCTCGGCTGAGAGATACATATAATCATTTGTTGTGATTATTTTATCTACTTATGGAAAACTATATAAACTAAATCAGTTTGAATTAATTCTGCCTTTAGAATTACCTAAAATATGACAGCATAGGGTAAACTTTCTAATTTTGAAATATTTCTTAATTTTTCTGATATACATGGCTAAAGAGGTGAATTATAAAGAACATGGACAGAGTTAAACTGTTCCATTAGAAAAAGTATTGACTTCTGGTCAATTACTCCAGAAAGCAAAGAAACATGAATGCACCAGGAACTCATCGATTCTGGGGGTTAATATTGAGAAATCACGAAGGCTGTCAGCAGAGGAGCTCTCCAGTAGAGCAGTTGGATTCAGAAACCCTGAGTTCAGCTGGGGCTCTAGGCTGTTTCCAGCAGGTGGAGATGGTGCCAGCAGCATGCTGAAATGGCACTGTGCTTGGAGGGGCTGGCAGTGTGCTCTGGGTGTGGGTGAAAACACTGTTGCCTTATGCCAAATCTCACAGAGGTCTGTGTGTGCCAATGTTCTGACATCCCCCAAAATGTGGGGATTCCTTTGCTTTTAAACCATTCACCAAGTTGCCAGCAAAAGAAGTGCTAATATGGGGTTTATTCCTGCTGCTTCCGCCTCCCTTCTTTACTACAGCAATTACAGTAATGGAGAGAGATGCCCTATCGAATTCAAAATGTGCCTCCAGTGGTTTTGACCTCCTAGTGAAATTACCAGAGACACTTTGTCACTGGTATGGACTTCCAGAGAGAGGCTCAGCAAAAGAAACCCACTCTCTTGTAAATTATATAGACACATAACTTTCTACAGATGGTAAGTTTCTCTGTCATCTCTATTATGTTTTTAGGGAGTTGTGCCATACTCTGTTACTTTATTTCCTAAACATCAGATATTCTCTGCCCCAGATTTGACAACATGTTGGAATAATGCTGCAGCTGGAGAGAATGCCAAGGTAAAATACTCAGGCAGAGCAGAGAGCAGTGGCTTCTTCACGAGCAGCAGTTGCACGCACAGCCTGTGCTAGGTAAAAGGTAAGAGTGCAGCCCTTTGCAGCTGCTGTCAACAGGATGGGTGACTCTATTACGAGATCTGTACTGAGCAACAAATGCACGTGAAGTAGCAGGTGTTTGGCTGAGCCAAGTTAAGAAAGATGTGCCTCAGCACATTAAATCCAGCTCGAATAATCTTCATCAGTGAGGACAGCAGATTTATGTTCCTATGAACAGGCTGTGTCTGAAATAGCGGACACGGCTCACAGAAGGGATTTTCACAGGCTTTGGCAGGCAGCCTCTAGAGGGATTTTTCACTGGGTGGGTGTTCCCAGAAGAGACCATGCACGTTATTTTAAGGGAAAGAAACGAAATGAAAGCATTTCCCCTCTACTCAAACCCTGGCCTAGTTTGAAACCCTTCCTTGTCAGGTTCCTGCTCTGCTGACCTGGCTGCAAGATGCCTGAGAAGTGTACATGAGACTGGGAAGTGTTCTCTCAGCCTAACGCTGACCATCCTTGTGTCAGGTGTCCAGGGACTGCTATGTCTATAAGCCTGTGGCTCAGTAAAGCTGATTTGAGTGAACCGGATGATGCTGGAGGAATGGGATGGTGCTGTGCTCCACACATCCCCCCCCCAGACTGGGTGTTTTACCATAAGCGTGCACACCCAGCTATCTTGAGAGTGTGTGTAAGAGCAACGAACGGTGACTCTTCTAAGCCTACCAGTACAACCAGCCCAATGGCTGAGCAAAGGGGAAGCAGTCCAGCAATGGCACCAAGCACAGAAGCAGCAGAAAGGGAGGGCATCTGTCCAAAGGCCACAGCCTCTCTCCTCTGTGCTAAACATGTGGGGAAACTTTCTCTGCCAGTAGCCGCTTCTCATGGTTCTGTCCCTGGTTGCGAACCATTCACTATGCTGACTACTAAGAAAACAGCTCCTAGGCAGTTTCCCTGAGTGTCCTCACTGCCAGACCCCATGCTCCCATTTTACCTGCGTGCCTTCAGGCCAGCGTCTTTATTGTGCAAAACTGGATCTTGCCCTGGCGAGTAAAAGCCATTGATCTGGCAAATGATTTTCAGGATCAGTTCTGATAATGCCAGGTAGGCGAGGCAGTGCAGACAGTGGGAAGTCAGTAGTGTTTGGGAATTATAGTGTGGTTTTTTGCTCTGGGGCCTGGGAAAACCTGTGAAAAACTCCTTCAGTCTAAACCTGGCTGCTTCTTAATCCACTCTTCCTAGTCTCTATAGTAAATACAAACAATCCCTAAAACAAATGGTCCCCATGCCTGCTGGTGTCCTGCAACTGCAACGGCTGGTGCACAACCCTTGTGTCTGTAGCTCCCAGCAGTGCCAGCATCTCCCACGTGTCAGCTCGGAGTGGTACAACACTCCATTTCATGAAAATTTATTAGCTTCAGGGAAAAGTAAAAAGTTTTTTGTTTCTATAACGACTCTTGCTGTACCATCTGCTGCTTTTTATTCTTGAACCTGGCAGGTGCCATGTAGCTAATCAACAACCCGGGTGCTTGCTTCCTCAGCAGCAGTGGGGACCTGCAGCTACCTGCTGGTGGGCCTGTAGCCTGTGCCCTGGAGTGGCACTAGCAGGACTCCCTTGCTTCCTGGGAAAGGTACCCAGATTTTTTTCATGCTATACCATCCATACCTGTGTCATTTTGCTCACATGTACTTTGAGAGTCTGGCACATACATTCATGCTTAAGAATATCATGAGTCTCAGCACCCTGCTGATGTAAAAAGGCTCGAGCCCCTTGGCATTTGAGAAAGCTGGTTTACACTGACCGGTAAAAAACTGCGTATCGCTTAAGACATCAATAGCCACAGGCACAGACATTTTACATTCTAAGTGATCAGTGGAACTAAAATGAGGGGACTTGTCCCACTCTTGTGCTCATTTTACCTGAATTCAGCGCCACAGGTTGCAGTAGGACTGCACTGGATTTGTTAAGTGTGCGTGAGCGGACATGGAGGCTTCCATTCTGGCCCACATCACTCAGCAACATTTGTACCTTACACTCACTTAAATCCTGATCAGAAACTGGGAAAGCAATGGCAGGCTGTTGCACTGTACTGCCCACTGGTGTGGTTTCTCACAGTAGTTTTATGCAAGACATAGTTAACTGCTATTTATGTGAGATTAGTTTTGAGTGCACTGCTCCATTCATCTTTGGATAATCAGGTTAAAAAAATCTGCCAGACCTCTGAGAACTGATTGAAAGTTTCTCATAACTGTGGCTTTCCAGTCTAGCTAACTGGAAATACTACAAAAGCCTCTGTGTTCCTACAGAAATGACACTCAAGTTTTGAATTAGCTTAGTTTGTAACAGTTGCCCTCATATGTAGCATTCTTTTTGGCTATTTTGATCTAATAATTACTGACTTGAGTCTCCTAATAACTGTGTGGCCTAAGTAAGGTCCATAGACTGTGATAACACAGAAAATTCGCCTTATGATCTATTATTTATACTAGAAAACTCTTCTTGAAGATATCCATGACAGGTGTTTGTGCTAAAAAGTCATAAATCAGGCTTTCCTGCCTGAACATGCTGCCCAGGGAGGCTGTGCAGACTCCAAATTTGGAGGTTTCCAAGGCACAGCTAGACCAAGCCACAGCTGACCTATTCCAGTGTTGGAAATGATCCTCCTTCAAGTAAGAGTTTAGACAAGAGCTGTCCGGGGTCTCTTCCCATAGACATTTCTATTATTTTGAATCTGAATGACGTTTATCAGCATTTTTCACAAAGGAAACCTTCTAATGTTGAGACTTGAAATAACAAGCATGGCAGTGCTAAAGGACACTGGTATCTGAGATTCATTTCCTATAAACTTGAATACAGTGTCAGCAAGTTTCTGATTTGACCTTGAGAGCTAGCCTAAAAAAGACGCTTTGGGACCTTATTTTAGGAACGCTGGGCTTGACAAAGCGACTGTCTTTCTTGAACATATACGGTGCAATAATACAGATCTGTCCCAGCTGCATAACCTGAGGATTCTGGCCAGTGGCGATTCAGCAAGAATAATTCCCTGAGTAACATGGAGCTCCTATGAATACAAACACCTTCCTCTTTATAGAAGTTTGTGGGAAAGTAAGGCTCTCAGATATATAATGTGCTGTGGAATCACCAGCATAACAATTCTGATCAAAGCTGACACCTCCCATCTGTTTCTATATGCAGTCTGTTCAGCATGAATCATAAACAGATGGTGTCATGGTGTCAGTGTCTCACAAGTCATGCTGCAGTCACTGGGTGTTAGCTAGGGCTCAGCTGATGCGTAACTTTGCCACTTCACCCTTAATTGTTGAGTGCGCTTCATCCATAGAAATGACCTTTTATCCACCCAAAGCCAACTGCTTGCTGGTTTCCATGGCGTGGGTGGCAGGAGAACAGGTTTTTCCACCAGCCAAGCTGTTCATCTTCCAAAGCTGCCTGGCTGTAGTACCATTGTCAACAAGTTTTGCAGAGGATCAGGGGCTGGTAATGCATACCGATTCCCTCCAACCTATTTCCCATCTCTTTGCCACCCACATAGTTAGCCTGATTCTCAGAGCAATACATGCTTTCACTCTCTCATTCCACTGATTTGTTAGCTGGGCTAGCTAGTCATCTTGCTTTACTCCTCTTGATCTCACAAGCTAGGCAAAGTGTTGGAAGAACAGTCTATCTTTGCATAAAAAGACCTCCCATCCATCAAGGATTTTGAAGGATTGGATAATGCTGATGTAGGGCTTAACCCTTATTATTTGTGACTACTGTTTGAACATCTGGCACTTTAACAGCAGTTCTTTCTGTCTCAAAATCCAATCAACTAAATTATTCCTCCCTGATTTCTCCCTGAAGTTTCAGCTGAGCATATTCAACTACATTTGAATGACTGAAATTAATTTTTCTCCCTTGTGGTTTCCCCTTTGGCCATATCAAGGACCAAGTTTGAAATTCATCTCTGTATTGCTCTGATTTATATCCCAGTCAGCAAAGCTGGAGCAAACTCCAGAGTTTCTTAATTCTCCTTGATATTGTTGAAATCCAGAGTCTTGGCTATGTCTTGTTCAGAGAGAGGTTGCTATGTCAAAGCTTGGGTATAATTCCAGACTTGATGAGTACAAATGTCTGGGAATCATCTGTGCCTCAGTTTAATTGATACCTCTATTAGACTACTGGGCAACCACTTCTAGCAACACAGCTGCAGCTCCGTGATGTGACACGGAGCTGATGCCTCTGTCCCCAGGGATGTTCATGGGATGGACTTTGTCCACAGCGGAATGAGTCGTAGTTTGCACAGACAAAGCTCCAGGAAATTAATTCCTCACCTCAGCAGCAGCTTTAGCTCTTCTTGGATATCTCAAGAGGCTATAAAAAACCCACCCTGTGAGTGTCAACAACACCTGAATGTCTTGCAGATCAGAGCAGCCAAAGTTCATCTGCTGTCCTCTTGCTTTGACATGTGTGTCTGTGCTCAGAAGTGAGACACCACATCAGTGATTTATTTCAAATAAAGCAACAGCAGACAAAACTCCAAAGCAATTTTCAGCCTGAATAATCACTGCAAATTTGCTCCAAATGTTGAACAGATGGAATCTGTATATGACTTCTCTGAGTATAAACACAAGCACCCTGTCATATTTCAATTGCTGATGTAACAACACAATGTGGCTCTTTCTAAAGGGAAAGTACATGAATTTGGGGGTCTGATTATTTGTTTTCTCCGAGCAGTAAAAGATATGGTGTACTTGCTTGCAAATAACACATGACAATTGCCAATTGGTTCCACTCCATTCAAATATTTGCTCAGCAAAGCAGTAGTATGAGTTCTCCACAAAAGGTGTATCCTTGGTATCAAAAGCAATTTCTGCTTAAATTGGCTCTGCTGTTGCCACATGGGTCACTTCTAATATGCAGACTGGCATAATAACAGAAGTGGGAGAGGGTCTTTTCTTGAGTTGTGGGTTCCCCCCCGGTTGAAGGGGAAGGAGGTCTGGCAGTCACCACATAGGTCTCTCCTACTGTCTCCTCACTTCCTCTCTGGCTTTAGGAAAGTCTTTTACATATTCATGCCTGTATCTATGAACCAAGAACAGGTGATTATTTTACTTTCACAAAATGTTTTTAGATCTGTTGAAGAAAAATACACAAGTTAATGTTTTTACTGTTATGGCTTAGGATGGGGTTTTCAAATGGGGAAAGTGAAGTTCTGTTGTATCTCTGCTGCTGGTATTTGTGACTCTGCATAAACACCGTTGGAGCAAAGGAGGAATGAAGGTAAACCACCCCCACACTTCTCAAAGGAATGACTGGAGAGCCTGCATGCTTCTGGTAGGTTGCCTGGGGCAGGTTGTCCTGACCCTTCATGGGTGTTCTCCAGAAGGGACCTGTGCCCTCTTCCCCAGTGCCTCCATAGATGACTGGGATCGTAGTCTCCCAATGAATGTGTGGAAATTCCGTTGCTGTTCCCTGGCTTTAATGTCTCTGTATTTTCTTTCAACTTCAAAGAATAAGTTGGGATATTTCTCCTACCTTCTTCCCTTCCACTGAGGTGGGTATCCTCATGCTGTTTGCACCTCCCGAGCACCTGGGATAACTGTCCCTTTTCCTTTTCCCCCTCTGCCAGCTCCAGACCTGTGAGTGATGGGAGGCATCCCAATACTACCTCCCTTGCTGTATCACCAGTGCAGCAGGACTCTTTCTTCAGAAAACCAATGCTGCTGCAGACAGGTCCCCTGAGCTTTTCCTGACACCTTTTTCCCAATTGCATAAACTCATTATATCTGAAAAACATCCTGGATGGAAGAGGGGCCAAGCAGCCAGATGACTGCTGTAGCTGATCGCAGCATCTGCTAGAGCCTCATTAGTGTTTTAGCTTTCAGACTTAGTTGTGGGATAGATTTGCTAGCTTCATTTGCTTCCAGCAAAAGCTGCTTTAGGCTTACACATGTGAGGCCAAGTACCCAAAGGGAGGATTTAACATGGCAGGCCTCTGTGTTAATGTTTTACATAATGTTTAATAAGAAAACCAGCTGTCATTTGCTCTTAGTCAGTTGACTGGATCTTCAGCAGTTTCCAGTACTTATGGTAAACTTCTTTCCTGCTGGAGATGCTAAAGGTGTCAAAACCTCACACACAGTATAATGTTCGGGAATGTGCAATATTCTGAAATGTGTGCAGGAATTTCCAGCTTCCACTCTTTCTTTTTAGATCCTGCTAATATCATCTATATAAATATACAGACATGCAATTTTTCACACCTCAAACTTCCTTTTACTTCTCTGTTAGCCTCCTCCTCTCCTTTTTAATAGATGTCTTAAAACTCTTTGCTGTCGACAGGTTCTCATCACCAGCCTCCACTGTGGATCCAGTTATATCTGCCTGACTGCTTTTTTTTTTTTTTAACTCTTTTGACACCTTTTTCCCTCCACTAGAAAAAGAGAGAAGGGGAAGAAGGGTTAGAGCAATATTCCCAGTACAGGTCTCCCAAGGGACCCCTCCTCTTTCGCCTGTTGCTGGAATCTCTCGGCTTTGCCATTGCTCTCACAAAGTACAGTAGTTGGTCTGTGAGCTTCCAATGGTATCACCTGCTGACTTTGATGCTTTGTTTGCAAGCTCTGGCTGATCTTATTTATGACAGGGGCTCACTTGTTTCCCCTTCGAAATCTGACATACTGAAGAGCTGTCAGAATATTTATCAATAACTTTGGTAACTGAGAAACATGTAATGTAGGGGCTAAGCAGTGGTTTGCAAATTTGGTTTTTCACTTCTGCTACTCCAAGTCTGTCCTCTATGTGTGTGTGTCCCCTGACATGTGAGCAATTATTTTCAAAGATACAAATTCAGTTAGATTTTTGTTGTTCTGAATTTTTTGCTGGTTTTCTGTGATGGATGGTGTATCATGGCTCACGGGTGATAAGATGGTCTCCTGATTCTCACATGACCAAGTAAAGGAAATATATTTTTGTATCCCAGAGCCCCTGCTAGTGCCTGCTTGCTGTGTACTTTTCTTCATTTATGTTCTGAGTGGCTGCATACATCTTTTCAAGACACATCATTGCTGAGCTTCAATGTCCTTTAATATGGAACTTCATCTCCCTAAATGTGCTTTGATCTTTGCTGGCTTGTTTCCAGTTGGCATTCCGCTGCTGTGAATTGGGAACTGCTAAGTTTCATCCCACTGTTGCTATTGGGTAGATTTAATAACAACTTGCAATCTGATACAGCACCTTCCCAATGCTAAGCTAGGTAATTCTTCTAGTAGTGCTATGTATGAGAATTAAATGAAAGCATGTTCAAATATACAGTTATTCTTTTAGTGACAGGAAAGGATAGTCTTGGTCTTCACTCCTTGGTAAGGAAAACTACAACTGAAAAAAATGCAGACTTTGGAAAATCAGGTTGATCAACTCTTGATGAAAAAATGATCATTAATATGTCCAGAACTAAGCTTTGTCTTGGACCTTGTGTACTGTAATTCTTTTTGTAATGACTTCTGTGGGGAAGGTAGTACCAAATGTTACTGCTCCAGTGCTGTGCTGTAGAGCTTTATCCCTCCTCAATATCACTGCCCGGGGGTAGTCTCCGGTACCATAGATCTGACTCATAATGCTTGCAACAGGAACAGGCTCTAACCCTGCATGTCTTTTACCCTGCTCCTGAGGGAGGAGGCTGGAATTGTAGGATTGATGTGGTTACATTTTTGAAGACCCAGGTCATAAGCAAATATTTTTCCTCTTTGGTGCCACTGAGAAAGCATTCACTTTTTCTTTTACAGTTTATCAGGTAGAGGACGCTTAAGAAAGAGCAAAGATTGCATTCCCCTGAGGACCTGACCTCAGTCAGGGTGTGATACTGTAGATGCTGATGAAAGAGTGACTGATCACTTGAAAGACCACAAGATTTATGTGATGTTGCATAAGCTATATGCTTGTTTGTCTATGTGAAACATAGATGATCAAAAGGTCATGTTGTATTGTATCATACTGCTCTTCCAAAATCAGAGTGTAGTTTTCCAAACTATGTAAGTTTCTTTACATGTGTTTTGTCATCTGAACACTATTTAGCCCCACTGGCACTTCGAGACTTTCTTCATATCTTAAACCACTGCAGATTTTTAAATCCTTCCTATTTCATACAGCTTTCACTATCTGAATCCTTGAAAAAAGCAACTTGAAGTTCCCTATACCAACCCTTTTGAGAGCTGAAGCTGTGACAGAATGTCCTCACATATTCTGAAAATGGTAGTTACAGAAATGGAAGTTACATGTATGCACCAGAAACCTGGGGAGCTGCAGTGTTTCTAGCTGCAAATAGACACATGTCTGGGAAAGTTTAGTGTGGTGACTGTTGGTAACAGAGAGGCATGGAAGAGCTGTGGACAAAAGCAAGTACTTTTCTTTCTTTTCCTATTATTATTGCTATTTCCAGTATTACTTATAGTCACACATGGCTTCTCAGAGGATAGCCCTCACTTAACCCTCTAACTGGTCCCTACTCTCCACAAGTTTATCTGACAATCTTAGCTGTAGAAGGAGAAGAGAAAGAGGAGCTATAGTGGGGGGAACAAGACCAGAAGGCTGCTGGGTAAATGAATTCCAACTTAGTCATGGTGAGAATTTCTTTTCCCTCCAAGGAAAATGCTAATTAAAAATAAAATTCTTAAAAATCAATGTTGTTTCTTTTTCATTCTCAACAACTGAACTCCATGAAACTGTCAGTTTTTCACTTTAGCCAAGCTCATCTATATTTTGGCTTGCCAAAGGAAAAAAAAAAAAATTTTAAAAGCTTTACTCAGAAAAGTATTTGTCTGAAAGGTGCTCTAGTTTCTTTTCAGATCATATAAATCTTTCATCTAAATTTTGTACTGTCTATTGAAAAAAGTTTTGAAATAAATTTCTGGCCAGCCTCAGTCTTTGTCCTCAGCCATGCAGCTAGTCTGAGGGCTCAGATCACACTGAGCACAGACTGTAGTCATGCTGCACATGACCTTCCTCCAGCATTTCTGAAGGTTGATGGTTTTTCACTGAATATTTTTGTCTTGGTAGTTCCTGGCATGTGGCAGTTTTGCATGTTGCCAAAGCATCTCTCCTGTGCTGTATATAGCTAGTGCTGCGAGTGCTGGGTCTCTACAGGTAAGAAAGCAGCTGCCTAGGAGCACGGAAACCTAAGGTCTGGGCATCAAGCTGAGTTGTACTTGATAGAGGAATCTAAGATGCATAAAGAGGGCCCAGCACACCTTATGTGATTCCCAGGGTGTTGATGTTCTCCTAGCAAGTGTTAAAGCAGCCTTTGTGCTGCTCTGACTTGGCTGGGCTCATGATCACTCACAGCAGCACACTTACGCTGGTTACATCTCCCCAGGGCTCTTCTGCAAGCACTTTCTCCCTCCAGGGTGTGTACTCTGGGCATTAACAGCATAGAGAGTCTATTTTGTCTTCTCCACCCTACCTGAAGATTTCCCTCTGCAGAGACATTACGTACCTGCTTCTTGGAACAGGTTTATGGTTTTTTGTGCTCCTGGAGCTGCGCACAGGTGCAGTTTTGACAGCCAGGATCCAGTCTAGAGGAACTCAATAAGAGAGCAATGAGGTCAGCTTCTCTCTTTAGCAAGGAATGATTATTAACATTTGTATTTTGATCAAATATGTGACTTAGAGTGAAAGCGCACATTTAGTTTATGGTGGCTGGAAACACAATCCTATCTTTGTGGAGTTGTAACGTCACTGGTGATGAAGATTTTGCATCACTAATCTCCAATAAGGACATTTTCTGCAGCTAATATTTGAATAGATGAGCAGATCCTCTAACAGACACCCTGAGGACATTTCCACGTACTCTGAAACAAATTTAGTAGCTTGATATTTTTCCTAACAAATGATAAATTATTTATGTTAATTAAAGTAATTGTTTTATTCTTCTTTCCCCATCATCTTGTTGTAAATCATGTCTTTAATCCATCATAAATCTGTTGAGAACATTTGGGGAAAAAGAAAAAACCAACACACCATGGCACCCAAAGTGCTGCTCTGCCTCACTGATTGCTCTCACAGCCATTAGCTACTCAGTGTCCCAGTTCAGGGAAGATGGCCTCTAAAAAGATGTCTGTTGTTTTCTAGAAACCTTTTTGTAAGAACAGTATCAAAAAGATGACAGGGAACATCCACATATATTATTCACTGTTAAGGCATATACCCTCTTTTGGTCTTTTTATAAGCGACACCAGGTGAAGAAATCTGTGACGACCTGCAACAGAGCAACCTACTTTGCTCTGCTTTGAGCTTGGCCTGTTCTTAAGTAAAGGATGGCTCAAACTTTTTGCAAATGGTATTCAGTAACTTTTAATTTTTTTAAAAATCACAGAGACAGCATTGGGTTTTGCAAATGTCTTTCTTGCCTGCAATTGCTAATAGTTTTACAGAGTATGGAAAATGGGATTGTGCAAGAAACTTTCACTTGTTTTTCTCTGATAGCCTTTTACATTTTGCTTGGAAAAAAATCTAATAAATTTCTTTATTTTTTTAAAATAGCCCCTCTGCTGCCTGTTTCCTTTACAGGGCCATATACACGGGCACATTCATGTACAGCATGCTGCTGGCTCTGCATCATTCAGCTGTGACTCTTCTCAGAAAAAACACCTGAAAAGATAATTTCAATTGCAAAATCAACCCTTCATTTCTAGATTCATCCTTCTCCACTGTACATAACTAACCTATCTGAGATTTTTAGGTAGATCTTACAAAGTCATGCCTCATTTCCCTCCTTCAACAGTAGAAGCCAGGGGTGACTGAGCTTCTGACTTTTGACTCAAGTTACATGTCTGAAGTGTGGTGGGATGAATGCAGGTTACAGCCTCATGCCCTTTGTGCATCTTTAAGGGAGTTAAAAGCAGCACCATGGCACAGGACCCAGTCTCATGTGTTGGAGGCTGCTCTTGTTATTCACAGAGTTTGCAGCAGTATTTCCTGTGTGCTCTTTGAGCTGCCTCTGAAAACAGAACTAGTGTTTTCTGGGCAGGCTTTTTTCCTGGTGCTTATCACCCTCTCCATGCTCTGTGGACTGCAGTGAGTCGATTGACCCATCCCTCGTTTTCTATTATCTGCTTTTTGATGATAGAAAATCAAGGGACAGAGAAAGTAAAGGAAAAAATATCTATGAGAATTGGGCTCTCGAGGTAGCAATGTTATGTGCACTTCTAGGGCTGGTCCCTCTCTTGCTGAGATACAGCCCTTTCCCGGGACAGTGTTTGGATGTAAGACTCCATTTCCATGTAGCTAAATAAAACACCATCCAGTAGTGAGCTTTAGCACTGGACAGTAATCATCTACATCACTTAGTTGTCCAGTCACTCCCTGACATGGCTGGGCTATGCCAGTTGGTAGTCTGTGTGGCTAAGGGAAGATGATGCTCCAGAGGCTGTCCCTCACAGGCAGGATGGAAGGCGCTGTGCAGCATCTGACTCCCTCCTCAGTCCCCTGACACAGCCCAGCAAGCCTTGCTTCCTCCATCACTCTATGCCACACTGCGTGGCATCTGGATTTCACATGCACTTTCTCTAAAATTATCACTCTGCTGAAATCACATGATGTAAGTCCCATTATTTCAGACACTTTGAACTAGACATCATCCCCTGTCCCAGTAAGGTCTTATAGCCACAAAGCATTATGTGGGCCCCAGAGCCAAGTCTGTGTAACATGAATGTGACTCAGTGTGGGTCACTTGGCCTCAGTCTTGGTCCTATTGTTATTGTTCTGTACAGATACAGACAGAGAGGCTGGAGGTCTGGAGCCAGGTACCTCTGTGGGGAAAGGGCAGATGATGGGGTTGTCAACTCTAAGACCTGGAGCTCAGGAAGCTTCTGGTGTTTAGGACAAATTGGGAAGAGCCATCTGCAGCACAGAGGCACTCACAAAAGGCTCTTCTTTGGGCCAACAGTAGTGTTTGGGGATTTATGCAAGCTGATGGTACTGCCAAAAAGCGATGCCCTGAAGGGAAGGGTGAAACAGCCATTGCCTACTGGGATTTATCTGTGCTAATTGTCCGTGTCTCTGGCCCATAGTCTAGGGTAAAACTCACATGATTCATATGTCCTATTTTAGGTGTCTAAAAGATCTTTAGATCTCAGTGAAGTGAAGTGCAGCCAGAAATCAGGTAGACAACTACACTTGGATGAATGGCTCTCCCCCCTGTGCTGGCACTTCAGGGGGAAATTGGCAATCTGAGCCTGTTTTGGGTTTTGATTTTTTTTCCCAATGCTATTTCGTACCAGAGTTAAATGCAGCAGAAGTTGTGCCCTGTGGGAACTTCTGCACATTTGACACTTCTCTGAGCTCTGGCACTGACAGCTAGAACAAAGTTAGGATGAATGAACTTGATCACAGATGTGAATACTAGCCTCTGTCAGAATACATACACACACACACAAAACAAAAGCAGTTAATTTTTATAATTTTCCTTCATGCAAGTCTGCAAGACTTTTTCCCCATAGAAATAGGAAATAGGAATTACTCTTTGGTCAGACATGCCCTCTATAAATTGTGTGGTGTGTGCTCTTTATTTAATTATAGTTACTGACTAGCAACAAGTGGTTACTGTGTTCTATTGTTATTTTTAGAACATAGGTATTAATAAAAAATAGGTGCAATAAAAGTAGAAGGGAAAAAATAATGTAGTGCTTCAGACTTGCAATATTTTGAAACCAGCTACTGAAGTCAGAGGCTCACGCACTAAGCTCTGGTATAGCTGGTAATACTGGCAGGAGATGGGTATGGATCTCTGCAATGTGAGGAGTTAGCAGCAAATCTCAAGTGACAGGTCTTGCAAATAAACTGGGCATGACTTCTGTAGATCACAACCTGCACCAAAACCCAGAGGCTGCCTTTCATAAGGGTCACCAGGAGGCATCAATCTGAAGTTTCTTCTGTCTTAGGCTCTAACAGCTGGAATCATGGAGACTGTTAGCAACTAATGAATGCAGACTTAGGTCCTTTCAACAGCCCACTGAACGCTAATACTTTACTCCTGCCTTTGCCCTTGCAATGCTGGGCAGTGGTGAAGGTCTTCGTGGAAGTAGTTTAACCTTTGTAACTCCATTTCCTTGTCTGCAAAGTAGGATGGTGGGCAGTCGTGTTTGCAGAAAAGGTCCACTGATGAGAACTAGATAACAATTTGGGGATATGGCTCTTGGCCAACATGCTGAGCAAGCATTTTCTTTGTTCTCATTTTGTGACGGCCTGCTTGTTCCTTCTTCACCTTGCATGTGGTGCTCCTCCAAGGGGAACCAAGTGGGAAGGTCCATATGAGACAGCCTCAATCGCACCTGCATTCCTGTGCGGAGTGTTATCTGTTAGCTGACTCTAGAAGGGTTTCCACTCAGCCCAGCAATAGGCTTGGCGAGTCACTCTTTGGATGTGCCTTGCTCTGTTAATCGTCTAGATACAGCAGTAGTTCATTCCCTGTGAAAATGGTCCATATTGTCAATTGCCAACGCCCTTATTTCACCTGTTTCGTGGGAGCCAAGTGGGGGTATTTACGTGACTTTCATTTGGAATTTGAATTCCACTAGATTCACTCAAATGTTTAATCAGCATAGCTCAAATGTTTTAGCAACTTCCTACTGAACCTCAAGACTATAATAAAACCTGAAACTGAGCAATTTATTTGCAAGCCTTTAAGACAATTCAGAAAATTATCTTCTCAGAAATGCATCCTCCAGGAGCACAGGAAGTAATAGCTTTCCATTTCACCCACAAATAAGAACTAAATTACATTTTCAGTTAGACTTTTGCACATTCACATCCTTTCTCTCCATGGAACTTCTTCCACTAATAGCTACAAAGCTTTCCAAGTTCCCAGAATGAAACAGAAAGGACTGTGACAAGCAGACATTTCCAAAGGACATCAAGGTAGTGTATGTAATACAGACACGGCCCATCTGTAGCTCAAACATTGTACCAAAGCCTCCTGCTCTAGCAGTGAAGCTGCCCTGTGGTGGACCAGGGGGTTTAGGTGGGTGTTCTACTTCCCTTCTACCAGTGCAGCGTGCGCTAGATGAGGCTGAGCAAAACTCTCCTACTTTCTCCCTTCAGTTCTGCCACCATTTTTGAGCCTGCAAGAACCTCTGCCCTAACCTTTGCTGGGCTAGCAAATGCCATTGTCTGATGTTTTATTGCATTTATACAAACATCCACTAATCACTAACCTACAGAGTGATGTGGGACCAAGACCCAGGAAGGATCAAGGACAAATTTTCATGCTCAGTTCCCAATCTGCAGGAGTAGGATTCATCTCTGCTTATCCCTGTAAATTCCTTCCTGACCTTGGAGGTTTCTAACCTCTGTAGGTATCTGCATCTGTTACTAAAATGTTTTGCAGGTACCTTCAAGTGTTACTTTTGGTAGGGCCATGCGGAAAAACTTCTTTGCTTATGTGATGGGCCGTACTGGGTCTGGCTGAGATGGAGTTAATTTTCTTCATAGCAATCTGTATGGTGCTGCTATGAAAACCAGATTGCTCAGAGGCTTGTTCTGGTGGTGTATCGGGTGTAGATAGCAAGGTTTTGATACTAGAGAATGGGGATGCACGAGTGGCCACTGTGAGTAGAGGCTGGGGTTGCCCCCGTGCTGGACACAGCTGGTTCCAGTCAGCTCTGCAATGGACCCACATCAGGACCCATCTGAGCCCATCAGCCAAACTGGCAGCACATCTATGAAAGCATATGTAAGAAAGGGCAGAAAATGCTGCAGAGAGGAGGGGGGAACACAATAAATGAGAAACAGCAAAGGGAACACCGGGTTCAGAGAAGGAGGAGGAGGTGCTCCACAGTGCCAGAGCAGATATCAACCACCACAGCCTGGGAAGGATCCAAGCTGGAGCAGAGGAAAAGTGTGACAAGGAAGAAGCAGGGATGAGGGGTAGAGTTAGGAGTGAATCTGTAAAGTTGAGCCTGGGAAAGGGGGAAAAAAATTTTTTAGTTTAATGTCTGTCTCCTTGTTTCTCGGTACCTAAATCAGTAATTATATCTATTTTAACTAGCAACAAATTGTTAATTTAGGATCATAGAATCATAGTATGGTTTGTGTTGGAAGGGACCATCTAGTCCAACTCCTGTGCTATGGGCAGAGGCATCTTTCACTAGATAGTTTGCTTAAAGGCTTGTCCAGCCAGGCTGTGAACACCTCCAGGAATGGGGCATCCACAACTTTTCTAGGTGACCTGTTCCAGTGTCTCCCCACCCTCATAATAAAAAATTTCTTCCTTATATCCAATCTAAATGTACCCTCTTTAGTTTAAAACTGTTGCCCCTTGTCCTGTCACTACAGGCCCTGGTAAAAAGCCTTTCCGTATCATTCTTATAAGCCCCTTTTAAGTATTGAAAGGCATCAGTAAGGTCTCTCTTGTGTCTTCTCCAGGTTGAACAACTGCAACTCTGTCAGCCTTTATTCACTGGGGAAGTGTTCCAGGTCTCTGGTCATTTTTGTACCCATTTTCCTTTTCTTACCCCAAGCTGAATTTCTTTTGCTCATGACATTAATTACTAAGTGATCTCCCAGTCTTTAACACAACACATGAGCTTTCCCCTTCCTGCTTCTTTTCCTATTTTCTGCTCCATCCCACTGGGGGCATGAGGATGAAGAGTGAGCAGCTGGGTGGAATTCTGACCATTGGCCAAAGCTAACACACCAGAGCTAGCATCCTTGGAGCACATTTAAAATACAGACATAGAATAAGTGTCTCCCATGGCCTACCTTCAGTCTCTTCCTCTGCTTACAAGGAGTCAAATTCTTATCACCTTGCCCTGTCAGCTATGTACTACTCTGCTTTCTGCTTTGCCTATTACAGTTGTGTTTAAAAAAAAAAAGATTAAATGTTGTCTGGACCAGAGATGGTAGGGAAGAGTAAGGTTGTGCACTGACATGGCAGGTTGACCAACAGTTTCATGTGGACAAGACATTGAAGGAAATGTATAAACAGTCCATGGAGCAAGGATCAGGATCTGGGGGATCCCCTCACCCACCTGTGCAAGAGGTCTTCTCAGCAGGCTGGGAGTTATACTCCATTTTTGTCTCTTAGGAAATTCAAGGTCATTCTTTGGTTTGAGAGCCAGTAATGCAGGGAAATTATTTGGTGAAAAAGGACTCTGTTTTCTAGGGACTGGAATTTTCTAAAATTTCTCTTCCAGTTTCTCCATCTCCTGCTTGACTGAAAATTTCTGTTATTGGTCTGCTTGTGTCAGTTGATAGATGATGTCTTTGGCTTCATGTGGATGATGTTTACTGCTCCTCAGGCTGTAACAGTAATTATGCTTCAAATGGCAGAGTGAAACTTCTAGGGATTGGAATTTCCTCTAAAATATGAAGCATGTGACAATGCTGTCCACCTTCTAACCTTGTACTTACTAGTGGTTACAATTACATATGTATACAAAAACTTTTCCTTAGTTTTACTTATATGTTAAAAAGATAATTTCTATTAAGTCTTGTTCTGACTTAAGCATTCGTTCTTAAATGCTATTTTTGGAAACCAGTGATTTAATTCTCACCACACAAGAAAATGCTTTTACCCCAAAGTACAGGTGGGAAACCTGCGACAGAGAACTCCTATGTGACTGCCAATCGGGAGGACTTGGTGAATAAGCAGCAGAGGAAGGCCATGTGGGTGTACAGCTGACCTGCAGTCCCTTCTGCCTAAGCAGAGCTAAGGGGTTTTGAATTGATGTGTGGAATCGTTGGTTCTCATACAGTTTACAACAGAGGTAACCAGGGGCCCTCACTCTCTTCTCTTTAGTGCCATCTTGTAAACATAGCTTGAGGACCTGGATAGTGCATAACCAGGATGATTTAAGTTCATTATTTAAACAGATACAGTGACTTATCTTTTTGGATCTCAATGAACTGTTCATGTGTGAACAACCATTTGAGATATTACCCCTAATTAAACACCGGGAGAAAGGAAGCCTTCACATTTTCATCGAGCTCTTGTGTTTTATTTTATGTCATAATAACAATTCCTCTATTTTATTTCCTTTGTATTGAGCCTAAGATAAACACAATAACTTTGTTAAAAAGCAATCAATTCTAATCAATTTAATGAGCAGCAAAGGAATTGCTTTGACTAAGTGAAAAGCTTTTATCCAAAACTCTGTGGCTATCAGACTGTGCTTGCTGGCACTGCTCTGTGTGGGGTGTCTCAGCTTGCCCTGGTCCCTGCCCCATTCAGTCCCCGGACAGTACAGGGCCTGCCTTGCAGCACTGCAGGTATCTGCGTGCTTTTCTCACTCTGGGAGTGTGAGCAGCTTTAGTCTATTCAGCTCACATGAGAAAGGTCTGAATAATTACACCTTGGAGAATTTCCTAGAGCTGAGAGTAAACAGCAGGTAAGCAGAATTTTATTCACTTCTAATCTAAGCAGAACTTACCCAGCTCTTGGTATGCAGTGTGCAACATTTCAGTTAATTACTTTTTTTACTTACCACTGCCCAGTCCAAGACCAAGCAGTAAATTGGTGCATGTGCTCAGGTCATTTACTTCTTGGGGCTTTGACATACCAGGGCCACATTTCTGGAATTCCTCCTATTCTTTAAAACAGAAAGCTCCAGTTATCTCCAAGCTTCTAGTGTTAACTGTGTACCAGGCACCAAACTTACCTTTTTGCAGTGCAGTTAGGACAAGATATTGCTCCTCCAGAGGAGGCTGCTGTGAGCAAGGTAGACCACAGTTCAACAACTTAATTTACTCTACAAATTGTGCAGCTGATCTGGGATGCCAGGGAAGAAGGCAATGAGTGGCACTTGTGTTAGATTTAGCTTTAGCTTTAAGATGGGAAACAGCCTTTGCTGACTGGTTCTGCCTATTCTTTCTCATAAGCTAGTAAAGATATGCACAAGCCTGCAAAGAGGAGCAGGGTAGAAAAAGAGGGAAGATCAAAATAAATCCACAAGGTAAAGGCTGAAGTATCAGAAGACCAGCAGATGTTGCAGCCACAGTTCAGATTAGCTAGTCATGCGGGACACTCTGGACACACTGCAAAGAGATGCACTCTTTGCTTTAGCCCATGCAAATGTTGCACCCGTATATATATCCTCGTTACATAGGCAAACAGATATGTTACAATGCTGAGCATTTTTATTGCGTGACCTCAGAATCTCCTACAGAAAAGCATTCTCAAACTGGAACAATGTACCAATGTATGCAAATAGCTAGAGAGAAAGGAGCCAGGCTTTATTCGGTGGTGCCCAGTGACAGGGCCAGAGGCAATGGGCACAAACTGAAACACAGGAGGTTCCCTCTGAACATCAGGAAACACTTTCTTAATGTAAGGGTGACCAAGCACTGGCACAGGTAGCCCAGACAGGTTGTGGATTCTCGCTCCTTGAAGATACTCAAAAGCTGTCTAGACCTGGTCCTGGGCAACCAGTTCTAGGTGGCCCAACTTGATCAGGAGGATCGGACCAGATGACCTCCAGAGATCCTTCCAAACTCAATCATTCTGTGATTCTGTGACCTTTCCCTCTAAGAGACTGTGAAGTCACAGGGTGAACTTACCATTTGATTCAAATTTAATATCAAGCATCTTTGCTCTAGTTAACTTAATGTATGAGAAAAAAAATTTGGTGTAATTACTTTCCCAGATCAAATAGTTTGAACTGCAGTGTATTAAAGAAATCAATTACCTGAGACCTTTTGTACTGAAGGAAGCACCCATAGGAAGAAGAATGCCTAAAAATAGATGTGGCAGGTGAACATGAGCATTTCTGGGTGCCAGGCTACGTGTTTTATCATCACGCTCATCCTTTGCCACCCATGACCTCCTCTGGATGCATACCTTGGCTTGGGCAACATGAGAACAACTGGGGATTTTGCATCCTTCTTCAAAAGTAAAAGGTGTGAAGCAATTCAGCAAAAGCTGAATCTCAGACAGCAGATGACTGGGCAGGTTCAAGTACAACAGTGCACTGTGAGGCAGACTTACATAGGGCAGAGCCGTGCACAGTCACTAAGTCCTTCTTTACACTAAGAAAGGCCTCCTGACATGGCACTTGGACTGTGCTTTTCAAAGTACACTCTCCATAACTGTATTTTTCATTGAAAAACTGCACAGAGCTTTAGTACAAGAGTGTAATCAATCATTACTCTGTTTTCTGATGTTTGCTAATGATCAGCTGTGACATACTATTTAATATGAAAGCAATGTCTGCATCATTTCTGCTATAGATTGCCATTAAATAACCTGGCAAATATATTAACCTGCTCGTTTGACATTAGTTTGTCTAAATGCTTCAGTCTAGGTTGTACATTCTTACAGTTAGAGAGCATTCATCCCTTTTAAAATAGAGCACTCTACTCGCCTTCTCTTTTAAATACCTCTACTCTAAACCAATTGCAAACACTGAAGCCAAACCAGCAAAACTTTGTGGGAATCATCAGGTGAATACTATTATTTTAAATCTACCTTCAGATAATTTTCCTGACAATATCATGGATATATTTCTTGTAATTGATAAAGCACATCTTGCTGGTAAGCCAGGTACTAATTAGCATACCCTACATTTAAGATTCCCTAGTGAGAAGAATCAAAGAACAAAGGTCTTGGGAATGATTAACAATCAAAGCTAAAGATAACAGTTGACTTGAGATCAATCTGATCTTTACCAGAATGCATTCGGCTACGAAGACATGAAGTAACCCCTGTAATCCTTTAAGTAAGGTTACTCCAATCATAAAGAGTACATAAAAATAGCACTTGAAATTTAAGAGGTTTACAGTGGTCAGCACCCTACACTACTTGTTCTGAAGAAACGTCGAAGGAAAATACTCACTACACAGGAAGCTGCTTAGGGTCCAGAGGCCATTTAACACCTATAACACAGCTCTGAAACTGGGGAAAATGCACACCTTTTTCCTATCCTCTCAGTTCTACCTCTCCCTCTGCCCACTCATCCTCAGTAAATACAAGAGATCTTCTTATACAACATTTCGTCACTTTCTTTGGATTGTGATGTTACACTCCACTATAAATATGATCAAGTCTTTGCTTTTTCACCTTAATTTTCTAACTGTGCCGAATCCTAAAGCATATTCTATTTTGGGAGCATCCTAGCTTTTGGCATGCATATATATCAAGTCCTCAGCAACCTGTAAGTAGAGTGATGGTTAGTGTCCAAAGCTGCAAATCAGCTTAGCTAGGTTGCTGATAGATATGACAGAAACACGTGTCTGCAGCTAGTAATTTTCTCTTACCAGGACATTTTTAGGGACAAAAAGGAAGATTTTAACACATCCAATTGAAAATTTCTCTCAGACACAGTATCTACATCTTCTTAACACACTGTTCTGGGGCTGTTAATGTAGAAAGAGCAGGAAGAACAATTTAAACCTTACTGAAATCGAGCAAATTGGATTGTGGTGGCTAAGTTCAAGTGAAAGCTTCTTGTATATGAAGAGCTTACAACTATTTGTCTGGCAGAAAGCCATGTGATCTTACTCATATAATTAGAAGGTGACTTCTACATGGTGACAATTTCTACTGTTCCACTGGCTGCACATGTGCAGGTGCAGAATCACAGAGGTACTGTAATGAACAGTGTCAGGTGAACAGCAAGAAGGGAAGGCAGGATGCTGCTGCTCTGTTGTCAGTGCTGCCACTTTCTCTCCCTGGGACAATTCTGGTACTGTAATTTCCACTCTTATTTATCATTTAATGCCAAAGGCTCAGGAATGATGGATTTGGTTTCCAGTGTGGTAGGTACTCTGCAAACACAGAACAATAAAAAGGCAATTCCTGCCTCTAACCCTTAGCTTGACTTCTAAGAATAAGGTAAGATCCAGCAGGCTTCAGACAGCTAAACTGGAATATGTGGGATCCAGTGGAGACATTATGTTTATTGTCAGAGGCAGGAAGCTCCAGCTACCAGCAGCCTAGCTAGGTGGTAGCATTTCAGTGACATCGTGGCAAAATACAATTTAAGAAATATTTGAGGGTGCACATAAGCATGTCTGTGTAACTTCATAGAGCACCTATCTTGTGTGAGGGACAAGATAAAGTCAGATGATGTGTGTTAGGGCTCCAAATAAGTGGGTCCTGACACATAGTCTGATTAGAAGCATGTTTTGATCCCTCTGACAAGACAAGAGATAGGATGGGGTGGAGGCTTGAAGAGATGCAAGTGAAAAGATGAGACAGCAAAGGCGTTCATGCAATGCTAGAGGAGGAAGTGAAGGATCCAGACAGAAGCACAGGAAAAGTATGTTCTGGAAGGATTTTGAATGAGACAACTAGATAGCAGGGATACTGGTAAAAGTCGCCTGTCAGATGTTGCCTGGACATGGAGACAGAAGATGAGACACAGAGTGGCAAGGATGAGAGAATGGTAGTGTTATCCCAGCTGAGCTAGAGAAGAGGAAGGAGACACAGTGGGACAGACTGTAGCCCTGTTGACTTTGTGTTAGAGATCACATATTTATGAGGAGGTCCTATAGAGACAGATAGATTTGCATGCAAGTGAAAGGCAGGCCCAGATGGAATAGAGCAAGAGATCTGTCAGATACCTAAACACAGACAGCAAGTTGGCTAGTAACTGGTGAGATTATCAGGGAACAAGTATTGACGGAGAGTAGATGAACAAGGATGCAGCTCTGGGAAGGGTGCTCAGCTGACTGCTGCCACAGAGGATACAAAGGAGGAGCAATTAGGGAATGAGGAGAGAATCGGAAGTCACTTAAGCAAAGCTATGAAGAAAATTGTGGTCAGCAGGAGCTGGTGGGTTACAGTGGAGGAGGCTGGTTCAGAATTAGTCCTTGAGCTGTGCTTTGAACCAGATTGTTAGAGATCACAGTGAGTACAGTGCTGCCATATTTTTTCCTCTGTCACTCTGTTCCCTGGCACATCAAGTTCTGCTGGGCATGTTTTAGCAAGAACAAGCATCTGGTGAGGCTTTTTTTCATGCAGAAAGAAGGTGTTGTCCTAAGGGCACGAGCTTAGCCAGTCACAGTAGAAAGCACATGTTTTGTGGGAGTTGTCACAGCAAAGCCCTTGCACTTTTCTGCCACTGTCAGCACCTGTTGTCCCTTTATTTTCTTCTCCAGCCGGAATGAGCTAGTGAAAGAGAAGAGCGATCAGAGACAGCTTGCCCAAACCAGTGCTGCCTCCTGGCAAGTTTGCCCCCAGAAAGCTGCTGTGTTAGGTAGGACCAAGGTGGGAGAGAGCTGAGTGAGCAGAGCGTTTGTGAAGTACTGCTGAAGTGCTACAGGAGGAGGGCAGCATTTTTATGGACAGAGGGATAGAAGGAGATGTTGGTGACTTTTGGTTTTAGTCCAAGTCCAATTCATGGTGTGAGCCTGAGTGAGTGCCCTACCCTCCTCTACCCTCTCTGTCATTCAGCTACCTGCATGAGCTAAGGGCAGTGTTAATTGGATGGTGTGAGGTTTAACTGATACATGTGCAGTGCTTAGAATCCTCTGCATGATCCTGTTCTCAAAGCGCGAAAGTGCAAAATATTGCTTACCGCAATCTGGCAAATACATTCTTCCCACTTTTCACAACTTCTTTTGGTAACTAGAGATTCTTCTGCTTCCAGATACCTGTTGTTGTTTCATTGCAGGTAGGGGAAAAAAGAAAAAAAAAAAAAAAAAAAGCAATCTCTATGAATTTAAAAAAACTTTGCTAGTCTAAAGGAACAGTCTGAAGACAATGAGGTTGTGGGGCATGAAGATCTCTTCAGTTTCCCTTCTGAAAGACACCTTAATCTAGCCAAACTTGCATTAACCCAACAGATTTTCAGTGGTTTCCCAGGTTACAGTTCATTAGTGTCTATCACAGAGAACCAGGAAGCGCACAAAAATAAGGACTCTGCTGATTTCATTGTTATGTGGTGCTAACAGAGAACTTGCTTCTTATACAGATGATTAGACAGGCTGTGGTACTTGAGGTATTTTTAACTTGTGATCTGATGGGAGTTTTAGAAATAGGAGATCTGGCATAAAGGATCACCTGTAAAACCACAGTTCAGAGCATGAGGTGGTTCTCAGCCACTGTGATATGAATGATACCTGCGGGTGGGGAGGATTAGTTTGGTGAACTCTCCGCATGACTCCTCTTTCTAGAACCTGCATATTGGCAGGTTTTCTGACTACGGGAGGGATGGCTTAAGACCTGGGGAACTGATGGAAAACTGGCACTGTGGGCTAAGACACCTACCCAAATGTGTGGTCACAGAAAAAAACCACCCTGAGCACTCTTCCCACTCCAAGGAAATAAGTCCTTCAGGTACAAGACAATGTGCCATTTAAAGGTCATGGCAAGACTGGGGAGATTTGGGTCCTTTCAGAGGACCTGATTTTGAAAGGTGCTTCCTGTGGGAAGACCACAGCATCTGTACAGGGCTCCAGCAGCCTCAGTGACCACCTCGTTAATGCAGTGATCCAGGCACAGAGAGCACCTTCCAAGGACCAGGGCCATCAGTAATCAGCCTGAAGAGCTGGGACGGCTCATCTGCTAGAATCAGAGCTTATCATACCAACTAGTGCTGCTTCCTTTGTCCCCATACTCTGCTCCCTGGATATATTTTACCAGCTGTCTTGTTCTAGCTTCTAGGGGCATGCAGCTTTGATGGTCAGTATTTCCTAACACAGCACCAGAGGCTTCAGCACAGTATTACCTCAGAGTAACAACAGCAATAGAAACAGGCAGGAGCGCACAGTGCACCTTTTGTGCTTGATGCTGTTTCAAAAGAGCTGCATAGCAATCTACACTAAATAGCCAGAGCCTGACTTCAGAGATACTAATAACTAAGCTTCATAGTGACTAAAAGCTGCTGAAAGAAAAGATGAGCATGGAAAATGAAAACGGGCTTCCTCAATCCCTTTTCCAACTGTCTTGAGTAGGAGGAAAAAGGATCTTGGTAGAAACTCTCTAAAAGTGTATTCCTTCCCCAGTTACTTTCTTGGACTTGCTGATGGATGGCACTGCAGAGGTTATTGGTACATTCAGGCATCAGTTTCATAAGCCTATTATTACTAGAGTCTGTGGGTTAATTAATGCTTGCATGAGAAGTTAATGAAGGACAAAGATTCTTTACTGCTGATGGTCTCAGTGAAACAACTGTCTGGAACACAGGAGAAAGCTATTGTCAGTAGCAAATTACCATTACAGAGAACCACATGAATATAAATCTCTCAGAAAAGGTGACATGCTCTTTATTTTGTGGCTTTTGTTCTAATGGATCTTATGGTCCCTGTGCACTATCTCTCTGATGCACCCATTCGGCTTCCTGGTGGTCATCTGTACAGTTCAATGTCTCATCATTCTCCAGTCCTGGCAGAGTCCTGTTTACCTGTCACCTGAGACTTGTTCTTCTGTCTGAAAACTCCTTGACTCTTCTCAGTCTGATGTAACCGTGTCATGACTCATATGATCCCCAAGCCAAACATCTGGATGTAACACCAGTATTTTAAGCAACATTAACATCACTGTGTGTAACCAAGCAAAGTGTCATGTGCCCTTCACCTGTGCAAGGTACTTCTGTATGGGGTTTTTAACCTGAGCTTCAACTTGGATGGTAGCTTTATCTCTCTAATGCATGAGGGCCAGCAAATCCTTGCACAGGGACATGGAGATACTTTACCTCCTATCTCGTAAATCATACTGGATGGCAATGTTCCTTAGAGCACAAATCCTGCTTGAATTCATGCAGACTAAGAGTAACAGGATAGAGAAATGCAGGTCTGGTTAACAGTGTCAACATTACCCTCAGAGGGGTTTGCTACTGAATTTAGAAGAAATGTGGCATACAAGCTGGATGTCACAAAAGCTGCTATAACATTTTCAGTTCCTTTTTGGACTCCCTTGCACATTTAAGAAAATGTTTTATAAAACTGAATTTTTTTTCCTTTCCAGATAAAAAAAAATCATAGTTTCTGCTGAGTTTTACTTGTCTGGTTGATGAAATAACTTTCCACGTGGTTCATGATCATCTGGGAATGTGCTGTTTCTCATCCCATCAGGCTGTGATTCTTCTGAGATTGCTACAAATCCCATGAAATCCCTAAACTCTGAGTTTTACCATTAGATTTAAGTTAGCTTAAAGATATGCAGAGTTGCCAGGGGAAAGGGATCTCCTTGTTCATTCGTTGCTTGGGAAATTCTTGTACTTTGTTTATTCCTGCTGGTAATGACTTGCAGAGACAAACTGATGCATAGTTTTACTCAAGATGACTCTGTGTTGCTCAGAGTTGAACCCTGAAAATGCATGCCAGTCAAGCTCTTTCACATAAAACTAAGCCTACGATAGGCTCAGCTCACAAAACCTTCCTTATACTTGAGGCTATAGGTGATCCTATGAGCATCCTCCTCATTCTGTTTTGGGCTGGCAGTTCACGTGTAGACCTGCGTTCTGGATCAAACCTTTACAGTGTCACTTGGTCGTTCTTCACTGATCTTGCTAAGAGAGAAGCCCATACCTTGTTCACAGAGAGATTATTTTCATGTAATTACTTCACAGTGGTTACAGTTAAAGGAAAAATTGTTATTACTGAAGGGGAGGGGAAGGGCTGCAATGCTTCTGTTAGTGTCTTCAGCCGGGTAAGGCCCACACAATCCCATCTGTATGCAGTATTCCTATATATATCTACACAGGGACCACATCTAAGCCTGGGTGGAGTTTTCTTAAAAGGGTGTTTTGAAAACAGCTTTAACATTGTAGAGAGAAGAAATGGCTTTGTCTCTGTGTAGCCCTGAGAAGGAAGAAGAGAAACAATGGGAAGACTTTTTTCTGTATTGTAATGGATCTGATTCAACTTGAGGGGCAAGATACTGGCGAATCCTCTGCTGCAAACTTTCTTGACTTCATAACGGTCCCTGTGCATCTGTATCACTGTGGAGCAGTCCTTTTTGGCATAAGTATCACAATTACATATTTAGTCATCTTGGTACAGATAGGATGAGTGACTTGTCAAAGGTCATGCAGGAAATACAGAGCTGAACAGGGCACTGATCTGTAGTTTTCAATAGACACTGTTCCATGTAGGAGAAGCTGTTGGATGATTATACCTCAGAGCTCAGGGAACTGTACTTTCAGGAAGTGCCAGATGGGTGAGCAGAGTAATTGGAGAAAGGACTAGACTGTTGCATGGCCTGGGATGTCTGTCTTTCTTAATACTGAATAGCACAAAGGACAGAGAGCAATTCAAAGCACCTCACAGCTGCCATGAGGAATCCCAAAGGATTGAATGCTATTTGAACCGCTCTACATTACAAGAAAGGGAATGACAGGGCGACAGACAGATAACTGTTGTCTTACCTAGAGCAGCTTTTTAGTATGAAAAGACAACAACAGAAAATAAGCCATGCAAACAGCACAGGCACTACTTCTTGTGAAACATCAATGAGCCAGTGAGATGAACGCAGTATCTGTACAAACCCAACTGACATTTCATACCCATGTCATTCTTTCAAGCATACCTCCAAATCAATCAAACATTGATACTTGTAAAATGAGCTATCAACTTCCCAGGTACATTGGTTCTTTCAGTTCTTTACTGAAGCAAGACAAGCCAAGCTATCAGAGATCTAATGAGCTAGGGCATGGATATATTCATGCACTGTTGGAATTTTCAGTTCTAAGGAACATGAGTCAGACAAGGAGCATAGTCAGGACCTTGAATTTCAAAAAAGCAAAATTCCAGCTCCTCAAGGAGTTAGTCAATGGGACACCCTAGGAAATGGTCCTCAGGGACAAGGGAACAGAACAGAGCTGGCAGAACCTCAAGGACACTTTCTGTAAAGTGCAAGAGCTCTCAATCCCCAGGTGTAAGAAATCAAGCAAGGAAGGCAAGAGACCACCACAGCTGAGTCAAGACCTGCTCATCAAACTAAAAGGCAAGAAGGATCTACACAGGCATTGGATGCAGGGACAAGTATCTTGGGAAGAGTACAGAGATGCTGCCCGATTCTGTAGGGATGAGGTCAGGAAGGCCAGGGCATGGCTGGAGCTGAACTTGGCAAGGGATGAGAAGAATAACAAGAAGGGCTTCTACAGGTATGTCGCCAAGAAAAGGAAGGTTAAAGAAAATGTACCTCTCCACCCCAATGAGCAAGAATGGCGAGCTTATAACAGTGGATGAGGAGAAGGCTGAGGTTCTCATCAACTTTTTTCCTCTGTCTTTACTGGCAACCTCTCTCTTCACACTTCCCAAGTTAAAAGACCATAAGTTGGGGACCAGTGGGACAGAGTCCCTCCCACTGTAGGTGAAGATCAGGTTTGAGACCACCTGTGGAACATGAACATACTTAAGTTTGTGGGACCAGAGGAGATGCATCCCAGAGTCCCAAGGGAACTGGCTGATGTAGTTGCCAAGCCACTCTGCATTATATTCAAAAAGTCCTGGCAGTCAGGTGAAGTCCCTAGTAACTGGAAGAAGGAACACATTACACCCATTTTTAAAAAGGGTAGAAAGGAGGACCCTGGGAACTACTGACCTGTCAGCCTCACCTCTGTGCCTGGGAAGACCATGGAGCAGATTCTCCTAGATGCTCTGATAAGGCACATTGAGGACAGGGAGGTGATCAGAGCCAGCCAGCATGGATTCACTAAGGGCAAGTCCTACCTGACCAACCTAGTGGCTTTCTACAGTGGAGTGACTACATCAGTGGACAAGAGAAGAGCTATGGATGTCATCTATCTGGACTTCTGCAAGGCCTTTGACACAGTCCCCCACAACATCTTCCTTGCTAAGTTGGAGAGATATGGATTTGATAGGTGGACTGTTCAGTGGATAAGGAATTGACGGTATGGTCACATGCAGAGGGTAGTGGTCAATAGCTCAAAATCCAGATGGAGATGGACACAGACCTGATGGAGCAGGTCCAGAGGAGGGCCATGAAAATCATCAGAGGCTGGAACACCACTCCTGAGGTGCAGGGGTTGTTCAGCCTGGAGAAAAGAATGATGAGGGGAGACCTTATAGTGGCCTGCTAGTACCTGAAAGGGGCCTACAAGAAAGCTGGAGAGGGGCTGGTTACGAGTGCTTGTAGTAGTAGGATGAGGGGCAATGGTTTAAAGCTAGAGAAGGGTAGATTTAGATTGGGTATTAGGAAGAAGTTCTTTGCTATGAGGGTAGTGGAACACTAGAATAGGTTGCCCAAGGAGGTGGTGGAGCCCCATCCCTGGAGACATTCAAGGTCAGGCTTGATGAGGCTCTGAGCAATCTGATCTAGTTGAGGATGTTGCTGCTTACTGCAGGGGGGTTGAACTAGACGACCTTTCCAACTCAAGGCATTCTATGATTCTATGGTTCTATGGTTCTACGATTCGATGATATCTGGCAAAATGTTACCGTGTTTTTAATTGCAAAAGGTCAAGCAGCAAAAACACTCTGCTTTTCCAAACCAACGATGTTGACTCCAGAATGGGCAAAGCTGAGCAGGCAGATAAAATTGCTAAGATTTTTAAAGAGCACTTCAAAAAGCAAAGGAAATGGTTAATAAGCTTTTCCCAGTCAGGAGAACATTTTGAATAGTTTTGGTAAAAATAACCCAGCACAATGGCTGATACTGTAGCTGGACTACAGCACCAGCACTACTCCAGCTTGCAAAGGTGGAAGAGAGACACTTGCCAATCAGTAATCTAAAGCATGCTGAGAAATGTGGGGTCATATAAAGACCTAATTGTTTTGAGGAAAAAGGATAGACTTACATTTCACGGGGACATGCATATGTATAGTCACTACAAACACAAGGCAAAAACATGATGATGGAAGATGGGGAAACATCTGAAACATCTGAACATCAGCTCTTAGAAAAGATGTAGGCCAAACAACAGCTATTGGAGGGAGCACTCAAGGAGTGGATGAGGCACAACCAAGTGCCAGGAATCTCCTGCAGATTTTGGAGACGTGAAATCTTGCCACAGGTAACTCCTTTGGAAAGCTACATGGTAATAAAGCATGAAAAAGTTACTGTTCTAAACTAAGGGGAAAATATTCTCTGTTGCTAAGGGAAGTCAGGGCTTAGTTAAGTGATCACTTTTTTTGAAGCGGATACACATATATATGGATACAGAACAGGCCTCACAATACACATTCATGGAAAGAGTGCTATATGAATTTATTAACTCCTTTCACAGGCATGATCTTCATGCTTAGTTTTGCTATTTCCATTCTAGTAACTCATTCTTGAGTACAGTGTGTGGAGATGTTTCTTTAGCTTTGGGCACAGGATACTCTTAAAAACCCACCATACACTTTGGTGCCAGTTGATCTGGGTTTTTACCCAGCTTCTTATGCATGTGACATTTAACCACTGGGCTGTTCTTCTAACTGATATCCTTTCTTTAACTCAGTCTTCACAGAGGTAGAGAAGAATTCTTCATTTGTATTTAGTATTTTGCAAACATGTCATTGTAGGTAACAGTTTAGCTCTTTCTGGGATAACCAAGTATGATCTGGTGTAGTGAAAGTCCAAAGCATTGGTACTGTGATAACTCTCTGAATATTTTTTGCTCATAGTCTTGGATTTTCACTCCCCAGCAAAATGTACACACGTCACAAATATAGCTACAAGGTAATGGTAACATTTCTCTTCTGCCTCCTTGGTACCGAGGAGTTTGAGGCTTAAAATAATGATGTGCTGGCTGCATGGATAGTATTAGATAGGCAGATGCTACACTGCTCTCGCTTTGTAATCATACAACCCGTATTTCCATGGACCTAGAGACAAACACCTATCACCTCCTGCCTGGTAGTCAGCACGTGAATACAAAAGGTTAACTTGCTAGGTGTGCCCTGGTAGTTAAGAACATTGTCAAGAGTTTTCTGCACTGCTGAGCATGCTGATGAGTTTCTAGGGTTTTTAAAATACATCTTCCTTTTTCTGTTCTTTTAAGAATTCTGTCTGGAAGGGATAAAGTGATGTGCACTCAAAAGAGATTTCCTTCTCCCTTACTGTTTATATATGTGCAACTTGGAAAGTTGTTTTCCTCTCATGCATTGTAGTTGCTGACTTAATTAGTGGCATATCCTATAAACAAGGTCCAGTTTTCAGGGCAATTGTTATATTTCCTTTGAGGCTCCTTCTAACACACAGACTCATGTTCTAAGTGTTCTAGTTTGTGCTTTGTTACTCCTTTTTTTTGTTTTTATTTTTTCATTAAAAAATTCCACCCACTTTGTAAGTCATTCTCGATAGTGGCTGCAGTGAATCACTGCTTGGTTTCAGCACCTTTCTCCACTTAACTTTGCCAGGATGATACGACTTTCTATCCCAACTGTATAAGCTCTGAAGCAGTTGTTTTGGTCTCTTTATTTGCAGTTAAGCTTATCATAATGTGATTTTTTTATTCCTTTATTTCTGAAACGTTACCTTTATTAAACTTTTGCTTTCTTAGATAAGATGTGAAGCAAGCACTGCAGAAGTGCATAGGGAAATCTACTGTATAAACAAGGTTTTTTGGTTTTCTTTTTTCCTGCAGATATGGGAAAACCTCTTTGTTTAGGGAATTTCTCAGATATATGAAGGGAATGAACTCTGCAGTTTCTCCACACACACTCCATTAGTTTTACTGGTGTTTCTCCAAATAAAAAAAATCAAATTTTAATACTGTGTTATTACCCAGAAACCTGTTGTCAGGGTTCTACAGAAAAGTTTTCCTTCATTCCCACTTCTCTTAAATAGTCCTGTTATACAAGACTCAAACCAGCTCAAACAGAGCACTGGGAAGACTTGCTAAGACATATTGTCTTTGATTTTCTAACGTTGTCCTGTGGACAAGTTTATCTAATCAGATGGTGATTTCAGAAGCCTTGATCCATCAGAGTTGTTAAAGTCAACCGAGGTTTGCTGAGTCTTTCATCTCTCTCAGCTTGTCTGCAGAAAGCAGTTTCCAAATTCATCCAAAGCAGCTATTCCTCCTGGAATGACTATAAGGAATAGTTGGATAAAGACTGGGTAGAATACAGAATGCACTTATTTCTCTTATTCTTTTCTGCGTTGTCATTTCTTTTCTATGGCTTGCTGTGGTGTAAGTTAAATATCTGATTCCTATTAAGCAATAAATAAATAAATAAATGGCACTAATTTCTCTCAGGGCTGGTTCAGGCTCCGTGCCCCATTTTAGTCACAGCCTTGTCAGGATCGTGATCACAACACTTGGTGCATTGAACAAAACAAATAGCATTTGAATGCTGAGAGCTGGAATGGTTGCTGAACTAACAAATAATCTTCAGTGTTTATGTTCTTCAAAAATTTTGTAATCCAGGGCTGGGAACTGGTCAAAGTTTTGGTGTTTTACTGGCCAATGAGAGCTGTTTATGGCAATACAGTTGTCTGTATGCGACACTATGGACCAAGGAAAAATATCGGTCTTGTTAGTGACTCCGAATCCCATCTCTACTCTGCAGCACACAACTCTTGTTCTCTATGTGTCTTTTGTACAAAAGTATTTTAATTCCTACAGGAATTCCTACTGTGAAATCACTTTTGGAGAAGCAGAGAAACTGATACTGATGCAGAGACTAATGCATCTGCCTTGAGGCTGCTCTTTGTTTTTCTTTTTCTTAGCACAGCTGGGGTACACCAGCAGAGGGAAAGAAGATGTTAGAAAAGGTAAATGGTTTCTTTATGTCTTTATTTTCATAAACACAGAGGTCTCCCTCTTATGTGCATTACTGAATAATGCCTTTTCCTGTGACTGCTAGGATCTCTAATCTCTGATGAACAAACTCATGGGAAAGAGTGAGAGTGATTTATGTGGTTCTTCTTGAAACTGAAGGACACTCACTGGGGTTGCTTCCATCAGCCTCTATGTAATTAATCTTCATTAGTATCTGTGTGACATCAAAATCAGTACCCCCCAGTATTATTACAGTAAAGGGTATTCCATAAACTCTAAATCTGTGAGAAATGTAGGAAGTGATAGAGTCTCCTTGTGGAATACTATTGCAGGAACTCTGGGACACATTGCATCAACACAGACGTGCATGACTAGTCAAAAACGAGTGTTTGCCTGGGGACTGATTATGAATATAGACATTCTCTGCGTGAGCAGCAGGAAGGAGTAAAAGCATATGGTGAGGATGAGAAAAATGAAGAAACAGCTTGCCAGAGGGCACAAAGAGTGACACTGAGAAAGACTTTGGAGGGGGAAGGCTAGCCAAACAGGTAAGTCTTAGTTGCAGAAAGAACTGGCCACATGTAGCTTGGGGTTCTGATGCAATCAGCGGGACAGAGTTTCACAGCTTTGTAAGTAAGTCTAAAAAAACTCAGATGTGGATGAATGGCTGCACACAGAGAGTACGGGAGAAAAAAAAAAGACAATACACAACTAGAATAGAGACAATTTTTTAATAAAAAGGCAGCAATTGGTAAAATATTCTCATTAGCTTTTCCAGTAGATAAATAAACTACAAAATTTGAAGAATCTGAATTTAGCAGTAGACTCAGGTCCAAAATGAACTCCTGAAATGTTTGTGAATATGGGCATTTGACTCATAGCTGGTCAAAACATATGACGATAAATTCTCAAAATCCAGTGGCATCAGCAGAGCAGACAGAGGCAAGGTTGGGTAAGATCACGAATCTAGATACAAATGCACTTGAATGTCATTTGTGTACTGAAATGGAAAATTAAGAATTAAAATGTGTAATTGTAAGCATATTAAGGTGAGAGAAGAGACTTACAAGAATAGATATGTATTATTATTATTTTCTTTCTAATTTTCCAAATTTTTCTCCATTACTGGCATTGAAAAACACACCCTTGAACAAACCATGAATTTCCCTTTTGTTCTCAGAGCAGGGCCACAAAGACCTGAAATAGATTCTCTGCAATCCAACCCCCACCCATCCTCCCCAAACCACAAAGGCATGTGCTCAGTGATGATTTCTCCATTTCTCTTTTCCAGTTGTGGTGAAAATGGTGTGAATAATCATGACAAAGCAAAACAGAAGAATTACTTGGTTGCTGCTATCAATGCTTCAGTTGAAAATACATTTCACCATCCACTGGAACAAAAATACTGACCCAGTCTCTGACACATCAGTCCCTGTTACTACAGTACGATGTGAGGCTCAGGGATGATGTGATCAATAGAAGTGCATAAACCACCACCTTCAGCAGTCTGCAACACTTCAGCTCCCTTCTGAGAAGACATGTAATGGGGAGGAAAATGTCCAGCGGATCACACAGGAAATCAGCTGTTACCAACTTCTCAGGAGATCCCATCCTGGAGAAGATGGTTGGAGCTTCCTAGAAACAAGCAATGGACAAACCTTGGGTGTTTATCTGACTTTGCTTTTGGCTCCCTCTTCTCCATATTCTTCTCCCCCCGCTTGGATTGGCCTTTATTCAGCCTCCTTACATGCACAGAAAACTCCACTCTAAGACATGTACAAATTCAGAAAAAACATGAATGCTGCTTTGACAGCATGCGACAAGTTCTGGGTCACTGTGGGGCAGGGAGGACAATGCTTGCCAGACTCTTCTCCCTGGCCCTCACTGAATCACAAGGCTGCAAAGTTCATTCAGGTGGGTTTCCAGAGTCTTGAGGAATGGCATATAGCATTTCCTTTTGTCCTTTGCTGTTCTTTTGCATACTCCCCTGTGAAAGGGCACATTTCTTCCTACATACAGGTTTGAAAAATACAGGGTATGACATAAACATATGTCTTCAGCATCTCTTTAGCCCTACAATGCACTATCATATTAATCTTAAACTCCCAAAACTTAATTATCTATCTGGAGAAAACTCTAGCCACACTGTCAAAAAGAAAATACATTTCCCCACATGGATTTTTAATGCAAATCACATCAGTTCTCATTTCTTAAGCACATAGTACAGCCCTTTATGAGTCCTCAGCACAAAGGAAAAAATGTATGAAGTCAGATTAAAAGATACACCCTGATAACTGTTTGCATAGACTAAGAAACTAGCAAGATCCATGGAAAGGCTGGATGTTTATGAGTAGAACAGGTGCCCTGACTCATTAGCTAGTGTAAACTGAAAAAAAACCCCAATAACCCACAAGCCCCCCATAATACTGAGGGATCAAACTCCCCCAAGTTTCAGGATTTAAACTAATCTGCAGTTACATGGCATTAAAAACAAGTCTTCTTGCTGACACTCCATTTCTTCAACCTTCTTTTACAACTTCCATTACTAATTGGTGCTCAAGATATATGCTGGACTAGCTGGATTTAGTATTTGTTTCCACTTGCAAAGCCTCTCCCTATCTTAAAAAAATTACATTCTTCAGTCCTTTGCATGGTTGGATGATCATTAACACCGATTCTTACTAAGCCTCTACGTACATATACACATATATATTTACAATGTGCAAATTACTTAATGGAGTCAGAGTGATCTATTGAGGCATGATAGTGGGTGCATGTTGTAAATAATTGAAGAGTGAAAGAAGCTGCATAAGCCTTCAGAATCAACATTGTGCATCACCTAAATTTAGACAGACATTTGATTTCACTTCTATAAAATTCCACAGGTAACAAAACCGATATGACTGAGATTTTAAAAGCACAGTTGAGCTAGAGCTAAAAAATTTTATCTCCTTCCCCTCTAAGCCTGCATCTCAGCAAAGTCTGAGACTGTAAAATGTTTTACTTGCTAAATAGCACAGGATTTTTAAAAGTGTGATGATGCCTTAATACCTTTGAGTTTGCCTGAGAAGTCATGAGCATTCATACTAGCCAGATATTTTATCAAGGCAAAGAAAAGATTCTCAGTATTTTGGATTCTGTAGTAATGATTTTCTTGTAACGGCTTTTTTAACAGCCTATAGGTAATAAAACTATCAGCTAGGATACTTACTACTTGTAATTTAGCACTTGAAAATCACTGGTGAGCACGTCAATGCTCATTGCCTTTTGGTCACAAGTAATTCAGAGTAATCCCCTCCACAAAGCTCTGAGCCAGGGGCATTGTGTCAGTGATCCCAAAACCCAGTCTGGGTTTCATGTAACTGTACTCACATTAATTGGTTCATCTGCCTGTTGAAACATAGGAAAAGTGTATCAGACCCTGGGCATGATTATTGTCCTGTGAGTGACTTTAAGTGTTGGTTTTTTTTTCTGAATGACTGGCTTTCTCAGAGGCTTGACAATGAGCTGAATGATTTTCCTTCTCCTGGGACTTGGTCCAGCGTCCATCCAAGTCAGTGAGCAGCAACTCAGACAGAAACACTGAGATAAGGAAAAGGGTAAAGAGATTTTTCAGACAAGAGATGAAACAGGTCTTCTTTCAGAAAGGGTACTTGTAAACATTCAAGAAAGAGTAGTGGTGTATGTGCTTATTAGCTTCCTAACCGCCACAGGCTGTGCAGCACTGCAAATCCCAAAGGCTTGCTGCATTCCCACCTCAAGCAAGCGGGCATGACAGGACGTCTGCCATGGCAGCTAATGCAGCTGTGGCACGTGGTGGGCTAGGCTGTGCCAGGCATGGAGCAGAAGGAAAGCAGGAGGCAGCCTTGCTCTGGAAGCTTCTGATCTGTTCTGGGGCGACAAACCCAAACCCAAAGCTGTGCCCTTTCCCTCAGTTTTCATGGCAAAGTGACAGCTGTGTCTCTGGAGATTTTGTGCTTTTGCTTTGTATATAATTAAAAAATCACTAATTAGGATTAATTTTAAAAGTGAAAATCAAATTTAAAGGCTGGTTAAATCTTCCAGAAAAATTCCCCCTTTTTTTTTTTTTTTTTTTAATTATTTAGTTTGAGCTTGGAAGGCTCAGAGAGCAAATAACAGCTCAGTTGCACCATAGCTTGCTATGTAACATTCACCTCAATGATCTGATTTATTTCCAGTTTATCAAGCATCTTAGTAATTTGGGCAGGACAGTATGATAGATTCCAAGAGTGAGAAAAACAAATTGTATAAAACACGGCACATCTCTTCCTTTGCACGGTCAGTGCCAACAGCATAACTAATTCTGTGAAATTCCGTCAGTCACAAGGCTGAATGCAACTCCGTGCTTTCTTTTAAATGACTGTGAAATGGACAGCAGATCAGTTTTCTCCAGATAAACAACTATTTAGCTGTACTCTTATGCTAGTTCAAAGAGACTTCTTATGATTTTTGTGAGAATTGTATAAACTATCATCTATCAAAAGCTGGGGAGTGAATATATTTTATGATGACCACTGCAACCTGTCTGATGCCCTGATGCTCTGTCAGCCCACTGTGAATCGGCCTGGCTGTTTGCTTTCATGTGCTCCCAAGCCAGCTGGGTATGGGCAGGATCTCATCCTCACAGTTTCCTGTTAGCAAGGTCCCACCAGTGTCTCAGGCCTCAGCAGACCAGTCCCCTCATGTTCCTTCATAGTTTACTGAAGCGGTGGGCTATGTGGCTATCTCATTTACCATCTGACCCTCTGCTCAACCCTCCAGGAGAAAGGCACTCTCAGGAGTATAAGGTTAAATCAATGTTTCAGGCTCGTTCAGGATCTGGCCTGCCCTCTCTTTCCTCGGAGTGCTCCTAATGTGCAGTAGCAGTTATTTCCCTGCACAGAGTAGACTGTGAAGTCTCTGCAGAAGAAACTCCATCAGTAATGATTCTATCTGCTGGTGAATCCATGTGAAGACAAAACCCATTGTTCCAAGGAGAAAGACTCTTGAGAAATTCAGAGTCAGTAACAACTCAGTTGGTCTCAAGGGTGACCCTTTGAGCAAGTGCTGGACACCCTTCTGGAGGAGGGCAGCTGTGTAATGGGTACTATTGGCCACCCTGGGCACCGACAGACAGGTTCTCAACATACAAGTCAAACCAGAGCTGTCAGTTTGCTAGAGATGTATCCAACTCTGCCAGTTCACAATGACAGAATTTTTCTAGTGGCCGTTGATGGTAGGAACTATTCTTCTTTCAAACACCAAGACAATTTCCAGCCCTAAGGAGAGGTTTTGGGCATCTCCCAGGACCTTTCCTTCGCCCACAAGTGAAAGTACAATGGTTTCAAGCATGTTCTAAAGGGTTAAAAAGAGCAATTAAAGCTCAGGTTTCTAAAGTTCTGTTTCTGAATCTGTTCTGAATGGAAGATTTTGTGTGGCATATTTAAACGCATTAAGTGTTTCTGTGGTCAATGTGCCAATGTGTGAAGTGATCTTCATTACAGGGTTTGTTTTTTCAGCTTTTATTGCCTAACACATAGTTGAAATTTTCCTTTATTACCTTCACTACAGACAACACATAGCCCAGCAAAGCTAAGGCTGTGTAAAGTTGTAGGAAATCATTTTATGATGTGAGCACATAGCCAAGAGTTGTTCCTTCCCATGCCTGATAGAAGTAATTATGGTATTTCAGGATATATGGTGACAGATTGACAAAGGTATGCTTTTGTATTTATCCACAGGGATAATTTAATACCCACTTCTGAGCAGAATGGCTCTGTGTATTCATTTGCATAATTGGAAGGGGCTTGCCATATCTAGCTGCATTTTTACTTCCACTAATGCTAATCTTGTTTTTCCTGTAGACTGATTAAACTTTGCAAACATCTTGGATCACAACTCTCCAACACTCACAGCCCACTGCTATCAGGAGGGATTTTTGTTGTTTGCGGAAGCTGGTGTTTCTGACCCTTAACGATACCATTTCAGTTGCCTGACCTTGCTGATAACAAATTCTGGTGGTCGTCTCCAATGAGAGGTATTATCATGGGTGTCATAAAAGACTTTAGGTACTGAAAATCCTGCACAGAGAAATTTTATTTTCTTGTCACAGGCAAAAACATGGCCTCTTGTCACTTGTAAAAGCAGTAAGTACAAACACATGCTCAGCAGTAGTCCAATTAGTTATACATTTTTTAATTTCAAGTTACCCCAAAGCATGTCTCTGGATTTACTGTTGGACGACTTTCATGTTTAGCTGCCTCCTCGCTCCATTGTTTCCATGGTAACACCTCTGAAACTTTGCTCTGTTCTAAGGAAGTGAAATGTAAAGTGTCTGGAATATTTGAGTGTTTAAATATTTAAATGACAACAACAAAGAGATGGTGGAGTGAGTCAGACGTGACAGGTAGGTGACACCCACAGTAACTGCTATTAAATTGGACCAGTACCTTTGCTGTTCTCCTACTACAAGCTGAAAAGAGCAGCCAGCTCAGAGGAGCTGTGCTGAACTTGGGCTATCCTGGTGCTGAGAGGCAGCTGAGCATACTTATGACCAAGGCCAGCTGAAACAGCCTGCTGCTAACCTCTGCAGGGAGTTAGGAACAGCAAAGAAGTTAATTTGCAGGAGTGCTGTATTTATTATTTGTCAGTTATAAACATTTCTTGTTAAAATCATCAACAATTACTAATCGTCTTAGTATTTTACTACGAAGTAGTAAACGGAAATACTGTAAAAGTATTGTTGCCAATGCCTGAAAATATGCCAACATTTGCTTTGACCATAACTTTTCATTAAGGGTAAGGAACATCAGTTATCTGGGTTTGGAGGAGGCTGTGCTGCAGATGTGGCAGATTTTGTAAACTTCAAGGGAGCTTTTATGAGGATGTTCTTCTTAAAGTACTACAGCTACAGCGATGTATCTCCCTTCCGCTACGCCAACCCTTTGCAAATTTGCAGTACAAGACTTGGTCTTCAAAGTGGATGTAGCGGTTCCCATTTCTCCATTTTAGCTTGTTTCACTCACCCTTTGGATTCACATTGATTAAAGTTCCCTTTGTCTGCTCTCACAGATGGCTGTGCCTAGCCCACTTGCTTAGAACCATCTCCCTGTTCTTGTGTGCCAAAGCTCCCTTAAATGCCTCCTTAGGCAAACACCTTTTTCCTTGTGGTTCTGAACCTGGACTCTGAACCAGCCTTTCCTGTTCTCCCCTCTATTGTCTAATCATAATTGGGAGCAAATTAACCCTCCTTTCTTATCCCTTCCGCAGGAGACAGCATGAAACATCAATGAAATAAATGACCTGAATTCCTCATACAAAACACTCTGGTGAGCACTGTTCCCGCTCACTTGATCTCTCTGATTGCCATTCCCCCTAGACTATCAAAACACTGAATTTATCTTCCCTGGGCAAGGTTGTTTTCTTCCTACTGTCTTAAAGGAACATGGTTTCTACTAGCTTTACAGAAATAAGGGGTAAGAATATTCTTCCCTTTCTGTGATTGACAGCTTAGCTTTAACGTGATAGGTTTTCAATAGAATAAATTTCCTTTTTTGAAAATCTGTGGTCAGATGAGGGGGAAAGTTCCCAGAACCCTGCAAGTTCTGCTCACTAGCTGTGTTAAAAAAAGATGCCAGCCAAAGCAGGAGGTGTAAATTTTCTTAATGTTATTCACCATTTTATTTTAAAAGATTTGATAGACTGTCAAATAGCAATTCCAGTAAGAAGATGGATATTAAGTTTCAGAGCAAGCCCAGTCAACATTAGGGAAAGTTGATATTGCCTTAGAAAAAGGGAATGACCAGGATGACCTTTCTAGGTTTCTTGAAGCATATGTTCTACAAGTCTCCGAATAAGACGGTTCTCACCTTTTCAATATTGTTATTTCAAGGATATCAGTTGCCAGGATATACAGTCCTGCACTTGCTTATATAGCATGTGCAGTTTGCAGTTTGTTTTTTGCGCAGTCACTAAGGATGAATGCTTGTTCTTCTTTTCTTAATGATTTTGATGGGCTAATCTAATGAGGGAAAGGAGCTGTCCTGTTGAATCCCTTAGCTACCCCAACAGGACTATCAGTGACCCTCTTCAGCCTCCAGGCTTTCAAGCACTGACATCATCTGAGGCTTACTGTGTGTGGGAATTCTCCACAGCTTCCTCTTGTGTATTCGTAAGATCACAGCAGCCTGTGGTTTGAGATAACAACACATAGATGTTGAAATTTTTTCTCACTGTAATGAACCAATTTTTGGTTAGTTAATGATGTTTCTCATTCTGGGGGACTAGCAAAGGATTTTGGAAGCAGATCCCAGTATATATGAAAGCTGAACGAAGTGTGGTTGAGGTGTGTGAAGATGTCTTCTCAGTAGCTGTTTTGAATTTCACTTATTTCACAGACATACAAAAACTTTCCAGGAAGAAAACAAATGAAAAGCATTTTACAAAACTGGATTTAGTTTCTTTACCTAGGAGAAGAATGAGATTATGGAGGGCAAATAAAAGTGTTGTATAGTGATGGAAAAGAGTGCTGAAGTTAAACTGCAGAGCTTTGACCAGCCAGAATCCCTTGTTTACTGTGATGTCAGCAAGCCTCATTTCTCACAGCTACGGGTAAGCACAGGCAAATTTCCCCAAGCCTCTGGGAATAAAGCTTAGAGTCAATACTAAGCTCAAATGCATGTGTAGATTTAAAGAGAGATTTGAAAAGGAGGAGGAAACTCTGTTTACAGAGAATGCACAAGTGAAAAATTTACACTGAGTCTAGAAGATTCAAGAAGTGGGGAACAAAGTCACGTGGAGCAAACACGTGGAAAGAATAGGGGAAGCAGAGAAGTGGGCAGAAGAGAAAGAGATTGTGATGGCAGTGAGGAACAGAAAAATCACTGGCAAAATGTAAAACCAGCAAAATCAATTGGGGCCGAGATTCAGTGGAGATAGCAAACTTGAGAAACTGAGAAAGACAGAAATGGGATGTGTGTAGGGGAGAATATGCTGTGTAGCAAAGTCCCTGTAATGCAACGCCCATTTCAGTGTGGCTTTATGCATGTGCCTGAGTTCTCCAAATCTAGCAAGCATTTCAGCAGATGCCTGTATCCCTGAGAAATCTAGTGGGCGTTAAACATAGATGTTGTGATGAATTTGGAGGCCTTAGACAATACTGATTTAAGGAGACAAATATTGAGGGTTTTCTAACAAAATCCCTTTTTTTAGGTCAGTATTTGTTGAAAGCTTGTGGGCAAAAGAAGAATACATTGAGTCCTACTGCTATGTATAATGTCTCTCATTCTGTCCTGCAAGAAGACGTTTTGGTGCACTTAGAGAAATTGCTAGAGTCAATGCACCGAAATTAAAATCTGTTAACAGCACATGTGAGACACTAGGAGTAAACTGATCTTATTTCCTTGTAGCTTAAAAGTAGATCACATTAGGATCTTAGATCTGGTTGGTACCTTTCATTCTTATTGTATAGCAAGAAGATTATATGTAGCAGCCTGATCTCCTTCATGGGCTTATGTGAGGTTGTTTATGGCCTGTAGGATAGGAGGAACTCTAGCTTGCAGCATTCCTGCATACTGTGGGAGAATCCTGTGATTGTTCAGAGATTATTGTTAAACTCCCAAGCAGGCTCTGGGTGAGTTTGTGGCTGCCAGATAAGTATTGAAAGTGGGGTGTAACCACAGATGCTCATCAGAAATAGAAAGTAGCATTAAGACTATTTAAGAGAAATCATCATTAGGAAGACTGCAAGATACAAAACACAAGGGAGGAACTGGGTAAGTTAAAGGAAGATGGGATTCTGTATTACACTGTGTGACTGGCTTCTTCAGATTATTTAAATTCTGGTTCAGGGTTGAGACCTTACAGACTTAGAAGCAAAACAAAGATCTGAGTTAAACTACAAAACGCTATTAAGGAAAACTTCTGTCTTTGAAGCATCCGAAGTACAACATGATAACACAGCTGGCAACTGTCCACTCATACTGGAAACTGAACAGGAGATGAAAATCTGAGAATGAGTAAAAAGATGTGGAGAATCTTAACAGAAGGTTGAATCCGTCAAAGGGTCCTACAGTTGGAGATTCTCTGTAAATCCAGTGATCCCACCTCGGAGTTTATCCATCATAAAGACTCTGATGGAACCCTCAGTGCTGATGCCAACCATAGATCTGCTTTCTAAATTTCAAGTATGGTTCAGCAAAGCATCTTTCGCCCATGCTTAAAGAGTATATACCTGGGTATATACCTAAGGACATATAGTGGCCTGAGTTACAGTTCAACATTTAAATATTGATGTGCTAATATTTGCTTTCTGCAAGCTTATATTGTCAAATAATATTAGTGTGTGCTTCTTTCCCAGGGACCAGATCTTAAATAATCACGGGATTGCCCCTTGTTGACAGGCAGGTGATTATGGACGCACCAAGATAAGGTTCTGTCCCTGGCTCCCTCATATGAACCACCTTGGCTAAATAGCAAAAGCAGGATCCCAGTCTCCTCCCTCACCAATTCCTTTTCTCTCGGTTGAGTTTTTATGGCTTATGGGAGATTTTCTGGTCTTTTCTGAGGGAACATTGTTGGCTTTTCTTTGATAATATCTCTTGACCTTGTGGACAGGGAGATACTGGGATTCTTGTTGTATCAGTTGTAAAAGCTGGACTTGAACAGGCTCCTAGGGCTGGCTAGGTGCCTGTCACAAACGACCACCTCCTAATCCACTGGGCTTCTCAGCTGATGCACTATCAGCTCTTCTGTGCTGAAACAGTCTTCACAGACAACTAATGAGGTCTCAGTTTACAATTACTCTGCTCTGCTGCTGCTGCTTTTCCTGCTCCTTTTAGAGGACACCATAGAGAATTAATCCAAATATTTTATTTTTCCTTTGACTCTCAGCAGCATCAATATTTTCTTCTCTGATGAGCTGCTTTCATGGATCTCCTGTGAGATGCTTCCCTAATTCCAAAGCCTTTTGGCCATTACTCAGTTCAAGATACTATCGTGCTTCAGATGAAAACCAAGCAAATTTGGCGGTGCTAGATGAAGCTAGCATTGGACAGTGTGTCTAGTGAGACATTTTAGTCTGGGACATACGCAAAAGTTAAATGATTACAATGAGAAGCACAGGAATAAGAAAGATTGTTTCTTGAGTCTTGCTTAGTTTAAACAAAAACTGTTAATTAGTATTTTCTTCCTCTGCACTTTGTATTGATGATATTTCCCAAATACCTCTAATTTCCTTTTTTTTTTTTTTTCATGCAAATTCCTAGATCTAGTCCAATTATAGTGGGAACAGAGAACACATGGAGTATTGCCAAACCACTCACTGTGAAGGAATCACTCAGGAAAATATCTGTGTCTCATTATTTCTTTCCCCCCTTTTTTTTTATTTTAATACTATTAATGGGAAGACCCCATTGAATGTCTAGACAGTTCTGGTTGCAGTAAGAGATAGCAATAATGAAAGATTTTAAAAATGAATGTAAATTTCTCTAATGTCACGTGACGTAGAAAGCATTTGCTTCTTTTTTGGCTCCAACACTGTACCACCACTCTCTCATATACAGCATGGATGTCTCAAACCAGATGAAAGTGTTGGGAAACCATTCCAGTAATGACCTCTGTGTGAAAGGCCTTAATGTACTCAAACAGACACTCCAAGTGCAGGTCCTGCCTCCCGCTGGGGGAATGGTACCTGGAACTGAATTCTGCAGCCCACCACTTCCCTTTGAGGCATCCTACACAAATAGTTGCCTGACACATTTTCACCGGAAACACCAAAATGAAAGTAATTTGGAATTTTGTTCTTAAAGTTTAGTATTCAAGAACAATTTTGAGGCTGCCCTGTGATCACCAGACTGATTAAAAATGCTAATCGGAAGCTTGTATGATTAGGAGATTAGCAGTGTCTGAACTTTGATCTGCCTTCTTTGTGTACACAGAGAGGGAGAGACACACACAGTCACACTGAGAACCGCTTTCATAGGTAGCAGATTTCTTTTGTGCAAGGGATTCACAAAAGATATCTTCACTTTTTTTGTTCTTTTTTTTTTTTTATTTCTTGCTTTCAGTTCTTCATAGGGATGGCCCTGGGGTTTCTATAGTCACCAACTGTTACCTCTAAAACAGACAACTTTTTAACAGACAGAAAAAGGAAAAAATCCTATGTCAAAAAAGGCAATATTATACTTGCATTCCTGTAACTAACCATGTGCTTTGGTTTGATCCATGTGATGTTCATAGGACCTGACAGAATTAATGAAAATCCCTCACATGTGAAACTCAGGACCTCTAACAATGCTTCAATTCCATGGTCTTTGCGTAAACAACCTGTAGACACAAATATGGAATACCTGCGAATGCCAGCCTCATCTCCCGACTCAAATTTGCTTCAACTGCAGACAAACTTGTCATTGCATGTTTTAGTATCAGTAACTCTTTAGATCAGGAGTGGCATGGCTTTGAAAGTATCTTCAGTGTAAAGAGCATGTAAGAGAATGAACCTGGTAAATAGAAAAGTAACAAGCAACCTCATCAGCTGTGGGGAGAGACCCAACCATCAGGACAGCCTCTCCGAAGCCATGGCTCTGGTCTGCCTTACCAGTGAAGAAGATTACAAACTTATAGCAAGTGGATATTGAAAAAAACCCAACAAATCTCTGCAATCCCTTCCAGTGTCACCATAGTTCTATTGCTAGATAAAATCTTCATCCAGAAAAGTACAGATTCATCAGCACTGCAACTTCTATTAAACACAGAACAATGGGAGGCAGACTGATCTTCACATTGTCACTTTGAGTGGAAGGGGAGGCTTTAGTCCCAGAAAAGAGGTGATAAAAAGCTAGATGAAGAACTATCTCTTGGGCATTATGAGAGCTGGCAGGTTATGCAGAGGCATCTAACTGTGCAGTGGCATCTCTATTGACATGGCTGACCAAAACTTCACTGGAGCTTAAAGGTCTTCAATTTAAAACACAGTCCACTATAAATAATCATCCTGATGTAAAGAGCTTCAGTTGCCTTTACCCAGCTTTCCATGCCTCTGTGTCTAATTAGGCTGCAAATTCTGTCAGTCACCTATGGCTTTCATCATTCTGGGTTCAACGGTGAGAATTCTTATGTGGCCATGCAGAGAAATCAAGGGACATAAGATGGCTTGTAATCTTCCCTAATTTTTTTATTTTTTTTTTTTTTTGTGGTAGACAAGAGGTCTCGGAGTTACTTTTCCTCTCTCAGCAGCTATAAAGGGAATGAAACAGAGGACACTGGGGTGCGTCTCACTGCCATTCTAACAGGAAGATGTTTTCTTCCTTTAATGCAAACAAGAATGTCAAAGGCCCATCAGAGTCTAGGTGCTCCTGGAGCTTGAACAGTTAAGGCACACAAATTTCTGTAGCTATGTGCATGCAAGCAAGCATCAAGGTTAACACAACTGCTTCTCTTTGGTTCTCCAGCTTGAGTAATCCCTTTTGCACTTCAAGACATCTGGGAAGTCTTCAGCGTGAATCCAGAGCAATTTCACATGTGGTGTGTACCAGAGCATCCTGAGCACTGTGCTGCCACATCTCATCGTAGCAGATATAATACATAAGAAAAATGCCCACATTTTCATCAAGATTGGAAAACACACAGGATTAGTGATATTTGTGCAGACTGCTTTTGTAGGCTAGGATATTTGTATTATAATCAGGACACCATTAGAAATGGTGCCAGATAGGAATCGTTCTATGTTTTGAAGTACAAGGACAGAGATCCAGAGGGAATCACCTGAAAAGTCCTCCACTGGCCACCAAATGCTGTATTGGAAGGACAATAGATGAGTGAAGCCTGTTTTATCTACGTGTGCTTTCTGACATGCACAGACCCAATGCCTGTGCTGTGGTACGAAGTTCCCAGAGCTGTTCTCGTTGGCTAACAGTAACCAGTTGGTTAACATGAATACCAAATTTAGTTTAAAAATAAAGTATCTGCTTTGAGACAGTCTGTAACTAACTGCTGTTTCACAAAATGGATCATCCTAAACACCACTCGTTCATTACGGTGCAAACGATGTACAGCGAGGACCAGGGAAGTGCCATTTGCCCCCCATGGAAGTCCATCTGGAAACGCGTCTCCTAGAGACAGGTGGAAGAACCCAGGCGGCACCAGTCCCCGGGCCGTGTCCCCACAGCCCCCCAGCCCCGCTGCCGCCGGCCCTCGCCCGGCTCCAACGGCCGCCCGCGCCCCGCAGCAGCGCCCGGCGAGCGCCGTCCTCCCGCCTCCCCAACGGCTCCCGCACCGCAGAGCTGCCGCTGCCCGTTCCGCTCCTCGCTCGGACGGCCCCGCCGACTGTGACACCGAGAGCGGGTAATTCCGTCGGGGGGAAAGGATTCATCCCGCCCTCCCCGCGAGGTGGGGGAGGGTACCCGCGCGTTTCCATGGGTGCCGGCGGAGCACCCAGAAAGTTGCAGGAGAGGGGCGGGGAGAAGGGGCCGGGCCGGGCGCTCGGGGGAGCAGCCGCCCGCCGCGGCTGAGTGGTCGGTCGCTCGGCGTCGCGCTGGCGAGCCCAGGGGCAGGTACTCAGGCGACGGCGGCTGTTACGCCCGGCTGCCGCCCACGGCTGACGGCGGCGGGAGGGAGGAAAGGGGTAAACTTGAAACTTGGCCGGCGCGGGCAGGGAGGCGCATGGATGCCGCCGTCCCTCGGCGCTGACTCGCAGCCCGCGGCACGCTGCGGGGCGGCTGCTGCCAGAGGAGCGCCTCTTCCTCCGCCGCCGGCCATGGTGCGTGTGGGGCGCGGGGCTCAGCCCGGCCCCTGAGAGCTACGCCTCGCCCTCCCCCCTCTCCGCTCTGCCGCCGCAGTCTTCCCCGCGCCTCCACCTGCCTTTCTGCTTCGCCACTACCGGCCTGAGGCGCTGGGCATCGGCTTCTCTACGCGCTACAACCCTCCCGATATGGAGCCGTCTGCGGGAAGCCGCTGGGAGTGATCCCCGCTTTCTGACAGACCTGCTGGCCGCCCCCTCGGCGCGCCAGATCGCTCCGATGGAGCTGGACGAGACGCCGGTCGCCCGACCGAAGACCATGCTGCTTATGCTGAGGAAAGTTCGCAAGAGGCGGGAGATGCTGCTGCAGCAGCTGGGCTTTATCTGCGCCATCCTCTTCTTCGTCTGGTGCATGTCCAGCCTGTTCTCCAGACTGGGTGAGTGGCTGTGCCGGCGGGACCGGCGGACCCCGGCTGGGTGGCCGGAGCGGCCCGAAGGTTGCGCCCCGGGGGCAGCCCGGCTTTGGCAGGGTCGAGCGTCCGCGGCCGTTCCCTTGGAAGTTTCTCGGTGGAAATACCCCGGTGGGCGGGCGGGCGAGGCAGGGCAGCAGCGCGGGTTCCTCAGGAGAAGTCCCCGCGCCGGGCAGGTGCGCGGCCGCACCCCTGGGAGAGGAGGCACCGGCGTCTCTGGCGCCAGGTAGCCGAGGGCTCCGCTGTGCCTCTCGCAGGGTTTCAGGTCAGGAATCGAGGGGGAATCGCGGGGCAGCTGGGTGCCTAGGAACGTCCCTGAGATAGTTTCCCCCCGATGCTCTATCAGAGTTGAATCCTTTCCAGCCGCTTGTCATCGTCCCCTCTGCAACTTCGGGCCACCTTTGATTTATATCCTTCGGTTGTAAACCACCATCAGCTACCTCTGCTTCTGTGCTCCATCTTTTCCCTCCAACCACCCCTACATTACAGTGTGCATTTGACAGAAAATTCTACCTTTTAGACAAGGAACAGTGCTAATCTCGTGTTTTATAAAGGGAGTCTGTTGCATCCTTTGTTCAAGTGCCATGTTGGTAAACTGATGCATTTTTAGTTAACTACAGCATTCCCATTGGTGGTTTTTTATTTTTTTCCTCCCCCACCTGCTAGCACCGTTTGGGCTGTAAGTGTGCAGCTTAAGGCCCTCTCCGCGCACTACGCTTTTTCAACCCTCACATAGAAGGTCTAAGGTTGCTGGGACAGCACATGGGTCTCTAGGTGGGACTGCAAACAGTCCTTCCGGATTTAAGGACAAAATCAAACTAAGCCCAGATCCTATGTCCACTTCTAATATAAGAAAATCAGATTTCAGCAAAATTAGCTTAAATTAAAGCCGAAGTTAAAATACCTGCTTCAGGGAAGAAAAATCTCGCAGAACTTGTCATACTTTCTAATGCTGTTGTGCTCAAATTATTGCCTGGGTTGTTGGAGATAAATCTAGGATGGCAACAAGCCATCCATATTAGAATTCAGTGTCTTAGACTATATTAGCATATTGCTCATCTTGGAACTTTCAACTTTTTTTCAGTTGTAGTTTTAGAGTTGTTCCTTGCTTTATTTAGAACTGTTTGTCATGCCTATTTTTTTTCCCCCCTTGCACTGGCTTTTTATTTTCATAAACTTACTGGTTTTTGAAATCAAGTAATCGGTGTATGGTTATGTTTACATACTTTGAGTTTGGTTTTGTTATTTGTTTATTTTTTTTTAGATAACAGTTTTCCAGAAATTCTTTAGGTTTACATGAAAACTGTCATGACTAATGAAAGTTTTTAATTTTCTGGGTTATCAAATAAATCCCTCATAACCTAACTTTTGATGGTATGCTGCATCAGGTAGTACTTTTCAGCTGGCTAATTTACAGTGCATTGTATCCATAAACACTGACCATCTGTTCTCTCTGTCTTATAAGTGTGTCAGAATATTTTTGCAAGTAATCTAGCCAAACTAACTTCCAAGCTAGATTTTTTTGCATGAGTCTCTGTAACAAAGGACAAGCATTACATGGTAACTGAATGTACACTCTTAAGATCAGCTGTGAAAGAATTTTTTTTTATTATAATACATCCATGTGAAATGGATAAGGTTGAGTCAGAAGTGATTTAATTAAGATTCTACTTTTCCTTTGATTGTTATAATTCCATACCCTGCATTATCACAAGTGCTGCTTCTGTACTCTATTCACCGAATTGTATTGAGGATGCTTCTGGAATACGAGTTTATGCAAAAGCTTCGTTGACTTCTAAAGAAGTTTGTTTTTCTTAAGACTTGTAGGTATTCACAGTGCAGTTATTTTCCACTTTTTTTGACATGTTATGCAGGGATTAATACTATCAAGTATATCAAACACTAATAAGATCAGCCTCTGGATTCAGAATAAACTAAAATGTAACTGGAACCATGTGCATTTTTGTTTTCTGAGAAATCAGTAATGTAAGATGTGAAAGTGCAGATGACTAAATGGAAGTGTGATTGTTGCTCATGTCAGCATAGCTGGGCTGGTTTCATCTGTAGGAACTGCTAAGTGTTGAGTTTCACAGGTGCAGGATTCAGCATTCGCTTGCTGCAGAATATTTTCCCCTTGTGGGTCACGGCCACATGTTCTGATAGGCAGGACATGCTAATAGCTCTGATACTGCACCTTCAGAGCTAGTTTCACCCTCTAGCGCGAGCCCCAGTCACACCTTGATTTTGGTGCATTCGCATACTGATGGTCTGTCCGTGCCCCTTGGTAGTGGGGGCATATAGTCCAGTTAAGAGGATGGAATTAAAAATTAGTGACAGTGGGCATAACCTCTTTCTATTTAATATAGGCCGAGAATCAACTATCGCCGACAAACATGTTTTGTCAGAAATATGGAGGAATAGAAAGTTGATGGCATCACCTAATGGGACACACGAACAAAAGAACTGTACAGAGCCAGGTAAGATGGGAAAACTTTGCAATGGCTCCTAAGCTCGTGAGATGTCTTGTGTAGTGCTGTCATGACTAAACTGCTGTGATATGTTAGGGTAAACATAAGTGACAAACTTAAAAAAAAGCAGGACTGTTCTGTGCAGAGATAAGGTTTATTGTGCTATATAATGCCATGACTTTATCTATCAAAGGTAAAAGCTAGTGTTCAGATATAAGAATGATTTGGCATCGTTCTAAGACTTATGCTGGCAGTTTGATTTCTCAAAGTTTGTTTCTTCTGGTGATTATTCCTATCTAGCTGACGTTGGGTATATTGCACTGCTAATGAGAGTGGATTCTTCTTACAACCATCGATACCTAAACATGCAGTGTTTGAGGTACCATCTGAGCACAGTAATTTGTGTTCATTATACATTTAATCATGTTTATCTCATTTAATGATGAACTGTGTATTCAGAGTAGGTATTTCTATTGTGTGAAGGGGATGATGAAGTAAGTTATCCATTTTACTTCATGGCCAGCTGATAATAATTGATTGAGGGCAGGGATAGATGACACATTTTAATATCAGTGTTAGTCCACAATGCTTTCATCTTCCCATCTGTCTTGCCAGTGTGTATTTCCTTTCTCTCTCTTTGCCTCTCTGTGGTTTATGGTGTGTGGGAGATGAGACATTTTGCCAATGACACTAGCCAAATTAATTTAAAGTTCAGATTTTTGTTTTTAATTTAGTTTTTTTTTTTAATAATGACACTCTGATCAACTCTTTGATGATAGCAAAATCTGTGCTTCTTGTAAGCAACGAGGGCATGAGTTCTGGGATACTGTCAGCCCCAGGCACTACAAGAATTTGGAGCAGTACTCCCCCCCTTCAGTTACACGGTCGTTGTGATGCTGAGGCACCTGTTATATAGACTGAGAATCACTAAGGTGCTTATGCACCTCTGAGGGGAGTGGAAGCACATTGCACAAAGTATGTGATCCAAAAGCTTTAACTGTACCATCTTGATGTCCAAGAACTTCTCTGTGCTACTGTTAAGAACTTCGTGTGTTGGTTTGATGTTGTCTGCATCTATAACCTTATGATGCTGTTGATTTATCTATCCAAGCTGTTCACAGACAAGGAAGAAGACAAAAATGACATTTTGGAAACATGCAGTTATTTTTGGTCAATAGTCAGAAAATACTGTTCTTTTCCATTCCTCTTTCATTTTTCTTCACATACATGGATGCATCAGTGTGATCATGTCTGAACACATACTTGACAGCACGTTTGGAGCCGAGGCAACAAAGGCCATAAAGCCACAGAAGCTGAATAAGAAGGATGCTCCATCAAAGTTTGTGATGGGGGTTTCCATTTAGCATGAATGAGAACTTTTTTTACAATGGTACGATAAAACTGCTAAGGAAAAACTATGCTTGTGTGTAAACTGGGATATGAGGAGCAGTCCTGACTTCTCCAGATGTTTAGAATAAATAGCTCAGCTCCTTCCATTCATCTAAAATTGTAAGATTAGTTTTAAGAACGATTGGAATAAATAAATAAATAAATGAAATCAGTCAGGGCATTTTGATATGCTTTCTGAAATTCAGGTTGTTGAGGTGCACTTTTCTCTCTAACCACAAGAGCTGGACAGAAGAGGCCCAAATATGCCTGAGGGTGCTGAGATTTTAAGAAAAATATCATGCGACTTGCATTAAATTAATGATTTCTAGTCACAGTGCTGGAATTAGCCTTTCATTTTGAAGGTGTTTCTGTGTTAGAACACAGATTTACAGATCAAATATGTCACAAGATTGCAATTGTAGCATTTTTTAGTCACTTCCTGTTATTTTGTGGTTCCATACGGTTTATCTCTGTATCTGACACAGCTGAAAGGGGGGATTTAGATGCTGCTAGACTGGCTAGATGTAAGATAGCTGCAAATAATGAGAGCATCTGAGAATATCTGAAATTGCTGTTTGTTGGACACGAATGGGTCTGTAAGAACTAGTTGTTATTGCTCAGTAACAACTTCTGTAGAACGTTTAGTGTGGGTTTTTTTGGGAGGGGGATTGTGTTTTGGTTTTCCTCCCCCCCCCCCCCTTGCTTCTCTGTTAGCCAAGATGGAGATTTGCCCTGTAATGAAAAGCTACAATAACCTAAAACTTAGCAAAAAGGACCAAGTAACATAGCTCATCCCCATGGGAATGTAGTTTGTGTAACCCCATGACTAGATCTGGAGAAAGTAGGCCCAGGAAAGGTCAAGAGACTTGATCAAGATTGCACAGAAAGCTGGTAAGAATGTGGATTTTCAGTTGGAATATGCAAGCTTTCAGTCATGCACTTAACCCAATATAATAAACATCTCAGGAATGTGCTGTCAAACACTTTAAATGAATGGACTTTATTTCTGGTCTTTCTTTTAATGTTAAGAGCATACAGTTAATATGTATATAGGTTGCATGAATACAGTGCTCTCTGTAGCCTCCTTTATGAGAAGTACTTACTCAAGTAATTTCTGTATCTGACTTAAGCACTAGGAGCCCTGCAAATGCATGGGTTTGTATATGGTACATAGCAGTTTTCTTGTGTTATGTGGATGGTTTTTTATGTGTATTTAGGATCCAAGAACTTCATAATACCTTGGGAAATGCAAGTTCTTGCTGAGAGCCTGTTAATCCTTTGTGTCATTGCAGTGCTATTGCTGTGCTCCCTCTTTATTAGCTTCCCACACAAGTCTGCAGCTTTACTTCCCTTTTCCCAAAGGCTTTCAACAAAGTTAATTTATTTACCACTTCACCCCCTTTTCTTACTTATATGCAAATAAAAGAAAATCCTCAGTTGTCAGGAATTGCAGCTATACGAGTTAATAAGATCATGAGATCCTTGCAGTTCATGACAGTAGTAAGAAGGGCTCACCCTTGGTAATTGTATCTTGGGAGAAAAACCCAATAAGCTTCTAGAAGTAATGTTAGAAGCTTGAGGGAGCTGCTATCTTCTAGAAGTTCACACAGCCTACACTGTCTGAGACTGTCTCATTTACTGAAGTAGATCATTTTGTGTTGTGTTCTTCTGGAAGCATTATTAATGCTTCTGGGGCCATTGTATCAGAACATAAAAAAACTTGAAAGTGTTGTCAATGCTGCTTTAAAAAAAGATCCCTGAGGCTCTGACAAAGGAAAGGTAAATACGTATGTTTGTGTCCGTGTGTGTATATATACAAAACTAAAGGAAAAGGTTTTCTCTAATGTTGGAGTTTAGGGTGACTGATACTCATAGATATCTTAAGAGTTGCTATACATTTTTTCTGATAGTGACTGTTCTGCAGTCATAACTCTTTATAGATACTACTTATCCCATAACAACAGAAAAATGGAGCTGTAGGGCAACCGCAGAAAGAAGGTGAAGCATTTGTGAGCATCAAGCCAACCTCAGTTCTCCTGTGGATGAAGACCAAACCCTCACCAAAGTTTACATGGTGGGTAGCTTTTTTTCCAGTAACGATCCTTCCTGACTTGAAACTTCCCCTTTGTTGGAAGCTCCTTTTCCATGAAAAGATAAAAGTCTTTATATTGTCCTGGAACCAGGTTTGAGGGCTTAGAGATTGTATGTAGAAGGCTCCAGACTTCAAAAATTTCTTGAGCTCCTGGGATTTTTGAATTGTGAATCTCACACTTATTTTGTATTTAGTAGTTCTCCGAATGGCTGCTGTGGGTGTCCCTCTTTGAGGGAAACAAAACTAGCTTGTCTGTATGGCTCTGAAAAATTTTCCTGGCTAAATTTCTGTGGGAGGAGGGGTTGATCTAACCCTCACTCAAAGCAGAGCTATCAGAAAGGGAGAGTCGTTTCTCTAGCATCTTAACAGAGCTCATTAGTTTGCAACCGATTTTTTTGCCTTACCCAAGCTCTCACTTCCATCTGCCATCAGTGTACTAGCTTGCAGTGCCATCTGCCCAGCAAGTCTGATTTATAACTTCTTTGCTCCAATGGCTTGCCTCGTTGTTCCAAATGTTCCCATGACTCCATGTCCTCCAGAACTCCAAGTAATGTTTCCAGGGCTGGGGTGAGTGCCTGGTGCTACTTTTCTAACCACGTGACTCCACTGGGTTGTGTTAGGCTGTGAAAGCAACAGATCTGGATTCCTTTCTGTTGCAAATAATTTCAAGTAATCCCTGTTTACAGTACAGAGAATATTTAAACTACTTGCCAAGAATTAGAAACGTATCAGAATATATTTCCATTAGTCTTCTCACACTAGTCAGTGAGATGCCTTGAAATTGAAAGAGGAAATGGGGTTTTCTGTCCAAGTGGTTTGTCAACCATGAACAGTTCATGAGCTGTGCTGGTTTTAAATAGCTGTGGATTTGGTTCAAGTGTGCTCCAATTATTGTTATCAGTGGGTAAAGATGAATTGTGGGTTGGGGGAAAGGCAGGGGTTAGCATTTCTCTCGGAGCCGTGGTGCCTTTTTACTTTAGGATTAAAAGGCACTTTGTAGCAATGCTTTCTGTTCTTGGAGTGAGAGAGAATGAATCGGTCCTGTACAGTGAAATAAAGTGTGCTTCCCAGCAGCACGCGTATAACTGAGTTCTGAGTCAGGATAAAAAGTCATTAACTCTGTGTATATTTTACACTGCTAGTTCTAACCTTGGGGACCCATGTAGGATGTGATGCATTTTAGAGAAACCACAGAAGTCTTCGACAGTTCTGTTAACATACCATGGAGACTACAAGAGCCTGTTACTTTTTCTAGAAAAACTGATGATGGTGTTCTCACTGACTATAGGACTGACTCTTCAAAGTAATTTTTCAAAAGGTTAGAAAAAAATATTTCTTCTACATTTGTAGTAGAGACACTTCAGGAAGCATCAATTGCCATTAATTTTATTTATCAAACACGGTGCTTAGTTGAATGCATCATTCTCAATATGCTGGAGGGATGTATCCTTTAATCCTTATAGACACCTTAATATATAAGATCATAAACTTTGTGTAACAAATGCTGATCTAAACATGTTTTGCTGGTGGTGGAATGTCATTTTGTGCTGATGTAAATTCTCTTTAAGCAATGTGATAATACGTATTTCTTTTAAACAATATGCTCACGATCTTCCCTAGATCAACTTTCCATCTTGTAGCAGGGATAAATGCCATAGACCCTCACTTTTAAGGAGATAGTATTAATAATTTCCCTGTAACCTTTAGTTTCATGAACAGTATAAATTGGTAAGCTAGCGTGACCTGCAGGTTCCCTTACTACACGCTTGTACAGTACCTATCACAGAAATACCATGATCTCGTGGAGGTGATACAGACAACAGCTGTGTTATTTGCAAGTACTCCCCACTAGCCGTTTAGTCAGACTTGCTCTCTGCTTTGATGCATAGAAAATAAGCAACTGTTGTAGTATGATAGATTTGTTGATACTACCTATATTTTGATTTAAAATGTTTCTTTACTCCAATGTCTTATGCCCTCAAAGACCAGGAAATTTACCAGCCTTAAATATCTTATTGTTTTGGTTTAAAAGAAAATGAAAATGAGGAAAGGTTTAAGAAAAAATGTTTCTGTTGCTTTATGCTTATGGTATTCACATAACATATATGCAGTGCAGTGTCCACTTAATGTGTGTGTATATATATGCACAGATGCACATATTTATGTAGTGGAAAGACTTACTAACCAGCTAGCGTGTAGCTTATTTCTGTAGCCACTTGTCATATGCTTGTGGGGTTTTATTTGTTTTGGGTTATATTTGTTTCCTCCCCTCTCTGTGTCTCTGGACTCATACTTGTTCCTGTAGATGCTGAGTGGTAAACTTTGTTGATTGTGATCTTGGATGGTTTCTGCTCCCAGGGGGGAGATAGATGTGTGACGATTTAAAAGCACTTTTAGTTGAGGGCAAATGACAAACGTTTAATGGCAAGCTGACTGCGGCTCCCAAGGTGTCCTAATCAGAATTCACACCTAGATTTAGGTTGAACTTCTGACACACTTTGCCTGGCTTATTGCTGTGGTTATTAAAAGGGTTAGCAGGTAAATGTCATTGAAGTTAATTAGGAGAAGTGTTTTGCTTACTTTTTTTGTGAACCAGTTTAGGAAATGTGCTTCGCTTGAAGCTAGAATGTGAAAAAATAACCAGCCTTCTCTGCGAGCTGTTCATTTTCTAGCAGTGTATTAATACTGGCATCCAAAATAGTAGAAAGAAATGAGACAAACATCTCTCTGTGCTTCAGCTCAACCTGCCAGCGGCATCCCCTGGAGAGCTGAGAAGAGAAAAACGAACTCCAGGGTAATTTATCCATTTCCCCAGGTCTAGGTGCCAGGTTTGCAGGAAGTAGTTTAACATACAGTAAATAAGTGTCTGACTAAAATGCCATTTCGAGATGTAGTAAACAACAGGAAAGGAAACAAGAAGAAATAGTATTTAATACATTATTGTACATTCTTAAACCTAATAAAAACGTTACATGATTTAATCCTTATTTCACAATGACCCATATTTGTTTGCAGTTGGTTTTGGTCCAGTTGAAGCACAATGTGGCTAAGAACTTTTACAAGCTAAGTCTTTGCTTTGAAACCAAGAAGACTTAAAACTAAAGTCAGAATTTCTAAAATGTAGCAACTCCAGAACCAAATGTAACATCAGAAACACAGACCTTTGCTTTCTTTGAATGGAACCAACCACCCAGATGGAATGCTCTGGAGTGCTAGGCTAAGATTTCAGGTTTTGCTGTGTTAGCCCAGTTATAGTATTTAGATATCTGCCTGTATTTCAAACCACATTACCTAAGCATTTCTCAAATATTGATGTGGTAATAGTGCAACATCTTTTTGTGTGACTGCAGACAACTCAGACAGACAGTGGCTGTGTAAACTAGTGACCTGAGGTAGAAAAGGAAATATGTGATAGAACAAAGAATCAAATCCTCATACCTCAGTCCTGTTCTGGGCTTCTGCAAAGATGATGTTTGAGCAGAAGTGTAGATGAATACGACCTCCTGAGGTTCCATGCAACCTGAGCTTTCCTGTGATCTAGTATGGAAACCAAATGAATCACATTTCACATATTGAAATCCTGAATTGGGGGTTTCAAAATCAAAGTTAATGAGACTTGGCCATACAGGTCTCCATGGAATTGCTGACTGTCTCACACTTAATGTGGGATAATGTGTGTGGTTTTATATCTGTTCTTCGCTAGTATGACCATGCAGATAATACTTTTTGTTTGGAGATCTGCTCCATTTCCCACTTAGAAAATTGTAAGGTTGGTGTAAAAGCCATGTTTAAACTTACCTGTCCTTATCCATGGCAATTTCATTTTCACTCCTTGCCTTATTGTCTGTGGTAAGTCACCGTGTACTGCCGCTGAGACAGAAAATGCTGGTGTCTTGCTTTGTATGATGCACAACTGTTACCACACTTCACTGTTGTAGGAAGTGGGCTGAAAAGGCACTGTACATCAGTTTGTGAGCATTAATCCCTACTCTTGGGGTTGGCCTAGGATAAAGTGCTTAATGAAGTACTGGATTGTTTGATAGATGTTAAAATTCTACTTCATCTGTGGGCAGTCAGTGTCTCATCAGTCCATAACCTGGACGACCAACGTGGAGGGTTGATTCAGGCAAAACTGGACAAGCACAGGACTGGGCTGCAGGGAAGTAGACTCTGAAAAGCACCTGGAGGTAGAAAATGGTCACCAGAAGTTGCAAGAAGGATAGCGAAACTTGGGGTTTGGAATTGGGTGGTAGAAATACTAAGATTATCCAGTCATGGGGTCTGGAGTGAAAGGGACATGAAGACGTGGGTGAGGGAGATTGATTTGGGGTAAGGAACCATGGGAGAATAGCAGGGCAAGGAGGCAGTCCCTGGAAAGTAGTAAGGAGAGAGTCGTAGAAGAGGAATGAAAAACCAGAATGTGATGAGAGGTTTGGTTTTTGGTTGGGCAAGGAATCTAGGATGAAAAGCAAAGGAAGTCTCTAAAAATGGCTTAAGTTACAAAAGAGCTACCTTTTAGCCTGTGTTTGGCACATGAAACTGGAAACGTTCACAATTTATATACATTTTTTAATTTTTTTCTTAATTTTTTTTTTTTTTTAATACAGATTGGGTATCAGTGAAGAAAATTTACAGATTTTATACTAGTGACAGTATAGATAGACAATCTAGATATAAAGCAATTTAAAAGCTTCAGAAAAAACAGACTCTCCTGCACCTCAACTCTGTCTCTGTGAATATCAGCATTTGTTTTGAGGGTCAAAATGACATTTAAAAATACACTTAGACAAAATGTGCAAGTTCATTACAATAAATTATTTTTAAACTTTATTCTGCAAATATTTCTGCTAAGAACTCTTATAAATTAATTACTTTTTCAGAAGTTACAAAAGTTTATTAAACATGTACTTGGTGATTGGACTAGATGACCCTTTCCAACCCAAAATGTTATGTGACTCGACTGTACTCATTAATGCCAATGACTTTTTGCAGAGTAGATGTGGTTATCCACCTAGCAGGCTGAAAATGTTCCATGAACCTGATGACAACTAAACTGGCATCAGTCCTGTTCTACAGGAAGGCAAAACTCTCAGGCAGTAGAGAATGATGGTTTTCTTTATTCTTTAAAGTTGACAGACATTGAAGACATTATAGAAGAAAATTTAATAGCCTTAATAGAGTTAAAATTAACTTAATAGAGTCAAATTAATTCCTCCTGGGATTCTGCTGATAAGTGTAAGTACCGCAGAGCAGACACCTCAGTTAGAATGCAGGCTACATGTATATGTGCTTGTTCCATTGTTTCCTTTTTTTCAACACTAAATTAGTGGCTTAATGTTTATGACAGGTGCTGCATTAACAGTCTTGAGAGTGACATTCTCTGCCCATAGTAGGGAATGGTGGCAAATGTGCCTCCTGCAAGCAAGAAGATAATTTAGACTCTGTTCAGTTTCCATACATACTTGCTTGTTGGGCTATTCTCGGAGGTTGCCAAAACCTGAGGAATTATTTTTCCTCTGCATGTGATGTACTCACTTTTCAGTTGAGGGTAATCTGACTTACCTATTGTACAGAGGTATTTAATCCTTTGAATAGCAAGATGTAAATATTCAGATGGTGGGAAGCATTTAAACTTTGGGAATGGTCAAATAAAAATGGATGAAATTTGGTTTTAAAAGCTTGAAGAGATTGAAATGGGGGAAAACGTATTTATTTATTTGTTCATTTACTGTAAATTAGCATGTTCTTTGAATTTTGTGAGTTCTTAGCCAAAATCATAGACTGTAGAAGAGAGGGGCATTTAGGGCTTTTGGGACCCTACCCATGCTGGTGCACAGTGCGCTAACGCCACTGTGTCATTACAGCCGTGGCAGTTTATAGCATCCGAGGTTCTGCCTTACAGATTTGTTGCTGGGTGGTGAGATGCTGTTCTGATTTAGTTCTTTGGTGAGAATCTTCCCTCTTCAAATACTTTTCATGCCTTCATAAAGGTTGTATTCTTTGCCTGATTATGTCACACTTCTTTAAATTCCTCCAAAGGATCTTTGGCTGCCCTTGCCTAAAATTATAAGGTTTTTCTTAACTTCTCAAGCCTTTCACAAGTCTTCCCCTTCCCTGTTGCTGCTAGCCTTTGTCCTTTCCACATACCCGCACAGAAACTGAGATGAATTTCCAGTGTCTGTTTGCCTTGTCATTTTTATGCAGCCCCTTGCAGATTATAAGTGAAAGAAACTATCTGGAATATTATCAATCTCTCCATGGAATATTATAGTTCTCTCCTTTTTTGGATCTTACTTCATGAACCACGAGTGTCATGATGCTCTCAGCAGATCAGCCAGCCAGGATTGGCTAGCCAGGGAAGAAGCCAAAGTTAGCATATTAATTAGTTTGCTAGTTGAGGGTAGAGGGAGAAGGGGAGGGTCCCTATGGAGCGTCTGTCCTAGCTGTGAGGTGCAGTGTCAGTCCCTAACAGCACCTAATGCAAATGGACAAGGATGAGGAAAAAGACGCCTGAAAAAGGCAAAGAGACTTGTCCAAAGTCTGCAGAGAGGGTCAGTAGGTAAACTGCATTTTTACCCCCCATTAATCATAAATTGTAGCCGTACTAAGTTTATTGAGCTTGGAGCTGTTGCTGCTACCACCATTGCTTTTCTGCTTTTCTTCCTGGTCAGCTCATGACTTGACTCTTTAGTTATGCTTTTTCTCATGAGTAACTTTTCACAATAGAGATTTTTTCCCCCATACTTTGTTTTTGCAAAGCCTAACAAAGACTAATTACTAGTATAAATGGGGCAAGGATATGCCAAGAAACTGCTTCAGTATGCTGAATGGTTTTGATTTACAGTGATACCTAAAGGTCAAGTGAAGTATCCAGCTTGCTTCTAGGAAGTGGTTGCCACTTCCCAGGAAGTTATACCAGGTAGCTGAATGCTACATTACAGAGCAATTATAATTTTTCTGTCTTCTCCGCTTAGAGGGAGAAGAACCAATGGAAGAACCTTGGAACATATAGATCTTTTCAGTTGCTTCCACAATGGGATGAGGAGATGTCTGTCTGTCTGGCCCATCTGTGGGCCAGCTGTTGTTCGCAGAGAATGGAGATGAAAAATTGTGACTAGGAAAGTTGCAGGGCTCTGTTGTGTTGATGGTTCTACCACTGCGGAATGTTTTTTTGGGACAACTGTGTGAGAGGGACTGTATAAAATACCATCACTTCTTTGCCTTGTCAGGGATAAAATGAGCACTTCTTGTTGCTTGCAGGCTGAAAAAGGAAAGAAAGAGTTCAGCAGTACTTTCTCACGTGTGAGCAAACCTGTGCTTGTGCCCAACTCAAAGGGTTTTGAATATTTGGGTTTTTTGTTTGATTGGGGTGTGTGGAGTGAGGGTAGGCTTTGTCTTGGCTGTAACCAACTCCTGGGTGCGGAACGAGTCTTTTGGATTTGAAGTTAATCAGTTATGGTTTTTAATTCTGTATGGGTTAACTATAGTTATTTGGTTGTCCAGGACTGATTAGTAACAGCACTTGATGAGAGTGTTCTTACTTGGAAAGAATATCTGGGATCATCTCCAGAACTGCTTTAAGCTGTGGATATTTAGGGCAACTAAGGTTAGTAAGTACTGCTTAGGTAATTAAAGGTTGGAGCTGGACTGCTTTCTCTGCAAGACAACAGACTGGTAAAGGGAAATTAGTCCACTTGGTTCAATGTTATCTTTTGTATAGCACAGAGTCTGGTATCACCCTACTCAGAATTTGATTTTTTAATGTGTCATGGGGTTTTGACAGCAGAAAGAATATTACTCTTCATGTAGTGCTGGAGGTAGCAAGGCTAGCACAAATTCCGTATGTTGAAAGGAGTATTTATAACTATTCATGAAATATTTACAGTATCTATTTTGCACTCTGGACTCAAATTTGCTTTCAAGAAAAAAACATTGGCTAAAGAATAATTAAGCCTTTGCTAAGTAACTACTTGTGAAATTCTCTATACTTTCAGTGTTTCACCGTGTTGTACCCATAGGTGTAGGTACAAGACCAATTTGCACGTGTAAGGGAGATGTTACATTGAAAAAAGGACGGTTACCCTGATGACTCAAGCATTTCAAGGTTTTAAAAAGCACTGTTTCTATAAGGTCAGTGGCTTTTGAAATATGTCAGATTTGGTGGAATACATGAGATTATTTGCAGAATCTTTTGGGTTTGTTGCACACTTTCAAAATTTTATGTTTTCTTCCCGATTCCAATCCCTGCAGGGTTGAATGCTGTATGGCATTTGTTCCGGGGTGAGACTGCAGATGGGATGGGACTAGTGATGCTTCTTTATGAGTAAAATTATTACCTTCACAACTAAAATTCTTCTCTTCCATTCAGTACCTTGATTCCAAATATTTTGGTCCTACCACATTTCTGACTCCAGACTGGACTCTTATAGTTATGCAGGTCTGAGGAGGAGAGATTGCATTTCTGCCAGATAGTTTTTGACAGGGGCATACTGTGGTCCTCGGGTCACTTCTGTCCTTCTGCAGAGGGTTTTCAGCTGTGAGGGGCAGCACATCTGAGAACTTCTGGAAGAGATGAAGACCTCCTGTATCCAAAGTGTAGAGTGGAAAATGGCCGTATTGGACAACATTGGCTGTGTGCCTGTCTGTGCTAAGGCGCTTAGCCCTGTGATAGCTCACCGTGCTAAGGCTGTAGTAGGGCCTGATACTATTCTCAAATGCCTACACGCATGACCCAAATCTTGATCATTGGTATAAAAAGCAGATTATCATCTGTTTCATATAGAAAATTAAGTTCAGTCACTGTACTGAGAGAGGGTTTTCTGTTCACCTTGTTTAGAGTTTGTGCAATAAAATCTTGCTTCTCTTTTTCTAAGTTAGAGATAGGTTTGTTTAATGACTATTTATAGTAGCTGAAGGTTGTGTTCAGTAGTTCTGTGCCTTGACATGACATATACATGTCTGCATAATAACCTTATACATCAATTGTTAATGCAAGAGACCCAGATCCAGAGTTTCAGCATGGCAGGGGGAACCAGGAAATCCTCAGTTCTAGCTGTGGCTGCAGCATTGGCTAACCTTTGAGATTTTCCCCGACGTTCTTCACTCTACAAAAAATGTGGGTTTTGTGTTGTTTTATATTTTCATGAGGGAGCAAAAAATTGAACTGTAGTGTGGAACCTAGATCCCTTTATCCCTTCTACAAATATTACCTGGTTAGATTAGGTTCTGACATGAAAAGTATCTTTATAATAGCAAGCCTTCTTCTCCATTGAGGATGAGGATGATCCTGAGTTGACCAATGGTAGATTTGTACCTACGCAGGTGCCACGGTATAAATTCTGATTTAGAGCGAGTATAAATGCAGTGAAGCTTGCCAGTGAGGCATCTGTTTCATATCCTCAGATTATTCAGTTCATTGCTCTGATTATTGCCTTTTTTTTTTTTCTCTGAAAAAATACCTTTCCTCCTTTTCTTCCAGTGAAAGTTATCTTTAGTATGAATAAAACACACGGCTTGTTTGTTTTAAAATAGTGCATTAGATTGGGCATTTACAAGATTAAAACTCCAAAATTTACAGTCATTATGTTGCCTATGAATGCATTTATATTCTGCTGAATATACTGGTGTGTTAAGGAAACAACAGTAATTCTTTTACAAGTGTAATTGCTAAAAATGCCTTTTCTCTTTTTATATAAAATCGTGTAGCATTTATAGTATGTGATAGTATAGTATAGTATAGTGACTTGCTATTTTGGTTGTGTAGTGACTTTATATTCTTAATCTTGGAGAGGCAACTTGGATCGTATTATTTAACAGCCACGGATAAAAGCCTCTTGCAATTATGGGATTAACCAGAGTTACACTATGTTTTGATTCTTCCAGCAGTCTGATACGTGAATACACGTGTGCTTTGACTGGGCATGTGTTTGAGTGTTTTGTTTTCTCTCTTTCTTTTTTCCTCCTCTTTTAAAATTTTTGCTTTAGAGAAAAATTCTGTTAGCTGGAAGATTTTTGAAGAATTTAAAAGGCTTAAATTCCATGGGTGTTCCTTCAGATGCTACTCTGCGTGCCAGGCAGCTTTACCACTACAAAGTAACAAAACCTGAGAATAGAAAGTTGGCTTTAGTGGCTGTTGAACTATATAGTCAGTGTTTTATAAGAAAATAATTCAGGTAACTCGTTGTGTTTTCTTGAAACAAACTTGGGGAAAGGAGTGTGCTTTTTCTCCCTCTAGGAAACTTCACTCTCCAATAATTGAAGATAGAAATGCATTATTAAAGTTGTCAGAAAAATCATACTGTTGTTAGGTGTTCATTGATGATAAAAATCTCAAAAAGTTTTGTTGTTGTTTTTTCCCCCTCATCTTACCTGTAGTTAATGATAACTGTAGAATAGATCTGGCTTTTTAGAATATGATGCATAATTATATTTATTTGTTCTTAACTAATACATTTAACTTTATGATGTAAAATAATTTTATGGGAGAAAATATCTGTTAATCTGGATGCTTGACAATAAGACTAGGTTAATTTTCATATATTGGCACAGCTCGTATTTCTTGATGTTGTGTAACAGCTAGTGATGTGATGCTAGAATTTAGCCGCAGAAAAAGCTGATTAGTGTAAACCTTCCCCACAGAGTTGAGGACAGGCTGGAGTGACATCTTGGCTAGAGTGAAATGACCCACACAAACATGGCTGCACTTCAGCGTTACAGAAACATCCCTGTCTTTTGAAAGTTAGTTTAAATGTGTGACTAGATTCAGAGGTTTGTATTCATTTACTTTTGGTGTTTGGATTAATTTTTCATTTAATTGACGTGGGTTTTGTCCACTTTGGAAACTGTGGAATGGAGTTTTGCATTTGAGGTACTATGGCACAAACAGCAGCCTCTGGAGGGGACCATTTTTGCCTCAGGACAAAGCTGTCTAGAACTGGAAGTTTGTTAGAACACTCCACACATTCACCTTGGTTTGAAGGGTAAAGTTTTCAGTATACTCGTGGTGGATCTAGTTCATGATTTCACTTGGCGTACTTGGGCAAACATTCTGATTTAGTACAACATTTATGCACAACTTTACAATTAAATATGTAATTAACCTGAAGTTGAAGCTATTGATCCTTTCTTGAACTGAGAGATTTCCAATGCCTTGAATGATCCTTCCTGATGGATATGCGTGTTTTGGCCTGTAGGAAGGCAAAATGCAGGACTCGGACTCATGCAGGAATCAAGGTTTTTGAGAGATTCTTTTTTACGTCGAAGGAATATTTTAGTGTCGTGGCCCCACTGGCCCTTCCTAAATCATGGTTTACATCAGCAGGACTCCTCCATACACAGCAAATGCATCACTGGATCGCTTCATCTAGAGGAAGCTAGGATCTTGCTGTTATTACCTGCAGATACTGCCTGCAGGCAGGTTTCCTGATTTACATCAGGCACAGTACACTTTTAAGAACCACTGCTACTTGAAGTGGGGAATGGAGATTTTATATGTGTTTGTCTATTTTATATACGTGGTCTGTAAAGCTAGTGTGTGAGCTGACCATGTAATGACCTTTAAAAATGCAGCCTTTGGAGACATGAAGAGGGATTTGTTAGTTGACAGATTTTTGCTAACAAGCTTCATATTATTTATGGAACTCTGGCATTCTGTGCTTTTGGATTTAAAGAATACTGTGTAAATCAGATCAAAGGCAAAGTATTAAATTCTTAGTTCCACTGAGAGAAATATCCTTTATTTTGGCATTCTCAGAGACATGATTCTTAATTCTTGCTATCTTATAAAAGAGAAAAAAAAGTAAATTTTTCTCTTATTTTTTTGTGAAAGCATTTCTCTTTCATGGCAGGACTATGTAGCAGTCTGTGAAGCTTATTTGTCGTTTTAAACAGTGAAACTCTGTTCTGATATTAAATAACACAAAATCACAGAGTTTGCTGTCAGGTGTTTGTATTTCCTCCACTAATGACATAGCAAAACCACTGACATGCTCGATTTCATCATTAAAGTACTGAAATATCCCTCTGTTGTCAAAATGATTAGAGAGTATACAGATAAGTAGGAGGCAGGAGAGAAGCCAAGGGAAAGGACATTTCAAACCTATTTTTGTTGTTCAGGAACAGTGTTTAAATCAGTACAGATGGAATAATTTAAACTGGATTTCTGTGGACTCTTACAACCAGCTTAAAATCGTACGTGTTACACATCTGAAAAAAGATCAGAGGGAAACTAATTTGTGTGGTGGGAAGTGACAACCATTACTTGGAGTATTTTCCTCCATGGGATGGGTATTGCCCATGTTCAGTATGCAGGTGCCAGCGCTATCTGCAAACCTGCGATTCCCCTGCAAGACTGGTATAACGGTGTGCTTGGAGCATATCCTTTCACTGAGCTTAGACGAAAACAGGGAGCCTATGGCTGTTGTCTCTCAAAGCTGTGGCTGAAGGAGGGACAACAGTGCTTACATTTTTTGTAGCAGTGTAGGAGTTGAAAGGCTTGCTTGGGAAATTCATAGCAAGTTTCATTGTTTCCATTGCAGCCTACGTGGATTCAAAGCTGCGTTTCCTAGGAGCATGTATTAATGACAAGACTGCAACTAGTCCGTCTGCGGGTATGGTCCACCCTTCTGGCTGAAACTGGGGGACTGTGGAGCCAGGAAAGTGGCATTAGCCTGCCTAAGGATAAATGTAGATAAAGGAGTCTATTAATTTTTACTTTGCATTATGCAGAGTTTACCATTTCTTGTCTTTCCTGGAACTCACAGATTAATCTTCAATCAAGAATGAGTGGTGCTTTGCTCTGTAGCCTCTTGATTCAGACAGCAAGTTGGATGGAATAAAGCAAATTGTTTGCATATATCCTAGGTGCTATCACTTCCCGATAATCTTCAACATCTGCATCCGGAACAGAGACACACTATAAAACTTGAGAAGGACTGCTGATTATTTTACAGATCCCCACTGGCATACCACTATTTCTACTCCTAGGGTTGGGAACCAACAGAGCAGCAGGCTGACAGTTGGTGTCACACAACCTAAGCATCTTTCCAACTGATGGTTTAAGTAACTGAATCTTCTTCACCTGGGTCATAAGCTCTTAGACTGCATCTGGGGTTTTTTGGCCAAAATTAAATCTTACCATGTATTTTTCTCATAAGCAATGTGAAATAATTTCATGTGCTTTATGGGTGGTTCAAATACAGAAAGAGGAACTATGAGTGTTTTCCTCCAACTTCTTTTTGAAGTGTCTTCAAAACATTACACTTGGCAAAACCAGAAGCAGGTTTTTTGCTAAGACAAAAAGGTGGTGTGTAACCCTTTTTAATACATGTCTTAAATTCTTAGTGTATTAAATATATATAGGAATTACACTTACCAAGAACATCTGTGATACAAACCTGTCAGCCAGTAAACCAAACATTTGGAGCTAGCAGAAAGCAAAGTAAAGAATTGAAAGAGTATGCACCTTACTCTTAGTATGGATCTCCTGTCAGTATTTTTCTGCTTTTTCTCACTGCTTTTTCTATTAAGCAAATTATTAAGTATTTGTCAGAAAATTGAGTCATCTATGAACACATGCTAGAAGAGAAGAAATTGCAGAGTACATTTTGACCTTAAAAGCATTGTAATTGTGAACCATCAAAAGCTTTTCCACGTGTCTTATGAAACAGCATACCTGCTGTACTGTTGTAAGCAAGATAATGCCTGCTGGTTGTTACTACTACAGATTATTAAATGTGCTCTCTTACAGTGTTAAAACATCACACTGAAATTTTGCTCCCAACATAATGTTTTTCACTTTATAAAAGGGGTATATTGGTTGTGCTTTCTGGTAATATATGCATGAGAAGCGATGACAGCAGAAGAAAATGGAGTGCAGGATGCTCATACAGTTACTGAAATACATATTTATAGTGTATATAGGCATGTGCGTCACTCGTCTGTTACAGTTATGCCCTACACATATGACATACGACACACTTAAATGAGAGAAGAAAATCCAGTTAACCTCCTAAAGGGAGACAGGGGATCTACAGCAGACCCTACTTTCATTTTTCATAGTATTTGTATATGTATGGGTGAGTAAAGGGATGTGTCCATCTTCCTATATACTAGTACAGGCAATCTGTCATAACCTGGCCTTAGGCAAGAGCAGTAGCACTAGGCAGCTACTTCTAGTGCTGTGCAGCTGGGTAGGAGTTGTCTGGAAGAAATCCTGAGGCTCCTTCTGTGAGATAATGGCTATGGTGATAAAAATGACTTAGGAAAACCTAACCCTTGACCTCATGTTTCTGACTCATTACTTGGCATTTACTATTACCTTTGTGCTGTAAAGCAGCTCAGGTAAAGCTCTAGGAAAAGAACTGCCCTTATTTGAAGGCATCTCAGAATAGATGTATATGCACAGCTTTGATGGTGAGGAGAACAAAAGCAGGGAAAAAATTGTGTAGCAGGGCAGATAGAAGACAGGAACTTCTTACTCCAGCTTTGTCACCACCACCTGTGACTTCTTTTGGGTTTTTTTTCACATGTGGAGTTACAGCCTTGGTGCAGCACCACCTAGGAAGGCTAATCTGCTTCCCAGGCCTGCACAGCCCCATACCACGCAACACTGAAATGCCCACAATAAGTCCACATCAGTACTTCGCTGATTCTGAAACTGCTAAAAAAATCTGAGCCTATTTGTGATTCTTCCTCTAGCGAGAAAATACCTCCTCTCCCTGTCCCAGATAAACCAAGGACTGAGGGCACTTCCTGCTCTGAGATACAAATCTGGAGACATTGGGAAAAACAAAAAAATAGAATAACTTCACATTTTTAGGATAGATACTGAGCACAGATCTGATAAATACTGTATTTTGAAATCTGAGTATATATGTGCAGGCCAGAATGATGGACACGAGCCTCTGATTCCTGCCTTGATCCTGGGCAATGCAAATATGACCTGTTCCTTACCTGAGATATATTTTTTAAGGTTAAACATTCTTTCAGCAGCAGTGAGAAACACAAAGTGAAGTTATATTAACTGACCGGGTAGGTAGTAGAACATAACTCTTTCTGTGTCCCTTGTTACTATGATATTTTTTTCTCTCTTTTTTTCTTCTATTTAGTAAATAGAGTTTGCAAACACTTTTACTCTTCCATAGTATCTAAAGCTTTGAAAAGTTGTTCTTGTCTTGCAGAAATTACCACTTTTCAAAGGCATGAATAATACTGACTAATTACTTTCTGTGCTGGATTAAAATAAAACACAAGTAGTCTTGCAGATAGCTTTTTTCTGATGCATGTAAATTTTCCATTTGAAATAGCTCCGTGAGAATATGAGGAAGCTCTGAATATTGAACAGCAAAAACTGTGTAGATGCTTTAGCAGGCAGTTGTGTGATTTAGCTGAAGCCATTGTTGCTATTTTGACAATGAGTTTATGAATTATGTTGGTCTGGGAAGTCGTCTACTCTGTAGTTGTCTTTTGATTCAAGGTACAAGCCTTCTCTACTCATTGAGACTGCCTTAGGGCCCAATTCAGAAAGGCTTCTTGATTTTACTTAAGCTACTGACATATGCAAATTTAAGTGCTCTATTGAAACGTAATAAAGAAATGTAAGCATAAAAGTTATACACGGGTGTTTATACTCAACTTTTTATCACTGAAAACTATCATTAAATTGTTAGTTCCTTCTGTTGAGTCAGCTCAAAATATTGTATGGGTTGTAACAAAGTCAGTCAAATGCAACTCTGTTTTGTTGTAGACTCGTACACTGAGTGTATAACATGTTTGTCTTCTAGGGAATAACTGCATTTCAGAGAGACTTAGAAAATGCTAAAATTGCTATACTATATCTGAGGACCATTTATTTCCTTTCTTTTGTTGACCAGATTGTGTAAACTGTTGTCTTTTCCATTGCAGTGGTCAAGGATTTCTCCATCTATGAAGAATTTTTAAAATCTACTCAATATCATAAATAAAACTTTCCTTGGATCCAGTATACCAAAGCCACTGGAACCAAAGAATTAAAGCTGAGACAACTCTTCTTGCCGCTCTCCGTGTGTCTAGGGCTTACAAATTATTTACAGTGCCTTCAGTATTAGATGGTGTGTGTCTGTCTGCAGTTGTTTCTCTCATGCCTATTAGAAAGACTTGGAGTTGGTGCTCTGTGAAATTTGGGTTCTTCAATATTGGGTCAAAGCTCCGCTTGGCTACAGTCAGATAGGGATTAGTGTGAATTTTTATTTCATGACTTAAAGTTTAGGAAAAAGGTGGTCGTGGTGCTGTTGACGTTTTGGGAGGAACTCGCTTTGTAACTAAGGAACATTACAGATTTATTTTCTTGTCTTATTAGTAGCTCTACCACTCTCTGCCACACTGGGGCTCTCACTTATTTGGTCGTATGCAATAATTGAGGTATGTAAGCATTTTGTACAAGGAAACAGCTTTTTTTTTACTGTTAGTAGAATGCAAGTACTCTAATAGTGATAAGGGATAATGATGGTCTATTTGATACAGGCTGTCTTTGCAATTAGAAGTATTTTTAATCTCCAGAATAACCTAGACTTCAGTTCTGTAGGTAGGTTCAACTCTTACTAAAAAGCATAACTCTTGTTTATGAGTATCTTGTTTAGGTGTTCTAGTAGCTGTTTAAGCTTACATTCAAGCTGTTCAAGCTTTACCTCTGTAGCCCGTAAGTACTTCTCAGTGTGGTCTCTTCACAGTAGTGCCTAGTTCTCACTAAACACTCAGGAGTTAATTAAAGAGAATTCCTTTACATACAGCTGAAGAGACTGTAAAGTGTGTCAGTGCATGAGGAGAGAAGAGCACGATCTGTGCACCAATTGTTCTTTTAAATGCACTTACTTAAAGGACCTTCTCGCAACTCTCACAACATGTAAATGACATCGTTGATTGTTGATGTTTTGGGTTTTTTTGTTTGTTTGTTTTAAAGTGCTATTAATTCCAGGGTTTTGTTTTCAAAAGTAATTTGTCAGTGCTGTCATCCTTTGGCATCCCTCAGGTGTCCGTCATTGTTCCTCTTTTTTCTCTTCACTGTTTCACTGACATCTTTGTGGCAGGGACTCTGATGTCATTTGTTTTGAATTGCCCTCTGACTGTCACCAAAATCAAGCTGCTCCTAAGCTGTCTCTTCTCCAAAAACATTGGAAACTTTCCTTTTGTTAACTCAGGCTGTCAGCTTTGGTGAGATCTCAGGAGAGAGACAGTTTACAGCTTAATCTCATATGGCTTGTTGCCAAACACATTTTCTTTTTAACGTCATTATTAGGTAACAATAAGGAATATGTGTGTGGATACACACACCACCAAATGTGTTTGGGAAAGGCCTGCTTGGAAAGGACTATTCCTCAGCAAATCTGTGTTGTTATTTGCATTTCCCCCCCCACTCTCCCAGTCCTTTCTTCACTCTCTTTCCCCACCTCCCACAACGTAGGTACTAGTGCTGAGTTGCTGAATCCGATCATTTCCCCATTATCTCTAATTTTTATCCTTCCTTTCATTCCCCATATGCATTCCTCCTGTACACCTCCTGTGTCTGATATTACTCATGCATGCAACTTCAGTACTGTTATTTTCAGATATGGAAAAGAGCTGAAATGTGTAAACACAAGAGTCTCCTGTTGTATGTGCATCTTTCTGACTCATATGCACATTAGTAATGAGTAAATGCTAGTTCAGATACAGTTTTATTTCTCTTGACATTGAAATCCTCACTTTTGAAGTGTTCTTGTTCTTCTTGATATAGAGAAGTTAGCTAATGATATATAATACAGCCTTACAGGCTTCATTTCCCTTATTAAAATTATGTGTACGTGTTTGATGGCAGAATTTGACCTTTTATTGAACACAAGATCTTTTAAATTGTGCCATTATCACATCGGCCTGAAATGAGTCTGAGCAACCAGAGGAGATTTTTTGGATTCATCTGTTTTTTTCATTTTACACAACATGGATTCAGAGCAGTAGAAACTGTTTTGCAATTCTGACACTTGAGTTGTGCATCTGGGGTTCAACACCTCACCAGCAGCTTGACAGGGATCGTATGGTAAGTATAAGCCCCTCGTTTCAAGGGAATCTGCAAGCCATGGATGCTTTCCAGCCTTAGTCACTGCAACTGTTTCACTGTGATTAGCCACCATATCTCAACTGCAAAGCAGAGACAGTTGTTCAGCTGATTGAGGGGTTTCAGGGTGTTGGGAAAAGATGTGGTGTGGGACATTGCTTTCACTAAACACGTTGCAGGAGGTGTTCACATCTGGGTAGAATATGCAGAAGTAGCATCTGTCTTGCTTGTCACCACTTTGTGCTTTAATAGTACTGGTGTGGGCACATAAGCCAAACAATTTCCCTTACAAAATAATGAAGAAAAATGCAGATAAAGTTACCTGCTTCACTTATATAAGGCCTGGGTAACTGTTATTTTGCCTAAATTAAAGTGAATTAACTTGCTGCATTTGGCAGTTGCTTTATAGTCGTACAGTGATGTCTGAGTCTGCAACTAAGATATCCTAGTGTAGCATGATTTTACAACACTAAGCTACAATACCGTTTGTGTCTCTAAGATGTAGATATAATACATTAGGCACCAAGAACCCTTGTCAGGAATAGCACCTGCTTGTTACAAACGTTTATGGAGATAAGCTTGTGTCTGCCTCCTCTGTGACTAAGGGACACAGGAACACCCTTCCCTGACCAAAATAGTTAGCCAGATTAATGTTGGGTTTAATGTTGGGTTGACAGTTGGACTTGATGATCTCAGAGGTCTTTTCCAAGCTCAATGATTCTATCATTCTATGAATATAGCCCATCTTTTTTTTTTTTTCTTGTTAAGAAATGAATGCCTCAATGCCCACAGGCTTATCAGCAATTTGAAATAATGTATTAGATAAGTCGTTGAAAATCCTGCCATTCTATTTCTCATAATGTCTTAAGCAGTAATGATGCAGCATTGTACCCTGGGACATGCAGTCTTTACCTGATATAAATGACTAGGATAACCTTCCTGAAGTCTTTGAAAAATGGTATTTTCATCTGTCAGGAAATGGAAATCACAAGCAAGTCTATGATAATTTTACAGAATAAAGCAAATTAATGTTTTAACAATGACCATAATCCAGCTTCAGAAAAAGATTACTAAGGGACATAATGTGTTGTCTTTAAAACGAGAGTGGATTAATAAACAAATTTTTATGTGACATTTCTTGGAATAGCCTGTGCTGTAGTAGGTTAAACAGAAGATTTGATAAGCTGATCAGAAAAGTCCCTTCTACCATCAAAACACCTATGAAAATTGATGGAAAGGAGGAAAAATCATCTGCTGTGATAAAAACTTGTGCTAGGATATCACCTCACTGATTTTTGCATGTCTTTGAGAACTTGATATGAACTATTCAGAGGACAAACAGTATTGCATTTTGATTATAACACTGGGAAAACACTTGAAAAAATGGTCATATCAAGGGGACCATTTAAAAGAAACCACACCACTTGCTCTTTGGAAGAAGAGTAGTTAGCATTTAGAACCTGGATGTTAAAAAGAATAATCTTGCCCGGTATGTGGAAGATGGTTACTGCTTGATATTTTGTCTTTTTTTTTTTTAGTTTTTGACTTGGTTCTTGGCAAATGGGTGAACACACTCCAGTTGAGTCTTTCTGTTTAAAGATTTAAGCCTTCCTGAAAAAGGACCACCCACAAATGAAGAATGCAATTCTAGTAAAAGACTGAACGATTTGCTTTCTCCCTTGTAACATCAAAGTGCTGACGGATAATCTGGAAAGCATTTTTGCAAGATCCCTGTGTGTTAAGAGTCACCGAAGTGTTTCATATAAACCATCTTAAATATGTAGGCAAAACATTATAGCACAGTGAGATTCTGGTGATAGCTGAGTCAGAGGAAGAGGTCGTAGTTTTCACCACTTTTCTGACAGTTTGTGCTCTTTTTAGTTAAAAAAGCATACTTTAGCTATTTTTATGGTAACTTTGAATATATGTTGGATAAACTGTTAAGGATGGAAGTTTAGATTTAGAAAATTTATACTGTGATTGGAATAATGATAGGCATTATTGATCAGTACAAGTCCAAAAGCACTTAATCTTTCCTTTTCTCTATTTTCTTTTTCTGCTTTGCTTTGTATTTGGGTGAATCACCTGTGACACACTGAAAGAGAAACTAGAAATTTCCAAGGCAAATTGGATCTTGTGGAAGAGGTGAAAGTTTCTTGTCAGCTTACTTTATCAAAAGCATAGACCTAATTAGTTTTTCAAGATACTGACAAGGGGTTACAGATATTTTGCTCACTTAATTTCCTTGCAGAGAGAGTAGTTTCTTTGAAAATTATTTTCAAAATTGCCTGATATTGTTTTACCCAATTTAATTGCTGGCAGTTGATGATGTTGAAAGTATGCATCTCCAGAACCTCAAAGAAAAGAAGCTGGCAAAATAAGCATAGACTGGTCCCAAGGGAAACTTTACTAACTTATATACACATAAAATGAGAAATGGAAGGCATAAGCAAACAGCAAAATGAATTTTTGATTGCCACTTGAGCATTATGTGTATTTGTGACTAACATTGATGCTTTTTCTTGCATTGAAACGTACCCCTCTGTATTCCAGAAGAACTTCTCAGTGGTAACTTTTGGGTAGCAGATCTTCAAAATTTAAAGTGTACTAAAGGAAATTTACTGGTTCCTTTAGGCTGTTCCAGCTTGAATGACAGTGTTAATAGTCTGTTTTTAGGGAGTTATCTTACAGGACAGAGGGTGATGTGTGTGCACAAGCTTTCAGCATACAGGCTCAGAACTTACGGAAGCGATTTAGCTTATCAGATTCCTTTTTGTAATGGCATTGCAATTACAAAAAAAATCTATTTAAAAATTGCCAAAAGTGTCTGGCAGAGTTCGAGCGGTAATTAGAAACTTAGCAAGCTTTTGATTGTAAAGAAAGGCCTGCCTGCAAGTTGCTTGGCCTTTATCCAAACTCGTGACAATGACATTGCAAGAATGTAGATAATATTGCTATTGAGTGTTTTAGAAAGCAGCTGCATCCATCCTTCAGTGTTAGTTTCACCTTTTCATTTTTAGACATTTATAGTGAGATACACCAGTTTACAGTGAGATGTGCCAGCTTATTCATGAAAGTTGTATTGTGATTTGTTGTCAAGAATGCTTTTCTCTTTGTAGAATGAAGGACAGTGGATTACCACGTACACAAAAATCAGTTTTACAGAATATTTAGACACCAGAATTTCGCAGGATTAAATAAGATTTCTATGTTCTGTTCTAAATTTCAGCACTTTTGTATGACTAGACAGATGCTAGCTTGTTCTGTACCTAGCCAGGGATGCACCTTCCTACAAGTAGCCTGGACAAAATGACAAACACAAGCACTTTAATATCTGAGTCGGTTCAGCTGAGCACACCATCTCATTGACTCTGGCAAGAGAAAGGTCTGGATGATGGGAGTAGAAGATTTTGGGGCAGATTTTCTGCTAGTCTGTTCTAGTTCACATACTATTGGATTTCATGCAATTCTTCATTTATGACATCACTAAAAGTAAATGAGGCCTCTTTGCTTTTTGGATTATGTGTGTCATACAATAATTTCTGGTTTTCTTACAGAAAGGTAAGGGGAAATGGAAGATTTTCTAAAGCAGTGCATAGAGTGCCTGTGACCCACATGCACATTCTTTACAGTGTTCTAGACATGCTTTCTTAAGACTGTCTATCTTAGTGTTGATCGAATAATGAAAGAATTGATTTCTCTTTTATGATCTGCCAAGCATCTAAGCATGTAAACACTGTATTGTGCAGTCCTCTATGCAATCTCAGCAGAATGTCCTTTCATCACCTCTCATAGGATTTAAGGGGTCATGCTACTTCGTATCTTGAATTTTGCTAATCTACTTCATGATTTTGCACTGGTATTTCCTATTTTTCTGCTTGAAACACCTAATAAAATTAAATTTCTAAGAAGATACTGGTACATTTCCTTACTTGCTTGGCAGTCATCATGATACGGGAGGTCATGGCGTTTGCCAACAGCATATTTGTTAATGAAAAGTGAACTATCAGTCTTGTAACCAGAACTTCATGAGCCACTTCTGCATGAAATACTGTTCAGAAATATGATTATATATGAATTATGTCTTCCAAAATAAATATACTAAAATGAAAAAGAAAATGAAAAGCACCAAAGGTATGTAATAGTGATGAATTCTGTACTGGTTGACAGATAAATTAAATGGCCTGGCAAGTTTTGTCCATTTACAGATGGTATCCATGGCAAGCCGCACCAGGTGGTGCTGTAATACATAAGCTTTGCAACTCTTATTCCTAGCAAGTTAATGCTTTCTTAGGAAGATAAACTGTGTATTGGCACTTCTTTTTTTATTCCAGATTCTCTCAAAAGGGAATAGTACAAGCAGTAAGGGACTCATCTTGAGCCTTGATCTTATATTAGAGATTATTCTTGAAACATAGTTATTGGGTTGAAATTCTTGAACAGATTTCTTAATATTCAGTTTGACTGCCTCATTTTGTAAGCAATATATTTGGTTTGAATATGTATTTTACATTTCATATATATTAGCTATTAGTAGAAATTATTTCTTCTCCTCTTCTAAGCACATAGAAAGTGCTGCAAGTTCTGCATTTTGCCCTGTATCAGATAGCCACAGAAACCTCAGAAAAGAGTGCATCATACACAGCCATGTAGTACTAAACATAGCCTTTGTGACTGGAAAAGTATTCCAGGATTCTGTTTATTGTATCTTCATATACTTTTCTGTCCTTCCATCTATCTTTCCTTTCTTCACACTTTCTTGTTGTATTTTATATAGTTTATTTTTCCTTTGTTCCACTTTTGAGGAAGGAATGGATTGAACTGCAAAAATCACTTTGATTCTTACATACAATGCTAGGAGCTGAACTCTTAGACTGGCAATATGGCAGCTTTTCAGCTGGAGATACTTATTCTCTTTTATACAGAATTTGCAATTGCATTCTAACAAAATTGGCATGTTAGAAATGTTTAAGTGGGTTATTTCACTTGAAAACATTTTAAGTGGAGTCTTAACGGAGTTTCTTGTTAGATCCACTAAATGTAGTATCTCTCATATTACACTGCACACGGAAAGCAGAATTTTAGAGATTTGCCCTCTAGTATAATAGAATCTGAACTTCCTAGCTGAAATTTTCACAGTTGATTAAGGGATTTGGATACACAATTTCAACAAAATCAAAATAGGACTAAATCCTCCAGTCAGCTTTGAAAACTTGGATCTTCATTCTTTTGGTACCAAATATTCCTCTTTTGTGCTGCAGTTTTGTAAGACCAGAATGATGGTTCTAGCTTCTGAATTACTTCCTTTTATTTTAGGGGATAAAAGCTGTTTATTTCAGTCCTTCTGTATCTGCTTATGACCAGAGTTACCTTATTTAACTGGTTTTGAGAACTTTTAAAAGAGACAATAGAAGGAGAAGGGGGAATTATGAGTTATTTAGAGCTCTGTTATAATACAGAAGCTGTATATTTAAAAGACTAGGAAAAATATATAGGAAAACGTTACATATCCTCGCTCTGGCCAACAATCTCTTAAAATAATAAGCCTCAAACCAAAACCCAACACAGTCTTGATTATTTTCTTACACCCATGCTTTATAACCTGTTTCAAGTGTGTTCTATTGAAATGAAAAGGAACCTGAAACATTGTTCCCTTCTGTATTTTTCCTATTTTTATGGGTCTGCAAGTTTACAAGATGCCAAACAGAATACTTAGAAAGTTATTTATCACAACTGAAAAAAACAAACCCTATCTTTCAACAGGAAGCAGAGCCCCAGACCTTGGCTTAGTATCTAACGTGTTAATGTCTATCCTTATTTGACAAAGCATGTTTACCCATGCTTGAACGTACTTCCCTAGATTAGGGCCTAAAATAAAACAGGAAAGTGACTGAGGTGCAAGAAGGTCCTGCAAGTGCTGGACCTGAGACAGGAAGATGGGATTAGAAGTGCAGTTTGTCAAGGGCTGAGAGGAAGTTTGGTGCGAAGAGAGTGGGATGCTGAGGTAAGCATGGGTGACAAGATGGAAATGTGAAGCTGAGAGCTGGAGACAGCAAATGGTCAGGTTAGATAATTACTCAGAAATAGGCATCTATGGTCATGATATTCAGACTTGGTTTAGGGCACCTGCACTTGAATAGATCATGCAGATGGAGCTTCCACACTTATGGTGAGAGAAACGTAGGGCTGGACAAAAAAATGTGGGTCATCTAGATTCATTCTGTTTTGGGACAGAACTGGAACAAACACTTCTATAGCAGGTTCAGGTCTTAAAACTCCCACTCTAAATACCTTCTCCCTCCCCACACCCCAAGTTTTATTTGAATCAATGTTATAATGGAATTTGGGGGCTGTTTCTTCATGAACATAATTGCAAATTTTCTAATAGAACTTTGAAAGTGGTGTTTGATGGTCTTTAAAAATACACACCCTACCCCTAATGCTGAGTTCTTCCTTTCTTACTTTGATAAAGAGTTGATTTTAAGTATGGTTGGTCAACACAGCATTATCTTCTAAGATGACTAAGATGTCCATTACATTGCTTGCTTTATGTTTTAATACAAGCTAAAGAGTGCAAGTTATTTTACATTGAACTCAATTTGATCTCAGCTGATGAAGTTCTTTTTCCATTTTCCCCTTTTCAGGAGGGTTATATAATTTATATGGTTGAATGGGAGAGGAAAGATGTATTTGTGGATTGAATTAAGTGGGGCTTTCCTTGTAAATGCTGGCACCAGTGTTTCAAACGAGAGCTAACATTCTGTTTTACCTAGTTATGCAATTCAGGGAAGTCCAGGCAGAGGAGGACGCTTCCAGTTCATTCAGATCAATTTTTTGCTCAGTGTGGTCAGAGTATGCTTCAACTCACCTGATAAAAAGCTGTATTGTTTTTGCTGCTGAAATTCAGTGATTCTTTTTGCTAGTGGAAAAGCAGATGCTAATAGGATCAGATAGCCTCAGAGTTTGTAGAGTTTAACAGTTCAAAGCATGAAACGTAGCATTGTCTAAAATGATTTTCTCTAAGACCACAATGGCTATTTTGTGCTTCTGCACAACATGTACTCATATTACAAGGTTTTTTTTTTTTCCCTTCCTGAATTTCTGAAATATTTCCAGCAAAATTATTGAAGTCTTGCAGACTTATCTGCCCTTAGCTGCAAGTTTTGCCTGAAGGTATTTGATCAGGCTCTTCATGTGTTATTTATTTTTGTGGGTTCTTTGATGGGAATTACAGTTCAACTGCTTTGATTAAAAGTGTTTGAAGATCTGTGATTCCCACAAGTTCACTCTCAGTGAAATATGTGGGGCAATTGTCATTTGTTTCTGTGTCCATCTCCTTAGGGAAATAACTTGGACAGTTCTTGATCTGTCTGTGCACTTCTTCTCATACTACTGCTGCTACCTCTGTTTCTTCCCTGGTCTTGTCTTCTTTGGTTTAGTGTTCTCTTGGATATCTTATGCTTTGCTCATAGTTTCCTTGGCCTCCTTTTTTATTTATTTTTTGGCATAATTCATGTTTCTTCCTTCTGTTGTCTTCTCTTTATAACATGTTCATTTCTGCTCTGATGGGTTCAGTCATAACTTCTCTGATCATAATTTCTAAGTAGAATCATAGAATCATTTAGGTTGGAAAAGACTATTGAGATCATCAAGTCCAACATTAACCCTACTCTGCAAAGTTCACCCCTAAACCATGTCCCCCAACACCACATCTAAATGACCCTTAAAGGCATCCAGGGATGGTGACTCAACCACCTCGCTGGGCAGCCTGTTCCAGTGTCTGACTGCTCTTTCTGTGTAAAAAAATTCTCTGATGTCCAGTCTAAACCTGCCCTGTTGCAGCTTGAATTCATTCCCTCTTGTTCTATCACTAATTACCCATGAGAAGAGACCAGCACCAACCTCTCTACAAAGTCCGTTCAGGTACTTGTAAGGGGTGATGAGGTCTCCCCTCAGCCTCCTCTTCCTCAAACTAAACAGGCCCAGCTCCTTCAGTCGCCCTTCATAAGATTTATTCTCCAAGCCCTTCACCAGCTTCGTTGCCTCCTCTGCACTCACTCCAGCACCTCAAAATCTCTCTTGTATTGAGGTGCCCAAAACTGGACACAGTCCTGAGGGCCTGGCCTCCCCGGTGCTGAGTACTGGAGAACAATCACCTCGCTAATTCTGCTGCTCCCACTCTTTCTAATACAAGCCAGGATGCCATTGGCTTTCTTGGCCACCCGGGCACACTGCTGGCTCATATTGAGCTGCTTGTCAGTGAGAACCCCCAGGTGCTTTTCTAGCAGACAGCTTTCCAGCCACACTTCCCCGTATGTGTACCTGTGCCTGCTTCTCACACATTTTTCTGTCTTGGGTCTTGAACCTTTAGGCATTTCTTCCCGGGTGTCCCCGTGTCTCATTAGCACATCCCTGAATGTTTAGTCAAAAATGGTACATCTTTTTGCCTCTCAGTAGTTATTCCATACTATGCACGTTTTGTGTAATTTTACACTCATTTTATTTTCTGTACTTCTCTCTGTATGCTCTGCACTTGTTAAGTTCCTTTCTTTCTTAGCTCTTTGGGTCTTCGTACAAAGTCTTTAATGTTGTAATCCATTACATGCTGCTGTTTTTTAAAAACCTTGTGCTCCCATAGCAATTTCTTGTAAAGTAATCTGTGTAGTGTGATTTCTTTTTGATTTTATGACATGAAATGTTGTGCTTAGTTGCATTATTATGTACATACTTTTTACAAATAGTGTATATGTAATGCTGAATTTTAAGAACGTTGTGAAGATAATCCACTACTTCAGCTTCTCCTAAGACATGGAACATGCCGTAATGGTAGCATGACTTTTGTCTAGACTGATTTGCAGGTCTGCTTCATTCCATTTGAATTGTTGGAAATTGCTTGCAAAATTAGGCTATTACCTTGATTATTTTTAACATATACAGGCCTGTGAGCTCACTTTCATGTCTCTAGGATGTCAGTATGGTAACATTTAAAGGCTTACTAGACGTACAACTGGCTTTTGAGATGAATGCATGTAAACTGGCTTTGTGGAATCTCCTCTTAGCACCTCCCTCCTGTATCCCTTAACCCAGAGCTATGCCAGGTGGGATGAGTTTCTTTGAAGGAAAATTATTTGCTTGCATATCCAACATATGGAGAAATGTGACTTTGGAACATCTGTGTATGTTGTTGGTTTTTTTTCTGTAGACATTAATATTATTCTTATCCTATATTTACTTTTCCTACAGTGTTGTTGCTGTCACTACTTTTAACAGGGCTTTATTCACTGAAGGTTCATCAACGTTCTGACACCTTTACGTGTCTGCACTTATTAGTACAAAAAGATTCAACTTGTTTTGTGGTTGTTCATATCAGTTATTCATGGGTACACTGTTCCTTCTTTAAATGTTAATTTTAGACAATTACCACCCCCTCCTCAGCTTCTTCCAACTGACACTGACACCTCCTCATCCTGCTGGCACAGCTGTGCCATCCTCCTTTTCTTGGAAGCTCTGCCTGCTTTTGGCTTTTAAGCAAATTTCTTCCCACTTGATGTGGCAGTGGACAGTACCCCATCACTTGATGTGGCAGTGGACTGTACCCCATCACTCCTCCTTGGCTGCAGCCTTCTCTGTCACTATCATATTGCTGGTATTTGTTAAGGTCTACAGTTATTACTGTATGTGTCAGAATCTGTAATTGCCTTGTATTTTCACCTTTCACAGCCCAGTCTTAAGTGTGGTGTGCCTCATCTGAAAAGCAGAGCAGGGCTCTTCCAGTGTGAAACACTACTTGTGACTTAGAGTCCTCAGATGATCTCCTGTGTTCCAAATATTTCTGCAAATAATCGAGATTATTTCAGTCTGGCAGTCCCATTCCTGACTGCCACAGCTTAGCTTGGGATGTTATCAGTGTACGGATGGAATTCTGTAATACTTGGACATTAATATCAATGCTTCCTTAAGGGGTTATATTTTGATTGCTTTCTACAAGGAATTTGTCTCAGGTCTGGCAGCTCTTTTGGTATCACATTTTAAGAGAGGGCATAAGTAATTCAGATCATGTCTAGCCAAGGCTACCGCTGGTTCACCATGCAGTTACCAGAGCATAGTGCTCCCAGTGCGTAGACTACACTCTGGAAGGAGCCTGATCTGACATAGATGTCTCATTACTTTTCCCCATCACTTATGTAGAAAGTAGTATCTGATGGTTCTGGGCATTTAGCAGAGCCTGTGTGCTAGCTCAGCTTTAGTTTGTCTGTGCTGGTTTTGTAGTAGCTGCAGGAACTCAACTTCTGTTAACATTACTTGTGTGAATCCATTAGAAAAGGGTATCAGTGCCACTAATTACAATTAATGGCTAAAATACCAACATATGTTTCTCAATATGTAGGATTTTGTTTTGTCAACCAGTGAAAATTCCTTATAATTATTCCTCAGTGTAAATAGTACTGTAGTCTAGTAGAACGTGGTTTTGCTGTTCAGTTACAGCTTGAACTGTCTTCGGTAAAATAAACTGCAAAGGCAAATATATCTTCTGTGATGACTTTTTTGTTCATATAAGATCATCACAGGAGCTTTATCAGAGTACTTAAATAGGTGCCTGACTCAAACCCTAAGAAGCCTAATCGAAATGGGACTAATACTAATAGTAACTTTTGTAACTGGTGGGCTGGATTTGTATTGATGACCTTACAGGGACACAGCACTCATAGCCAGTTATGGAATCTAGGTCCTTCCTTGATTTGTGCCCTGTAGTGCTTATGGAAAATCAGGAAACCTGTGTTTTCTGTCTTTGTTGAAATGTACCATCCACACATTTTTTCTGCTTCAGCATTCTTTCATCTAGTTCCAAACTCATACTTGAGAACAACATCATGCTTTTAGAGTGTCTGCACTGTTTATGCCTCTGAACCCTTCTAATTAAAGAAAAATACGTGGGCTGGAATCTCAAGCTGATATAACTCAGCAAAGTTCCATTAACTGCTGTAGAGCTATGCTTCTTAATTTCAATATTAGCATTTCAGCAGAAATACAGTTAAGAAATGAGTGCCAAAGAGAACAGAAATTGAACTGAAATGAGTTTTACTCAAATTTCTGTCTGCCAAATGCAAGTATGTTAAACTCTCCATGTTGACAAAAAAAAAATAATTATCTATATAATTATTTTGCTCACTGAACCACATAATTCTGTTGATTCATCTGCAGACGCATTTAAAAATCTTCCCCAACTGTTAAATTAATGGTAAAAAAAAACCCCAAACTGGAAAAAAAAAGCCATTACCTGGTTAAGTGCCTAATCTTCTACTAAACCACAGCAGATGCTTTTGCTGTCAGCATGTGAAGAGGTTTGTCTAGGGAACGGAACAACTGCTGGAAATCAAAGTGTTAGGTGCCGTTCTCAAGTGTGGCATTACACTGCACCACGCAGCTGGGAGAAGCACGTTCTTGCGTTCACCTTGTGTCTTCACTGCAGAAGTAACCTGAATGATCTATCTTGGATTAGCTTAACATAGATGAGAGCAACTGCACTGGAAACTAGCTCAGTAGTTTCATACAGTGATTAAATGACTGCAGAGTGATTGTGTTAGTGGCTGATGAGATGCGCTAATTAAGCTAGTGCTTTCAGCTGGGCTAACCAACAGGCTAGCCAACTTGAATGGAAGCACTGCCATGCTCAAATTAAGGGTTTTAAAAGGCGAAATCCATTATTAAGCAAGAAAGGTTTATCAGGCCTTGCTGCTTCACAAACTGTGTACAAAATTTTGTGCCCAGTATTTGATGATTGCAAGGTAGAAGAAGCATTTTCACAGAACAAAAGACTAAAAAAATGATACTCATTTGGTAATGTCCTTTGATGTTTGTAACTGGTTTGCAAATTCTTGAATCCAAGTAAATGGAAATACACAGACATGTCAGTCAGCTTGCCGCATTCATCAGCTACTTTCAGCCCGGCTGTTGAGGGGAGACAGAAACAGTAAGAGGCATTTTCTATTATTTAGTCTTCTGTTTGACTGTGGAAGGGATTGGTATTATGTGACATGGTGACACTGTAAATTAAGTTACTAGATTTAGTAATCCAAAATGAGCATATAGATAACTTTTGAAATGTTAGTTCTGTCCATCTGGACAGGTGAGAAATGATTGGATCAGCAGTTTAAAGACATGACTCCTGTCTGCTCTCCTTCCATCAGCTGAAAGCAGATAAAGTTGGCTGTGAGGCTCTGTTGTCATTGAGCACTCACTGTCATGGTCTCCATTTCTTGGTTTTTGTGACCATGCCGGTCTTTTAGCACTCTTTTCTGCTCTTGCAGGCACATTCTGTCAGATTTCTTACTAGGATTCCGGCTCTGTTTTCTGTTGTACAGCAGGGATACAAGCAGCCACCTTATTTCTTCATGGCAGGTATTTTTTCCTCAGTTTGAGGTAAATCTAAATACATATCTAAAGAGAAAATATATATATATTTTTTCTTTGTATTTCTAATATGTATTAGGAAGTTGAGTTTTCCTCTTCAATCCATCTAAACAAGCAGTAAGAGAGCAAAACCAGTTTTTGAACCACCTGATGCAGTGCGATAAAGATGATACAAGCTTATTTTAAGAAAGAAGAGTAATGGAGTAATTATCCTACATGGGCAGGTGTGAAAGCATTCTGTGGGTTTTGCAGCCGGTTTTATCTTGTGTGGTCTTCCTGTATTGAGTAGCACTGTAAAGTGTGACGTGGGTAACACTGGAGTCTAGCCTCAGTCAGATCAGACTGAAAAAGATCACTTGAGTCAGGTATTTCTAACTACGTGTATTTTGCTGGGCACTATCTTGGTGCAGTGCTTCTTGAGAACATTTTAGGTGATGCTCCTAGAGACTTTTTAATTTGCTGTATATGGTCTCAGAAGGTGCTGTCTTAAGTACCTGCTACTGTTTGTGATTTTTCTATTTCTCCTCTTGTTAAGAATTTAGTATATCTATTTAACAGATTCCCCACCCCCTTTGTTACCTTTCAGGCATTGATTCTTATCCTACCATGTTCTGAGACTCTCCTTAATTCCCTGTCTTACACGGTTACATTCCCTGACTTACATAGTTACCTCAGTGATATTATAGAACCAGTGTTTTTTCACACTGGATTTTTGAAAGCTTAATATGTGCAGCTCAAAGCAATTTTTCAAAGTTCAGCTTCCTTCCAAAATAAAAGAAAATTTCAGGGAACTAATCATCTGATCTCAGCTTGTGGCATCAACAACCTGATTTTTATGAGTGCTGGCCCTGGTGTCCATGGTGAACTGACTTCCTTGAAAATCTTGGCTTGCCTGTGCTGAACCCTCTTGAGAATTTTGGCCCCAGAAAGATTGCCTAATGAACCGCCTTGAGGGCCTTCCTCTGCCTCTTTATTGTGTCTTTGTATTTTACCTGTTCCCCTTTGATTGATGGAGCTTTTTGGACTAAGCACAGGAAAACTCCCTGTTGGAAACTATCCTGAATTGACAGGGGGTGGAATAAATGAGTAGACCTTTAAACTGCTGCCTTCCAGCATTTTCCTTCTATATCCAGAAAGAAAAACTTCTAACTAAAGAAAGTACAAAAAAATGCCCATGTCTTTATTTTATGCCTTTCTCTCTTTGGTCTCTGTTGGCATGAGTTAAAGTCTGCTGTTGCTTTACTACCCTGTGCCCATTTATTTCTAAAAAACCTGGTTTATTTAACTTAATCTTAACCTAGCAAAGGATGTGAGCTATAGTTTTTCTGCTGCTTCATCTTGGAGAGTAAATGATTTTCCTGGATGGTTAAAATAACTCCTTGGATTTCATATCAGAAAACCAGTAAAAATACATGTATTTTAAATACTGATTTTCATTTCCTTTTCCATGTATTTGGGGGGAAGGAGGAAGGGGAAGGCATGTGCCAATACAGCTGCTTTTAAATGAGCCATAATGCAGCTTTTGCTGAAGTAGAAGGGATTCAAAAGCCTGTTATTATGCATTAACTGTGCTAAAGGCACAATAGCACAGTTTCATTTAAAGTGCACTTCTGTCCTGAAAGATAGATGCTCTGGCAGCTCTTGCAATTGCTTGTTTCTCCCTTCTCGGTGTTTTCTACATGTAATCTGTTCAGTTTTCATGTAACCTGGCAGCTTTTCTAACTAGCAGCAGTTCAAACTTAATCTGTGGTCTGACTTTGATCAAGTCAAATTTTCGCAGTCATGTTGCAGTTTGAATGTGGCTATCACTTCTACTGAGTATGTATCAGGCAGGAAATAGGCTCGTGGTCTGTGTTATTTAAGGTCTGTCTCCAGCAGGTATAAGGAGGTAATAACACCCTAATTTATTCACCGATGAAGGCTAGGAAGAAGAAACATAGTTGTACAGAAAAATACTTTCATAGTCAGTTTGCAAGCAGAGATGTTTATTAAACAGTATCAGTGATAGTTTCTAAGGAAAACTTATTTCCTGCCACCCCATCTTTATCCGCTCATAAATGTGATCATTTTTCATATTAAGTCTGTCACTGGTAGCCAGCTTCTTTTTTGTCTTTGAAGGGCAGTTTTGATCCCATTATTATGTGGCATCAATGGAATAATAACGTATCACTCTTTTGAAATGAGTGACATCTGCCAGATGAGCTGTTCAGATGTCGCTATGGTTTTGTCTGGGGTAGAGTTCATTTTCTCCATAGCAGTTAGCATGGGTCTGTGTTTTGGATTTGTGCTGAAAACAGCGTTGATAATTCATGGACGTTTTAAGGTACTGCAAGGCAGTTCTTACATGGTCAAGGCCTTTTCTGCTTCTCAGGCCATCCCACAACAAATAGACTGGGGGTGCTCAAGAATTTGGGAGGGGACACAGCAGGGACAGCTGACCCCAACTGATCAAAGGGGTGTTCTAAGCCATATGATGTCATGCTCAGTATGTAAACCTGGGAGGGAAGAAGGAAGGGAGGGACATTCAGAATGAGGGCATTTGTCTTCCCAAGTCATCGTTATGTGTATTGTAGCCCTGTTGTGCTGGGGATGACTGAACACCTGCCTGCCAACGGGAAGTGGTGAATGAATTGTTTTGCTTTGCTTGTGTGCATGGCTTTTGCTTTACGTATTAAATCGTCTAAGCCTATGAGTTTTCTCACTTTTACTCTTCCAGTCCTCTTCCCCATCGCACCAGTGGGGAGTGAGCAAGTCAGTGTGCAGTGCTTGGTTGCTGGCTAGGGTTAAACCATGGCAGATGTTCAGAGAGGAAGGTGACTTCAACTGAGGACCAAATTCACTTGCCTGATCTGTCTTACTTGCGTCTTCAAGCAACATAGAAAAGAGATTTTTCCAGCTACAAAATTCTGTAGTGTAAGGAAATCTGCCAAGGACAACTTCTGCGGTGGTTATTTCTTATACACCTGCTGAAAGAGTCATTTTGGTAACAAGGGGGGAGTTAGCAGTCTACTCTGATTGTTGAGCTGTTCATTAGGCATAATACAACAGCAGTATATATAAAAGCAGCTTCTGTGTTTATTCAGTAACAAAACTGGGGAGTTCCAACCCACCTTCTGTAGAAATGTCCTTCTTTTGTGCCAAATGGAGTGTGTTGTTTCAAAGAGGGTTACTGGTCCACAGTGTCTTAAAATTCTGTTGCCCTTTTCATAATCTTTTCAGTGAAGTGCTATGGCTTGCCTGGTTGATTTTCAAAGCCCTCTGATATTGCAACCAGGCTGTCGTTTTCCCAGGCTATACAGCTTTAGTGGATGCGTAGTGAAATATCCCTGCGGATGTCATTGGTGTTGCAGACAGCACAGCCTGTCCTTGGCAGCAGACTGCTGGCCTCCTTGTGTAAAGGTGAACAAACTGAGTTTACAAATGGATAGGCTGAACAACTAGTTTAAATACTTCCCATCCTTTAGTTGTGGAAGAGATTTTGAAGTCTGACTGGGAGCAGAAAAAAAACCCCAAATGAGACCTCAGTGAGCTTGAGGTGATAATACCAAAAACTCATAGAAAGCAAGCAATTTTGGATTCTCCAGTCTGTTTGCAGCTGGAAGGCTTGCCTGTGAAAAACATAAGGAATAATTTTTTCTCTGTTGGGATGACAAATTGCCTGACCTTTTAATAACTGTCCTTTCTTATGTGAGTCCCATTATTGATAGTTAATTCATTCCCTATCCCTTTTCCAAATTTTTTTTTTTTCTGTCAGATAGCAATCTTGCCAGGAACGTCGCTTTCTACCTGTATTTAAAAGCAACACAAGCAAGTTGAATCCAAAACTCTTCAGGGCTCCCTTCCTCAAATGAAATAAGAGGCTTTTGATGATAAGAAACCATCAACTTTCAGAATGCAAATAATGAGGGGAATTCCATGTGGAAGACAGCAGTTTTTACAAGTGACTGATGTCTGTGGTTAATTTACAGAAAAATCATGAGGTAGTACAATTTAAACCTGTTCATATTATTCCACAGTGATTATTCAGTCCTGAGTGGAGCATGAACCATATTATTACCCCTAAGCTGGGAAATGAAATGTCCTAATAAGCCACACCAGTGCTGGACCCTGCTAATGCTTGAACTGCTTTGGCAACCTCGGCTTAGAGTAGTGTGAACACAGCTGAGGCACTATGAAACAGTAAGTGAAAAAGGGGAGAAGGTGAAAAAGTTTTACTATCCTAGTTTAGGAATCTGAGGTGTAAAATAAAAGGGTTGGTGTCTTTGAGTAGGATTTTGAAGAATATACATACACTTTGTGGAAAACCAGTGCCATAATCAGGGAAGATGATAACAGAGTTCAGAAATTCTCTCTCTGGTCACTGACTCGAACAGCTTATTTCACACAAGCACTGGAGAGCTGTCAAGTGAGGGCAGATTGAGGGCAGATTTAGGGCAGTGCGTGGCACTGAATTAAAATCTTTTAATGTAAGACAAAACTAAGTAATAAAATGTAATAAATGTAAACACCTATGTAATAAAACTAGGTTCAGCACTGATTTAGAAATGTTCATATACTTATTTAATTTGAGTAGATGTCACAGTTTGATAGCTGTACTGAAATCCTGGATTGTGATAGAGGTGCTCCAGGCAGATTCCAGAACTGCTGGAACTGCAGGAGCGTGGAACTGCTGTTTTGCAGTAATAAGGTTGAGATACAGCTGTATCAAGGCATCAAGCGAGAGCTCTCTGTATAAGAAAATAATGTGAAATAACCAGCTGTTGTCAGAAAGAAAAAACACATCATGTGATTCTTGATCTCTTAGTTCTTTAAAAGCAGTTTCTAGAGAGTGCAACAGCTGGAGGCCAGGGAGAAAAGAAAATCCATGATCCCAAACCTTGGGGTGTTTTTGGAGTTATCTTGAGAACATGAAAACCATTAACACAAAGCCCAGTACTCTGAAACATCCCCATGTTGCAGTACTTCTGCCTCCATGTGTCATCACTGACTCCCAAGATAGTGATGAGGTTTCCTTATGCCTTTCAGTTGGCATATAATTTTTTCTTTATTTCCGTTGGCAAATAATTGTTAATGTATTTTTATTTGATTGTTCGACATAACCTTAACGAGTGTAAATACTTAATTTTTTTATAAAAGAACAATGAAACTAAATGCAAGTTCAAGGTTTATTAAGGTATTAACGTTAGTTGTAGCTAATCCAGGCTTGTAGAGATATTTTTGTAACATCATACTGATGAAGGAAACTTTTGAAGGCTATTTCATTAATGCACCATCATTTACAATCCTCATATTAAATGGATTTAATAGTTTAGAGTTGAGTCAGTTATATGCTTCCTAAGCTGCCACTTCACCATTGCACAGATAATCACGTTTGGCAGTCATTTTTGTCTGAGCAATGAAAATTGAATTAACATGCCACAGAGATAAAATTTGCTTGTAATTCTACTGGTTATAAGGTGTGGGCTATGGAGGAGAATGCTTATTGTGCCTCCTGACATATGGTACCTTGCCTGCAAATACAAAGCTTGATCTTGGGCATCACGTGATATTACACTGATGCACAAATATCTCTGGAAGTTGAGTGGGATTTCATGTCATTCCATTGCACTTCATTAGGATACATTGTTGCTGTCCAGGTGGTATAATCCATGAAAACAGTTCAATAGTTACCTCTAAAGGAATTTCTGTGCAGAATATTTAAAGTACACGTGTGAATTTCTTTGAATTGCCCATTCCTGTTCTGCTTTAGTACTGGTACCTGAATTAGTATCCAGCAGAAGCTGAACTGAGCACTTGAAGGAAAATTCACATGTCATTCTGCTACAGAAGACTGGAAACAGCTGTCTAATGGGAATGGGAGCTTAGAGGTTGGTAATTCTTTTTTTCTGAGGGCAACCAGGATTATCAGTGGAGTGTTCTTTTCTTCTTCTTCTTTCGTCCTTATTTTTAAGTTACTAGCTTTCATATATAAAAGCACTTTCTGAGTGCACCATTTTTCTCCACTGACAGCTCAGAGTTAAGGGCATGTTAGCTTGTGGTGTTAGAAAGGATTATTTTAAAATTTAAGGTTTATGAGTTGTTTTCGTTTTTTCCCCCAGTAATTTAGGCAGTCTGTAATTCTATTAAAAATACAACTGTAATGTACTATGGCACATTTATGTTTTTCTAATCACTATTACAATTTAGTATCTCTAATATATAGTATTATTACAATTTATTATATTTAATCTTTGGAAAGCAGTATTAAAAAGGAGGACTTTCATATGACATATTTTTATATATGAGAAAATTAGTTTCCCTGTGATAATGTTCTCTTCAGGTTGACTTTGTTTCCAGCGTTAACACTGGAATACTTAACTGAAACAAGTCAGTACTTTCTGTGAGCAAAAGCAACCCTGCTCTTCTCTTCTGAAGGACACAATTGCTGTCGCAATACTGACGGTGCACAGGTTATGCAGGAGGATCAGAGGAGTGTATTCTGTTGTTCCCTGAGACTACCTCCATGTCTGTTTGGCTGTACTGAGCTTGCTACAGTCATATCTGAGATTGTCACCACTTCAATGCCTGAGCTAATATGCAAAATGTGGCTGGGGACCAACCCTTTTGACATGAGTGGTAAAGAGAATATGGGAGGAGTTTCCCCCGTAGCCATCAGGATGCTTTCAAAACGGCTAACCTTCTTTCTATAAAAGTCTTCCCAGTGCACTGATTTTGAAGAACAGTATGTACCAAAGCCACAGTTTTTTTGATAGCAAGGGTGATTCTAAGATATACTTAACCCATTCATTGCAACTTGGCTCATATAGAGCTTATGCATTCAGGGACATGTGCTTGAAAGAACTGATGGGTTTTTTTGGCTTTCACTCTAGTCTTCTAACAGAGTATATTAGTACAGAGTTAAAAATTAGTACAAGTTACAGTATCAAAAAGGCTGTTGCGAGTTCAGCTCTTGGCGCACAAACTGTTGTGCACCAGATAGCATTTGACTGACAGGCATAGAAGCTCTTTTCTGCACACAGTGAGGAGTTTGCAGTCACTGAGCCACAAATAATGCAACACCAGGTCTTGGGAAGATGAGGCTCTGCAATGTGAGAAGGGAATTGCACATACTCACAAATACGCTAAGTGCAGAAGTGCCTAAGGCTGCTTGCAGAGCTTAAACAAATGACACAAATTTGGAATATTCAAGCTGACTTGTGAATGTGATTATAGAAGGTGTAAAAGTGGAAGTACGTAATTCTCTCTTCCATCTGTCCTTCTTCCCCTTACACCTCTCCCTGGATGAATCTGATGATCAAGCATGCCTCAATACTAGGGCAAAGGGGTAGATACTGCAATCTGTAGATCTAACATGTCCCGAAGGGACAGAGGAACATGGGCAGAGGAACAAGATGCAAGCATTAAAAGAGAAGTGGGCTTCTATGTACTTCATTTGCCTAACCCTCTTCCTGCAAAGGCAGAATGGAACTGATTGTGTTTGTCCTTTCAAACAGCTACAGCTCCTTTCTCCCTACAAGGAGAAATGTAAGAGTTGTAACAGGCTTGAACGCTTAGCAGGTATTAAGAGTTGGCATGCTTGTTGCCTCTGTGAGTAAATCAACTGCTGATAAGGTGAAGAAATCACATGCCAAGGCAGGTTATAAAACCACAGAGCCACGTGGTCATTGAGATGTTCTGTCAGGCTTAGGAGATTTGGAAACTTCATTGGCAGACTGCCTGTCACAGCAGGGGTAGGACATGTGGGAACAATGCTCTGATGGTACCCAGGGGTAATCCGGTAACAGCCTAAGTCCAGGCAGGTGTCACTGGCATGCCTGGGTTCCCCCGGCTGCTACATACTACATCTTTACTCCAGAGGCATGAAGACAGCTTAAGCTGTGCAGCTGCTATTGTGTTCTGTTCCAAGGCATGCTATTTGTATGCCTTGTGTAGCTCTTCAGCCACAGACAGCTCAGCCAGAGCTTTTTATCAAAAATGAGTCATCCTTTCTGTCATGGCATAATCATGGATTTTTTATCTTTCCATGACTCAGAGAAAAAGGTGGTGGTGTCCCCTCCAAGCTGTGGCTGGATAAGCTGCTTTATTTTCGCCACTCATTTCATGACTGGGGAGAGGTAATGGGCTGCAGAACGATGACAGTTCCAATATAGACTTGGCTTTCTTGATACCCTCCCTTCCCCCTCAGTAAATCTGTGCTTGATAAGATGATTTGCAGGAGCTATAGGTTTGCAACTTTACCAGCAGGATAAATATTTCTGTATTTCTAGCTGATTTTTAAGATGATTCATGTATGTTCCCCTCCTTTTTTTGGCAAAGGTTAGCCCCATTAGATGTACTGCTCTTCATTTCATATCCTTCTCCCATCTGTTCTACCTCTTTTCTGTAGAAACTGAGGAGATGTAGCTCCCACGGCTGCCAGATAGCTCTGTCTCCCATACATGAGAAAGTATCTCTGTGTGAAGTAGAGCGGTGCCCTGCTGTGTGTACACATCAGATTGTACTATGAGGGCAGACTGTATTCTCTCAGACTCTGATAATGTCCTGTCCCCTCTGCCAGCTCATAAAGCTGAAGGAATACCACTGCCCCCCTCAGTTAAGAGATCTTGATTCCCAGGCCTAAGCTAGGAGCCAAGGGAATCCAAACAGACTTTTCCTGAGCAACCAGGCTATCATAGCAGTAGGTAAGAAAAACAAAGCTTTGTTTAAAATATAAAAACCATGATACAGTGAGTAAAGAACAGTGCATGTAGATAAAGTATACAGTATTTATAGATGACAATTATACAAAAACTGTGATTATCTGGATAATAAAGCCAGCAAATGCTTATATTGAAAAACTCCGGACTTTACCTTGGAACTCACTGGCAGGTGGCCATTGCAGTAAGGAAAAAAGTCTTACTTACCAAACTCCAGAGCCTTGCCTCATTTCCCTGACACCTAAAGATTTTGTAATATCTGTATGTGAGAACAATTGCGTGCCATGAATTCTGTGTAGAGGGGAGGATTATCGTTGAGAAAAGCTGTCTTCATGTTACTTCATTTAAAATAGCCTCTGTGAGGCAAGTTTATTACAAGCAGTTATGTATTACAAATACTACATCACCAGACTATGTATGAAGCAAGATGGTTTGCAGTGATACTTGTTTCCTTTTGCTTGGTGATCAGATCATAAAATTGGTTAGGTTGGAAAAGACCTTTAAGATCATTGAGTCCAACCATTAACCTAACGCTACCAAGTCCACTGCTACACCATGTCCCGAAGCACCATGTCTACATGACTTCTAAATGCATCCAGGGATGGTGATTCAGCCGCTTCCCAGGGCAACCCCTTCCAATGCATGACAAACCTTTCAGTGAAGAAATTTTTCCTAATAGCTAAACTAAACCTTCCCTGGTGCAACCTGAGGCCATTTTCTCTTGTCCTATCACTTGTTGCTTGAGAGGAGAGACCTGTGCCAACCTCTCTACACCCTTCTTTCACACAGTTGTAGAGAGTGATAAGGTTTCCCCTCAGCCTCCTTTTCTTCAGGCTAAACGGTGCCAGTTCCGTCAGGTACTCCTCATAAGACATGTGCTCCAGGCCCTTCGCCGTCGTCATTGCCGCTCTCTGGACACACTCCAGCACCTTGATGTCTTGTAGTGAGAGGCCCCAAACTGAACACAGTATTCGAGGTGAGTCCTCATCAGTGCCGAATATCACCTCCCTCGTCCTGCTGGCCACACTATTTCTGATACAAGCCAGGATGCTCTTGGCCTTCTTGGCCACCTGGGCTTACTGGTGGCTCATATTTAGCCAACTGTTGGACAATACCCCCCAGGTCCTGAGCTCATTTCTGTCTTCTGGCTCTTGAATTTCACATCTGGTCTTCTGATTTCCTATTTAGTATTAACCTGGAATAAGGCCCAACCAGCATGGCTTCAGGAAAGGCAGGCCCTGCTTAATGAACCTGATCTCCTTGTATGACCAGGTGACCTGTCTAGTGCATGAAGGAAACGCTGTGGATGTTCTCTACCTGCACTTCAGTAGGGCCTTTGACCCCATATCCCACAGCATTCTGCTGGAGAAGTTGGCAGCTTACAGCTTGGATGTGTGTACTCTTTGCTGCATTAAAAACTGTCTGGATGGCCGAGCCCAGAGAGTTGTGGTGAACAGAGCAAAATCAGGTTGGTGGCCAGTCTCTAAGGATGTTCCCCAGGGCTCAGTTTGGGGGACAGTCTTGTTTAATATCTTTCTTGGTGATCCAGACAAGGGGATTGTGTGTACTCTCAGCAAGTTTGCAGACTACACCAGGTTGAGTGGGAGTGTTGATTTACTTGAGGGTAGGAAGGCTCTGCATATGGATCTGGACAGGCTGGATTGATGGGCTGAGGTCAATGTGATGAGGCTGAACAAGGCCAAGTATTGGGTCCTGTGCTGTGGTCAGCAGGAGTGGAGAAGTCATTGTGCCTCTGTACCTGGCACTGGTGAGGCCGTAGCTTTAGTACTGTGTTCAGTTTTGGGCGCCACAGCATAAAAAAAGACACTGAGATGCTGGAGCGGGTTCAGAGAAGGGTAGCAAAGCTGGTAAAGGGTCTGGAGAGAATGTCTTATGAGCAGTGCCTGAGGGACCTGGGGTTGTTTAGCCTAGAGAAGAGGACACTGACAGGAGACCTTGTCTCTCTCTGCAGCTACCTGAAAGGATCTTGTAGTGAGATGGGTGCTGGTCTCTTCTCCCAGGTGATTAGTGATAGAACAAGAGGAAATGAGCTTAAGTTACACCAGGGGAGATTTAGGTTGGATATTAGGAAAATTTTTTTTACTGAGAAAGTAAGTGGTGAGGCTTTGGAACAGGCTGCCCAGGAGGTGGTGGAATCGCCATCCCTGGAGGTGTTGAAAAGATGTCTAGACGTGGCACTTCAGGACATGGTTTAGTGCTCCTGGTAATGTTTAGTACACTGTTGGACTTGATGATCTTGGAGGTCATTTCCAACCTTATTGATTCTGTGTTTCTATGATTCTAAGTAAAGTCACATTAGAAACATAGTGAGTTTTATTCATGCTTCTTGAAACTTCAGTTTATACTGGCTTAACAATTTTTATTGTTACACTGTGAAATATTTTACAGTCAACTGAATGAGATTACTGGGTAAGAAATAGCTTCCCTGACAACACATCCACTTTGCTAAGTTACGGGAGAGGGACTTACTCCATCTACTGTATGGTGTCAGTAAGGAGGATGGTGCTCCTGGCACACGCACCTGTGATGGGAGCTGCAAACCTTTGCATTGGATTATGTGAAAGCATCTACCCCATGTGCAGAGTCATGTTGCCATTGCTAGAGACTCGGGCCAGGGCTCTGGTCTCTGCTGTCCTAGTGTGGAGCACGTGTATTCTCACAGCTGGGACTTGAATGGGGGAGGCAGAGGACAGATGGGGGATGCACTAAGAAGAATAGCATACATGTGCTGAATACCTCCATGTGGCTGTGGTATTGTAGCCAATGATGCTAGACTGTATTTTGTAAGATGCTAGTAGCTGTATCTCTGAGTCTTTTCTCCCAAAGGAGAAGTCTCCTTAAAGCTTTCTTAATCATTTTAGGTAATATTAATTGGTAATGGGCAAAATTTAAAACCACTTGGGTTTGGTGCTGATTGATTTTTTGCCATACTCTATTTCATGTGGTAGGGAATAACTCCTCTGAGAAGTTTTGCTTTTGGCAGCTAGTACAGCTGACAAGAATTTCTTAATATTAGTGGTTTTCCAGTATTATCCCAGAAGGGTATTCCTCCCTGAGTGCTACATGGGGGAACAATAATACTGTATTTTACTGTACTAAAGAGTACTATGTTAGTATATGTGGCAATACATTACTACAGGGAGCCTGCTTGGCTCTTGCATGCGCTTAAGGTTCTGCTGGCATGTTAAAAGGTTTATCTGTAGATAAAAGCACTTCATATTTCTGCATCTTGGCCAGTAGTTTGTGGATTATCCTGCACTGTCTTCCGGTAAAAGAGTAAGAATGTCAACTCTTAAGTACAGTGTCACAAGACTGAAATGAAACCAGTTTTCTCCCAGTGTATGTATATTTCCACTGTCCTTTTCCTGTTTGGGTGTAACAGTGATGTAAAACCAAACAAAAAGGAAGATGTTTTATTCACCTCTTTTGATTTTAGAAGTACTTGAAATTCTTTGGTTCAGTAGGCGAATGTCTTTTATTTACAGTGCTGTTTGTATTTACATAGAAATGGCTGTTTCCTCAGACTGTTTTGTAAGGTCATAAATCTCTTTCCAGCACAAATCACAGCCCTTGAAGGCTGTGGAGTTCTGTAACAACTCAGACTCGCTGTTTTGAAGCTAGTCCCTCTAAACACCGGTGTTCTGATGATCTTTAGGCACTGAAGTACTCTGCATACCCTGGAATGGTATTCTGTAATTCAGTGAGTGATTAGCTGTTATTGTGCTATTGTGTTCATGCATTTATATATTTATATCCACTGTTCTTTCATTTTTCCTGCTGATTACAGAATGAGGACCAGGAATAGAACATTTACCTAGGAGAAGGAAGTCACATTCAGGACTACCTAAGCAAAATTTAGTATAGATTTATATAGTTTTCATTGCTCAAGATTTAAAAGATAAAATGCACCTGTATCCTGGGAAAAATCGATTCAATGTATGAAGTGCTGATACCTGTTCCAGTCAGAATATAACAGTTGAAAAGCCTAATGAAATCCATAAAGGAATTGCAGTCAGTCATTGTTGATACACTTATTTTATACTGAGTATTTTATAGACTGTTACTAGTTTTAATCAAAGCTATAGTGACTTTCAAATATTAGACTGGAGGATTTAGAGAGATTTCATAAAATGGTAACTTAGAGTTTTGGAAAGAAGGTATGATTTATATATATGTGTAAGGTTTTAAACCCTGCTTTGCTGCCAGTGTATTGTCAAAAATAATACATTTATGGTAGTGGGCACTAAGGAAAAAACAGAGCTGTGGAATCTTCAAGTTTGCATGGACACACTGTTCAAGTCTTTATCAAGCTAGACATCTGCAACATACACAGGTGTGTGTAGTACAGCTGAGAAAAGGCTTTTTTGTATTGGTATAAAACTCAACAATTGAGGCGATGAGGAGTCATTCAGATCTTTGAAAATATATTACCCACTCAGTGCAGCTAAGATTTTCAAATGTGTTTCATGATTACAGATAACTCAAAGAATTACAGTGCAACATTTCCTGAAAATAAGGCTGGTTTAGAGTGTTTGAAGTTCAGTAGCTAAAAATAGCAACCATACCTCACATTCTTGGTTTCTGTGTTTATTGCTGTTGGTTTGCAGGGTTATACTGAGAAACTGATAAAATATGCCATTGAAATATGCCATTGGAAAATAGATCATATGGGGATCGTTTGAAGGAGCTGGGCCTGTTTAGTTTGAGGAAGAGGAGGTTGAGGGGAGACCTTATCACTCTCTAGAACTACCTGAAAGGACATTGCAGAGAGGCTGATGCTGGTCTCTTCTCTCAGGTAATTAGGGATAGAACCAGAGGGAATGGCCTCAAGCTGAAACAAGGCAGGTTTAGACTAGACACTAGGAAAAAATTCTTCATGGGAAGGGTAGTGAAATATTGGAACAGGCTGCCCAGGGAGGTGGTTGAGTCTCCATCCCTGGATGTGTTTAAACATCACTTGGATGTGGTGTTGGGGGACATGGTCTAGGGGTGAACTTGTAGAGTAGGGCTAATGGTTGGACACAATGATCCCAAAGGTCTTTTCCAACCTGAGTGATTCTGTGAAATTTAAAATAGAACAGCATAAATATCTATATTGTACTCTTAAGCATTTCTTTAAACTGGCAGACATGAATATGGGAAAGAAGATCATATATTCCCTCTAATTTCCTTCCCTTATTTTCATTACATTTTGGTAAGTTCATAAGAACCTTCTGCAGTTTATCTTTTTGTCAACTGACATCTACAATTCCTTGTGGATAGGAACATCTCTTTCTGAATAATAATTTAATTACTTCAGTGCCTTTGGATTCCAGTAGCTGAAATAATTTTCAACCTTCAAATTCCCAGACTCGTGTCTTGAGGTATTGTAGATCTTTATCCTTGCCTGTCTTCTCAATCTGGATGTTTATTCTCATATATTTTTCCAGGGCTTTGATGTAGTTGTCTTCACCATCTGGAATGTTTTCTTCATTCTGTTTCCTTTTCGTGGAACATAGATCCTTTAACTGAGCTCCACACAACTTCACTGTTACCCAGAAACAATTCCAAAACCCATGTCTTTGCATGTTCCTGTTCTCCATCTACCATTTCTGTTTCATTCCTTCACTTGCCATATTTAGCTAATGGACTTTCTGGAGAAAGTACTTGGAATCAGTTTAATCTTTGTGAAACCATTTGCAAGACTGTGGAGCCCTATACAAGTTTGTAGTTAAGAACCTGATGAAAAGTTAAAACCATTGCATAATTTTTTAGGCAAGGCGCTCTTAAAGCCAGGAATATTATTTCAGGGTGAATTTTTTTAAAGCCAGGAATATTATTTCAGGATGAATTTTAGTGCTCTTGTGCATCACCTTGGAAGTATATTTAAAGGAGATGCAGGGGAGACAATAGTAAAAATAAGGCATTAAGAATGTGAAGCTTTTAGTACAGTGGATGTTGGTTTAAGTCACAGAATCATAGAATCACAGAATGATGGGTATTGGATGGGACCTCTGGAGATCAAGTCCAACCCCCCTGCCAGAGCAGCATCACCTAGGGCAGGCCACACAGGAACAGATCCAGGTGGGTTTTGAAAGTCTCCAGAGAAGGAGACTCCACAATCTCTCTGGGCAGCCTGCTCCAGGGCTCCGTCACCCTCTCAGTAAAGAAGTTTTTCCTCATGTTGAAATGGAACTTCCTGTGTTCCCATTTGTGACCATTGCCCCTCATCCTATCACAGGGCACCACTGTGAAGAGACTGGCCCCTTCTACTTGACACCCACCCTTCAGATGTTTGTAAACATTAAGAAAATCCCCTCTCAGTCTTCTCTTCTCCAGGCTAAACAGTCCCAGGTCCCTAAGCCTTTCCTCATAAGAGAGATGTTCCAGTCCCTTCATCATCTGTATAGCTCTCCATTGTACTCTCTAGTATTTCCCTATTCCTCCTGAACTAGGGAGACCAGAACTGGACACAATACTCCAGATAAATCACTGGAATTATGATAATTAATAACTAAATATTATTTCCCTTTTTTTTCTACAGAGTAGACATTCTGAAGTGTGAAGCTATAATGTAATAAATCGATACACTCATGTTTGGTCATATATATCTGCAGATGCATCTTCATTTTTCAGTCTTCCACTTGCAGATACTGTAATTTTTTTTTTAATGTGTATGTTTCTTTCAGCCATTAATGAATTTCCTGAAGATATATTTACAAATAAAGAACGGCAACAAGGAGGAGTTCTGCTTCATATCACTGCTGTAAGTTTTCCTCTAGTGTGCTTCATTTTTGTTTTCCTTATTTGTCTTCTAAGATGTTAATCTTAGTGGTTTTACTACGTAGACCTCTTTATGTATCAACACGTGTCTAATACTTTGATTTTAGTATTTCTAATATCTCTATATGGGTACAAATGCTCAAAAGGTTAAATCTTAGGGACATGGTAGTGTTAGGTTAGCGGTTCAACTCTGTGATTTTTAGGGTCTTTTCCAACTTAAATTATTCTATGATTTATTTAAGAAAATGATGGAAGTATGAATTTACAGTGCCTATGCATTCATCCTCTTGGATTTAAATCCTGGTCACGTGGATCACAGACTTGTATTTGTTTGTATTTCATCTTGTGTAAATGGGGCTTGGGATTCCTTTATTGATGACATCAAGCATGATGTGGAAGATTCTTGATTCTCTTTTTTTCCTATTGTATCTCTATGCAATAGATGCAATTGTAATTAAAAAAGAAAAGAACCTTGAAGAAATACAGAAAATGTCATGTGGAGTTTTGTTGTAGGAAAAGGAAAACAAGTAAGGCCTGTGGGCTCCAGTTTTCCATTCCCAGCTCAGGGAAAGTAAAATAAAAGGAGTCGTGTTTGACGGACACCAGCAGGATTAGGCCCACTGCACGGGTGCAGCACGTAAGGCCACACAAGACAGTGAGAGAGTTGCATGTATGCGGGAAACCGGAATCATTCCCGAGTGGTTTGGTGCAGTGAGCTTTGGTCAGGGTCCACTTATTTCCAGGTGTGATTATTTCTTGAGTATTGTTAATCAACATGATGTTACTTTCTATTTAATAACTTGGTTCAATAATTAATTGAAAATATAGATGACAACTGTGTAATTTTGTAAGCTTTACTCATTACTTTATAGGAAATCTGTTGTGGCTCCCTATTCTATCAATCTTTCATATTTTAGGGTCTGGCAAACATTCTTGTTTTAAACTTTATCTTACATTCAAAAATCTGGTTTTATGCCATAAATTGATCAGCAGAGTGGTTTTTATTTTGGAATGGAATAAAAAAAATGAAGCTATGTATTTCTACTAGTCTGAATAAATATATCATTGCCTTCTTTCCTCTTTTCATGTACAGAAAAAGTCTGAAATATTTCCTGAATTTATTTTCTTTACAGGCTCTTTATATGTTCTATGCTTTGGCCATAGTATGTGATGACTTCTTTGTTCCCTCCTTAGAGAAAATTTGTGAGGTATGTTAAAGAAATTTACTCCTCTTTTGTAAATTTATTTAAAGAATACTACAGAATGAAACATTCATTCCTGTCAACTCTTTGGCCTCGGTCACATACACCTGAAGCATGTAGCTAGAGTGGATATGATATATGGATGAGTTGGGTTTCTTATTGTACTCTTGGTTTTAAAAGTCACCTGTGAAAAGAAATCATACTTAGATTAATGTGTTGGCTGTGCAAATTTTAGTGCACATCCACTGCTGTATCAGCAAGGAGGAGGGAAACATATGTGGTCCTAGCGTGAAGTAGAGAAAAGGGAGAATGCATGAGAAAGGTATATACCTTGGTTTGATATGGAATGAGAATACAAATTTTATATGCAAAAAATGAGTAAATAAATGTAAATCCTTTATTGATTGTTGAGGAGACTTGGCAAAATTACATATAAGATTCTAATTAGATCAGTTGATCAGGACAGGATAGAATTTATGCTTGTAATGTAAATGTTGTGTTAGGTAAGGCTTTGGAGAACAACTACAAAATGAATACAAAATACAAACCCAAATGTTAATTCCTTTTTGAAGGCAAAATTAAAAACTCACCTCCTTTGCTTTTTTACAAAAACGTGTATTGATTTTCTGGAAAACTCCTGTCGCTAGTTAAAAAGGCCACCCCCCCCCCCCCCCCCCCCCCCCCCCAGATATATTTACTAAATTCCTAAGTGTTACTCAGACCTCTGTACTTAATACTTAACAATAGAAGAACAAATACAAGAATAAGGGAAGCAGGCAATAATAGTAAAATACTCAATAGAGATCTTTTGTTTCCCTCTTCAGATGTTCTGATTTCAGCATGCATCTTATACACCATATTTAAGTTGTATCAATTAAGTTGTACTGATCCTTCATAAAAGCTTTGCCTTTGTTTTCTCATATTCCACTGAACATCAAAACAGCTAAGAAGAATTCAGATAGCACACTTACGTTTTGAGTTCCAGCAGCAGGATGCTGGTAATAGATCAAATGCTACAACAATAAAGGCTTGTATTTATGTTTTGTTGGGGTCTATAGGATGCCATTTTCATCAGCTCAAAATATTGCATACTCTCTGAAGAACAGACTACACAAGCCTCTTCGTGTCGAATTGCACTAATTCTGTGTCAGTGGACTCAGTTTAGGTTAACACAGTTGTAAAGTGAAGCCAGAATCAGGCCTGCTGTTCTTGACATTTATTCACAGAGGTTATGTTTTTCTCTTATGGGTTTTTACTTTCAAATTTTAGCAGCCCCAAGAATTGCCCTTAATTCCTGAATGATTGTTTTTAGAGTTCCAAAAGTAAATTAATGAAAACAATTTAAGGTGTTTATTGTATTTCTGAATCTGCAGAGATTCTTTTCTCTAATCAGCTACCTGTTAGCCACAATTGGCTATTTAGTTGTACGTAAGTAAGTAATTTTATCTGACACTTCACTGAGTTAGGGTATAAACATTTTACTTGCCCACAGTATATCTGTCTTCTCAAAAAGGCAGTGTCTTAATTTTTTATCACAGTGACTGTTCATCCTTTAACAGCACTGTGGTCAGAAAATGAAGAGCTTCTATCTTTTCAACTGTAGAACTGTGCAATGGAAATACAGTAGCAGAGCTGAAATTACCAATGCATTTCTTCCAGAAACTACATTTGAGTGAAGATGTTGCTGGAGCCACATTCATGGCAGCAGGGAGCTCCACTCCAGAACTGTTTGCATCTGTTATAGGTATGGAGCCCACACACTAGCTTTTATGAGATCTACTGTTAAAAACTCAGCACAAAATCAGGCAGAGGTATCCAAAAGTGCTACCATTCTTCTGCCAATTTACAATCAGCAATTACAGCTGTCAGCTAGTCTGTGGTTCATGGTATAATTAACTACTCAAAATATCTCATGAAACTGAATCTGCTCTTAAAACACAGAGAGAGGAATGGCTGATTCTAAACATAGGAAGGTTTTTATTGCAGTCCCCTCAGAGAGAATTTGAGATATTTGATGCCTCTTTGGCTTCTTCACCAATAAAGGGAATTAATTTTAGCAAGAAAGTAGGAGAGCAGGCATGTGTGAAAGAACAAATTAATGTATTGATAAGTCAGATCTGTTAAAGAAAGAAGGACATGGTATACATTACTTACAGAATTATTTGAAGTAATATCTGAAATATTAAAGATTATTGGTAAAAAGCAGTAACTATAAAGAGAAGGAAAGACACGGGTTTACACTGAAAGAGATGGGGGAATGCAGCAAATTTTGTAGAAACGTAGAGTCATAGAATGGTTTAATGGTTCCCTTGAATGGAAGGGACCTCTGAAGGTCATCTAGTCCAACCCCTTTGCAGTGAGCGGGGACATCCTCAACTACAGCAGGTTGCTCAGAGGCCCATCCAGCCTGATCATAAGTATTTCCAGGGATGGAGTATCTATCATCTGTCTGGGCAACCTGTTCCAGTGTTTTACCACCCTAATTATAAAATTTTTTTTTTTCCTTATATCTAGTCTCAGTCTACCCTCTTGTAGTTTAAAACCATTATCTCTTGTCCAATCACAACAGGCCATACTAAAAAGCGTATCATTACCTTTCTTATAGACCCTCTTTAAGTATTGAAAGGCCACAGTAATGTCTCCCTGGAGCCTTCTCTTCCCCAGGCTGAACAACCCAAACTGTCTCAGCCTTTCTTTACAATGGAGGTGCTCCATCCCTCTAATCATTTTTGTGGCCCTCCTCTGGACCTGCTCCAACAGATCCATGTCTTTCCTGTGCTGAGGACCCCAGAGCTGGATGCAGTACTGCAGGTGAGGTCTCACCAGAGCAGAGGGGTAGAATCACCTCCCTCAAGCTGTTGGTTATGCTTCTTTTGATGCAGCCCAGGTTTACTGTCTGGGCTGCAAGTGCCCACTTCCAGCTCATGTCCAGCTTTTCATCCCCCAACACCCCCAAGTCATTCTCTGCAGGGTTGCTCTCAATCCCTTCATCCCCCAGCCTATATTGATACTGGGGGTTTCCCTGACTCTTGTGTGACCTTGCACTTGTCATTGTTGAACCTCATGCAGTTCACATGGGCCTGCTTCTCAAGTTTGTCCAGGTCCCTCTGAATGTCATTCTGTGCCTCAGTCATGTCAACCACACAACTCAGCTTGATGTCATCTACTAACTTGCTGAGGGTGCACTTGGTCTCACTGTTTATGTCATTGATGAAGATTATAAAAACTACTTGTCCCAGTACAGACCCCTGATGGACACCACTTGTCACTGATCTTCATCTGGACATTGAGACTTTGACCACTACTTTCTGGATGCGACCATCCAACCTGTTTGAAATAAATTCCATGTTCCTGATGTGACTGAAGGTGTTTTATGCTCATTTTAATGGATTGGTGCCCCACTAACAATAAATCATGAAATACAGGACTTACTGTTGAACCAACTAGCTAAGAAATTAATACTTTTAATGAAAATATTTTTGTAGAGATGTTAAGCCAAAAATGGAGAGCTGCTAGCTAAACTAAAAGCACAAAATATTCCACAGAGAAGTCAGCATTTAATATGATACATTTTTGGTTAAAGTTTCGAAGAAACTCAGGTTCTCAGATAGTACCCGTTCTAAGTAATTACCTGTGACCTAAAATGAAATCACAGAGGTAATAATGCATGTTTTGCTCTCTCTGCAGGTGTATTTATCACTCACGGAGATGTAGGAGTAGGGACCATTGTTGGTTCAGCAGTTTTCAACATCCTCTGCATTGTTGGTGTCTGTGGAATATTTGCAGGACAGGTTAGTAAGATACTTATCTTTATGCTTACAATTTAGAGGTTTCCATGAGCAAATACTAAAGAAACAAACAAACAAAAAAAGGAATATTCAACAAAACCAAAAATGAGCTGACATTGTGAATAACGTCCAATGTTGGAAATAATTTACAAATGTTTCAGAAATAGCAAATGTTTCCAAAAAGTTCAGCTGTAGTTTCAGCACACTGAACACACAGCATACAGAGGGCACTGGTTCCTTTTCATACAATACTGTGTCCACAGTCACCTGATCAGTGGCACCTTCTAGTCCTTCATGGTACTGATGGTGATCAAAGAATCTAGCGTGAGAATTTGCTCCGACTGTTCAGTACATAGTTAGACTGTGTATTGTATTTTTTCAGGTACTAAGTCCAACATATCCACAAATAGAATGAAGTGTGAATCATTGATTTGCTGCAGTACAGTGAACTGTACTTTACACTTGAAAATACGACCAATTAAAATATATGAATTGTTTTTCATTAATGGAAGTTTCTGCATGATGTTACTGGTGTTTTTTACAGATTCGTTGTCTAAAAGACTGATATGTTTTCTTGTTAGCATAAAACTGTGATTGGTTCCAGAGTGATTGCTAATAATTCATCTCACACACCTAATTGATTGCAAGAGAGAGACCTTTGTTTTGTTTTTAAAATTACATGATTTTGTTGGCTGAAAGTGGTATTTTTCAGGTGGTTTGTCTCACCCAGTGGGCTGTGTTCCGGGACTCTGTGTACTACACGATATCTGTGATAATACTTATTGTCGTAAGTAGTTCTCTTACCAATTAATGTGTTTCATTGCTCAAATTTTTGGAGGACCAGCATGCTAAACATTGATATACACTGGTAAACTGTTATTTTCCTAGCTAGTTCTAGTGACATCTGGAAGTGAGGGCTCAGCTCCACCATATATATATGGTCCAAATTATAAGAATTTCATACAGCCCCACAGAATGTGTCCATCATGTCCATCAATGCCCATTCATTTTGTACCTGCAGTCTGTGAAGTTGGGCAGGCTACTGTTACACAGTGCAGTTAGCACTCTTCTCAGCGAGGGAACTGCTTCTTGTGGAGATCAAAAATATTGAGCTGCACCTCTAGTTTAAATAGGGCAGGTGGTTGTTTCTTGCTTCTACACAGTAATTTTATTTTACAGTTTCTGGGTAAACTTTTATAAATAGAGCACAGGTGTTTACCACTTTGTTCATCTAGAGCAGTGTAGTAGTTCATGAACATATGCATTTACTGGGTCTGGTGACAAGGAGGGGAAGGATCCACTTTGTTTTGTAAAAAATATGGGTCACTAGCTGCCCATTGAGTTACAGGAGTTAAGAATGGAGTAAAATGTGTATAACCACTTGTGCTAAGAGCAGCATTGAAACAGCTGCCCTTCCTGATAAAACTAGTCTTACTGTTAAAAGGACTCAGAGCTCAGTCTCTGCAGAATACATGACTTTGCTATCATGTACACAGCACAGGATGTGGGTACATGTGTGTGTGTGTCTGTCCATCTTTTACATGCTCACGCTGCCTTACTAAATATATTTGTAAGTATTACTAATAGGGGTTCGAGCCTTGTTCACATAGTTTGTGCTTTGTGAGGGGCACAATCCATACAGTGCAAGTTCTGGATAGAAAGGGTCAAAACTCAAGTAGCTTCTGACTAGATAGGACTGATATTTAGTAAAAGCGTTTTTCTGGTTTTCAAGATAGATCAGAGAAATGGTCAATTTATGCGTTTCCTTTTTTTTTTTTTTTTTCTTTCTTCTAGTTCATTTATGATGAGAAAATAGAATGGTAAGTTGTGTAAATTATTCCCTACATTTGCCCATATGAGACTGATCAGTAAATAGAGTTGCAGCGTAATTAACTTTCATTCATACATACTGGGAGTATGAGCTGGATTGGTCACCTAGGAAATCCTATGTATTTATTTGCATGTATATTGTATTTATTTGCATGTATATTGGAACTTGAGAGTCTACTTCCTTCCCATTCTGCTGAGACACCATCTAATCTTAATGGTGTGAATCCTGTGTACACAAATGTGACTTGTACTAGATGTTTAATGTACACTCCTACATAAAACAGCTGTTTGACCTTTTAACACTTTTTTTTGTCTCTTTGAGGTGGGAAAGCCTTGTACTCATCATTATGTATTCATTCTACATACTTATAATGAAGTAAGTGTTTTTCTCTTCCATATACCCTCTAGGTGTTAATTAACCAGCATTCTTTTGGTGTAGTTTTGTCCTTGGCATTAATTCTGAGGACCCTACATCCAGTCATGTTTCTTGCTTTTTCATGCTTAATCAGTTTCACACTATATTTGTGCTCACTTAAGAGCAAATAGTTTCATGCATCCTTTTCATAGTGCACTGAGGTAAAGTGTCTTTTGGAAGAAGTTGAGAGAAAGTGTCATTTATACAAAGATACATCAAAAAGTCCATTGAGTACACTGGATGGTAAGCACACAGCGTGTCAGCTAGTACATATATATTGTATCCTCTGGAGAACAAGGTCAACGGATATTAGACAGACAGCTAAGCATGTATTTATATCCAGACTATCTCATACCAGGTTGTGTGATGACATCCTTCTGCAGTGTCACTGCCTCTGAAAGGACAGTCAGAGGTCCGACTGTAGGAATCTGTGAGTTCACTCTTCTGCTGCAGGTTGTTTAAACTTATCCTTTGTTCTCCTCCCCTCACAAATCACCTTTTTTGGAACTTCAGCTTCCCTTTTCTCCTACATGAGGTCTTAGCATAGTTCACTGACAGCCCTCTTGTATCCCATTCCAGTGCTAAAATAGATGCATTCTTGCTTTAGAAGGGTATGGTCAACAGTCCCAGAAATACTCAAGCACCTGCCATAGGGAACACAGTACTAAGAGAAATGGCGATGCTAATTGTGAACTGATGCAGGAGGAAAGAAGCTTTTGTATAATGAGCAACCTGGCTCTCCTGGATGCAGTCCTTGTTTTCCTGTCATCTTGCCACTGAATTGAATAGTCCTTTCTCTTCCTACTAATTGTCAGCGAATGTGCGTGTAGGCTTTACTGCACTCCTGCATAACTTGTTCTCAGACACATAAAAGTTTGACAAGGAAATGCAACAATCCAACATTTTCACACCTTTCCTTTTCACTGTCAGGTACAATGTGAGGATGCAAAATTTCTTCAGCCTTAAAAGCAAGAATGTTGGAAATGGCGACACAGTCAACAATGAGCTGGAAGATGGTAATAAATGTTATGCCTCTAGTTGTGATGACCCATCCATTCCATTACTATGGAAAGGTAAGGCTGAGCAGACAGGATGTGGAAAAAGAGTAGTTCACAGAATATCCTTTTTATTTCTTTAACGGGGATCAAAACAGTGTTACTATTCAGTCATAAGCAGGAATTTTTATTGGGTTAACTTGACAATTCAGCACTCAGACTGCCACATAAAAAAAAAACAATAAATTTTTTTCTTTTTTTTTTTTGGCTTTTTTGAAAACAAGCTGCTTTTCATATTGGCAATTTTGCTCCCTTTTTATCTCCTGTTCAGTGATGAGCTATGGTTGAACACTGTGAAAGAAACACTTTTTTTTTTTTTTTTTTTTGCCAGGAGGAAGGTAATTTTCACCTCAAAGATTAGTTTGGAACTAGAAGCTGAGACTTGGGTGTTGAAGGAAAGGACATGGGCAGATCAGTGGGCAAGAGGGACTGTGTGTTGAGTTCATATCCTTGGAAGACTGGCTTTCACATGCCTAAATGATTCCACATACATTGCCAAGCATATATGTAAAATTGAGATATGTAGGTTCTTTGCTGTCTGTGTCTTTGTCATAAAGGGCAAGAAGATGATACCCAGATTCTGGTAGTGAAGGTAAGCAAAAATAACAGGTATTTTGGGCTTTTTTGTAAGCCTATTTTTATCATTGTATTATCCCTCTTTTCTTCTATTCCCTCTTTTCTCTGTAGAGCAGAATCATTCCTACCTTCAAAGTATGAACCATGTAATTTAGTGAGCTTTTGGGCTGCTCTTAAAAAGGGAGGTCTCCTTCCTTTGTTCTTTGTAAATGTCTCTAGTCTTCTAGGAGACTGAGATCAGAAGCAATGTAGGTAGTATTTGGAAAGGTCCTCATGTAATAAAGGCACTAATAGTGGCAAACAGGAATTCAGAGGAGATTCAGAGAATCTCACTCATTTGTGCTTTTTTGTCTAAGCTGGGATCTCTTCATGGTAGGTGCTGTCACTTTACTATAGGTTTATGTAATGACAGCACACTGATACTGTGGTCTCAGATACGGTGTTTAGACAGTAGTTTAATAGAGGATTAACGTTACTTCTCGCAGGACATTGTAGCATAATTAAAAGATGATGTCTGTGAAATACTTTGATCAAATTTTGCAATTAATTTTTATGAACATTGACTATGATATGGTGAAGTCTGTTGCTTGGATGTGGAGGTACATACGTACAAGGTTCAGAGAATACCTTCTAGGACAGTTGTTTTTTATGTATTCAAGTGGGAACAGAGGAAAAGAGTAACCCAGTGACAGAGCACAGATATTACTGGTTTTTACTTCTGAGGCATTTGTTGGGTTCTGCTGTCATGTCCCTGCATGCTCTCCTGTCTAGCCACTGTGTGGTAAAGGGATGATAGCACAGAGTGCTTGCTTGTCCACCTATTTCCTTTTCAGGAAATGTGAAGATTATATAATGCTTGTGAAAAACATCTAGAACTTTTAGGGAAAGGAGCAAGAAATCTAATAAAAACGTGGACTCATGAGAGTGGTGTCTTCACTGGCAACTGTCCACAGATTTCTTCTCTTAATTTCCCTCAAAGATGGACTGAGACTGTAGTTTCGAACACATGCTGTGTTGGAGGGACGGTTGTTCAGTGTGTGAGAGTGTAGATATTATCACAGGCAAACATACCTGGTGTCAGAGAAGACACGAAGAAGAGATTAAGGAGGTCACAGGGTTTGGAGTGAACAGTGGGAGAGGAGGACAGCAGTGCTAGCCTATCTGCTTTGTAGATGGATGCTTTAGGTGTCCAGAAGCTGTCCTAGAAAACTATCACATGGCTGTCTATTACATCTCCCTCATCTTGAGTCACAATAGGCCATTGACCTATCAGTACTCACTGTTAGTTGACACTTAGCTGGCTTCACGAACGGAGCTGCAACATTGTCAGCAGCAGCTTTCAGAAACAGGAATGCACCGCTAGTAGCAGGGAAAGAACTAGAGCTGGCCTCTGGCTTACCTCCAACCAGTGGTTAGCAAGTTTCAGGATCCACCAAAAAAACCCCTCCCTTGGCTTCACCAAGGTGTAGGTCTAAACTTAATCTGATTTTGCACAGGAGGAAAGTCTGATTACTTCCCAAAAAAGAACAGTCGCTTTGGGTAAGGAACTTTCTTCCTATCAAGGATGTTTAGTCTGTTGCTCAAGGTGCAGATAAAATGGGGCTTCACATGCTGCACAGCTTTCTTTTAGGCTTGTAAGTTTATTACTTTCAAGAGCTCCCATTTGTACCATAGAAAAGCTTCCATTACTCAAGTTTCAGAAAAATTCGGTTTCAAGGGCAAGTTCTACACACACAGGTAAAGGTGAAATATTTGTACTTTGTGAATAACGTTCCTATTTTAAAAGTACAAATGTGTGGCTCACTGCCCTTGGCTTTTATTATGTTGACCCAAATTTCCACCAGGTGGCATGGTTTGATTCCTGCCTAAGACCAGAAACTTGAAAAAAGTGGATTTCTGAGGCTGTGATCAGGAGCCAGCTGAAGTCAGCAGGAAGCTTGCTGTTGATTTTGACTGGCTTGTTTGTGATGATGCTTTGTGGTGAGAAGGAAGTTTAGGTGGTTTGTTAAAGGAAAAATCCATTCTTAGAAGATATTTTCCTAAGGAAAATTACAAAGGAGAAGTGAAAAAGGCTATTCTTTTTCTCATATTTGGGCAAAACACTCTTGCAACTTTTAAGTGGAGCCTGTTTGTACCATATGGTGCTAAGGTTTAAAAGTTTATGGGCATAGGGAGCAAGACAGAAAAGCTGTTATGGAAACATAAAAGCAATGTGCTGCAGTAAGTTAAAACAGCTGCAGTTATATATGTATTTATAGTGATGTATTCTACATCAGTGCTGAGTTTTCTATCATGGTATTTCATCAAAGCTGAGTGGGTTTGATCGCTGTCTCCTCAGTGCTCTAAGAAACAGTTCCAGAGTAACTGCAGTGCTTCCATGTTTTTCATGATACTGTAAAATAAAGAAGTACCTCAGAGACTTCACTGGAGAAATTCACTCGAGAGCATTTAAGATGATGAGACTGTTAGAAAGATCTGGCCTTTTTGCCTTACCAGGATTGCTGTCAAACATTTGTTTTTCTTTGTCTAACTAAAGCAAATGTTAAGCTAAAGTGGTTGAGTCCTCTTCTGTGAGCATTGGTTCCTAGAAAGTCTGTCTGGACACAAATTCCTTCACAGAAAAGCTGTTACACTCTTTAAGCGTGGTTGGAATGGATGTGCTCCTTCTTTGTGTCATTGGCTGCAGTACTCAGCAAGGTTAATTTGGTTTAGATGTAGGGGCGGGTGAAGGATAATTGTTCCTATATGTTTACAAAATGCAAAATTACTGCTACTTCTATTTTCCATTAGAGTTGCATTAGAGAGTGGATTCTTTGAACGGGGGGTATTTCTTTTTGAAACCAAAGATCTCGTCATGACACTTCGGGTGCCACCAGTGTACTCACTGAAAATCCATTTTAGTGAAACAAAGCATGACACTCATATTCTAAAGGGTAAAAGGTATAGCTGTTTACTGGTGATTTACAGGCTTTCTAGGCTTTTATTGTGGAATGATAGCAGAAGGATATATTTCTTCAGCTTCAGATACATTAGAAGATGCTTGAGACAGCAAAGCCTTTATTGTGTGATGTGATTTACATGCATGCATGGATCCGGTCTTCTTCCTGAAAAAATAAAAATATTTCAACACTGTAACAATGCAAAAAATAACTAGAGATTTCTGTGTGTTTAGTACATTTTAATTCCTTTGCTTGAGTTGAATGTTTTCTTAGATTTCCTTTGCTTCCTGGCTGGAACCATGCACTAATAATTATCTTTCACTTCTACCTCCTAAATTCTCTTCCTCTTCTTAATGTAAGTAACTTAATGCAAAAGGGCAGTGGGAGGGTGAAGCCAAGCTAAGCAAAGCAGAAAACAAGCAGCAAAGAATTTTGTTGGGGGTTTTTACCAGTACATAATTACATGTAATTATTATTTATTACAGTCATATCCATATTTCCTGCTCTGTTTTCTAACACCACATGGGTGTGTCTCCTGTCTGCTGAGCCTTGCTCTGCTTGCTGTGTGTAGTCTGTAGCATTTGTGAGAATATTGGTTTGTTGTTGAGCTCTAAAAGTCCTTGCCTGTACTTACGTTGATTCCCAATATAATTTTGTCTCTCTGTTTATGTTCTTAACACAGTAGAACAAAACTCTTAACCTTAGTACAAGTTCATTTATATTAACAAAGGTTTACTTACACATTTGTTCTTGACAGTTGTTGTTTTTCATCTCTTCGAATCTTGTCATGTTGGAGATAGTGTTAATATTCTGTGATGGTAAAATGAAGATTTACAAAAAGAGCGGGCACAATATTAGGAGTTCTGGAAGTGCAGCACTTTGATACAAGGGGACAGCTTTAGAGGTTTCAGGAGTGCTGTCTACACTTGCCACAGTGCAAGTGCTTTTAGAGAAGGCTTACAAAACCATAGTGGGGCATAAGCAAACTGGTACTACAGCATGAATATGAGTGGCTGGGTAAATACTGCTTCCACTTACCCAAGAGTGGGTTAGTCGCTACCTTCAGCAGAGTGAAATCCCTTTTCAGCATGGGATCTAAAAGGAGTGCAGAACTGACAAGCAGATTCACCAGACTGCAGAAATATTATAGGAAAGTCACTCATAGATTCAGGCATGCAGATTAGTATTACCCCCCCCTGAGCCTGAAAAGTACGACTCTGGGGGTGGGAAGTATGGTAAGCTCAATTCCACAAATAACTCTGTCAATTATGATCATTAGTGAAGGGGATGCAGCAGTATGGCAAAAACAGTGTTGTGATGGTGGATGAGATCATCTGCTCCAGTCCCCCCAAATACCGGTTCCCTGAAGCTGGATTACGGATTATGATTACAAATAAATTTGGACCACGCACCAGAATGCGGATGGCAAGCCGACTCATCATTAATGAGGTAAGTTCATTAAGAAAGCAATAAATGACAATGAGGCAGAAGGATTGCCAAGGAGCTGTGCTCATAGTGATTCTAGAATTCAGGTTCTTCCATTTTCCTAGGGATAGGCTAGAGCTATGTCTTTCTCTAGCAGTTATGTCACAGCAGATTTGAAGATGAATTCCCAGTTGGAGATGCTGCCTTTCTTAATGGGAGGGCAGTCACCAAGGAAAGACTCCCTTATGTCCCTGCCAGAAATGTTTGTTTCAGGGTTGGGGGGGGGGGTGTGTGTGTGTGTGTGTGTATTTGTGTGCACATTTTCATTTTATCAGCAGCAGAAGAATTGGTTAGATCATTATACAAATGGTCTGGCTAAGAATGGATAATGGACAGGGCAACCAAAAATCTGTAAAAACTGCTCTTATATTAGTACCACATCAGGTACTTGCCTAACTATTTAGTCTTCAGTGTAGTTCTCAGCCCAAAATGAAAATGGACCAACATGTTTTCTTGAGGGGAATTTGCCCTGGACAGCTTCAGTTAACTTATTTGATATATTGTCACCACCATATACTGCTCGTTTCATATCCTGCAGCTGACGTGATAGAACTGGCCAAGTGATGCTGTTCTGAGCTTGTGTGACGTAGTTGGTGTGAAATCTTTGGCCTGACAACACTGGCTTCTGTGAAGGGCAGGATTTTATCCTTTGCTTTCTGCAGTGTCAAATATGAGAAGTTTTTATTTCAGCAGTTTAGGAAATCAAAGCTTTAGCAATGTTCCTAGAATTTGAACACCATAACATAGTTGACATGTCTACCCAGCATTGTGAATGATGAAAGAAAGCAGCACTAATATATTTGTAACAAAAGTCCAATTTAACAGCAAAACAGTGAAGTGTTTATTAGGAAGTCAGCTTGGTGGCATTCAGTCAAGAGCAGGCAATATTGGGCACACAGCAGCATTTGACTCTGTGGAATTTCTGCTGTGAAGGCAATTCATCGATAGAAAAAATTGCTTTCTTAATGGATATGTGCACAGAGAGCTGATACTTGCTAGTTCAACATCTGCATAAAACTTTCTCTAAACCAGAGTATTTTAGATCTATGTTCTTATCCATTCTCACTGACAAAGATTTTGCGAAGTGTTCAGGTGTGAGTTTTCTCCGTTTTTACTTAGTGTGTTAACATCAGTTTCAGATTTTTTTTTGCATGTTGTACAGTTAGTTTTCTTTTCAGGGCAGTTCAGAGCACTTTTTAGGAAGTTGCAATAATTTGTCATAGAGAACTCTTATTGACTAAGCATGATCTCATCTAAGAAATTAAAAATATTTCTTCTTTATAAAAGTAGGAAGTTACTTTTACAACTCACATTCTCCAGTGTATTAATGCATATATATACTGATGTTTAAAACCTAGCCCTTTAGTTGTTATACTATGTATTGAAACTGCATCAGTCTTATAAAATTCTGCAAGGGCAATTATGAGCTTCATGAAAATGCATACTTGGACAAGGGCAACAGGTGCTGCTCTTGCTTTTGAAATTATAAGTAGGACCTTTCTATTACCTCATGGAATGAGAATGAGAAAGAGGGAGAGGAGTTGAACCGGAGTAAGAGAGATCCTGGGTAATGAGTCAGTCATAAGCCAACTCTAAAAGTGCAGAAATGTTTTGAGTGTTACCACTAGATTATGGTGCTGTTGCTGGTTTGAGTGGGAACTGTGGAGTGTTTTGGAATAACCACACTCATTAAAACATGATGTGGAAGAACAGATGTGATAGCTTTCTCCATCATGGCTTGAAAGACTCCTACCAGTAATTTTGAGGTGGATGCTCAATACTGGCCTATGAAGACAGGTAGGCTATAGACAGATTTTTCTGTTGCTGACTGGAAGGAAGGCTTTGTGGTGAAACGTCACAGGTCACATGACTGGGGCTGGACAGTCAGCGAACCCCAGATTTAACAAAGTCAGTATTTTGGAAACTACAGCAGTTTTGTCTTTGACACTGCAGCGCCAGCGGTTAATCCAGTCTGCCAATTGCTCAAGCAAACCGCTTCAGAATGGGAGACATGGGAATATTGAAAATGGGAACATCCCTGTGGTGAACCAAGAGGAGGAAAACGAACAGGACAGTCTATCTCCCTTTTCATTGCCAGGTAAGGCTTGCTTTCCAGGTATTTGTAGTAAGGAAACATAAGGTAATTAAACCACCAAACACTGGGTTGTAATAAAAGGCAGCATATGTGGGAAGAGAGGAGGAAGGGGATTGATTTGACTGAAGGCTGGTTTTGATGACAGTAAATCTGGGCTGGAGGGTACATGGATAAAAACTGATCTTAGGAAAGCGTTTTCCAGCCATCATGCACAATAATGGTAAAAGTGCTGGTTTGCCAAAGGCCAAGGCAAGGCAGGTTTATATTAAAAAAAAAACATCAGACCAACCTGATGAGCACTGCACTGCTAGTAATTTTGAAGTCACCAGTTAATAATGGCCTGCTGGAGATTGCTAGGCCAGAGGCAGCTAGATCTATAAATATAACTTGATTTAGTGACTGTACAGGAGCCTTCTTGGATTAAAGAGGGAGAAAGGTTTAGAGGGAGAAAGAGTGGTTAATATCTTTGACAGTGTTTATAACATACTGCTATTCTAAGAATTTTAATATTCACCTTTTGAAATATTTTGGAAACTCTTTGGTGTGAATGACTATATATAACCAATGTTATTATGTTGTTGCCCTTAGCACATTGCAGGTTGACTCTCTGCCCAGTACTTTGAAAACTGGACACCAGAGGCTAGATCACCCCTCACAGACATGGAGTCAGTTGTAGTCTGTCATGCAGTTACTGTTTAATTCAAATATTACTTGGCATAAATGAATATCACATGCAGTGAACAAGAAGGAAGAAATTTTCATGTTGTATAAGATTCTAATTTCTTAGAGATCCCATTGCTTCAGTTGCTATCATTTTAGAAGAGATATTTGTGACTGAACATGTTTCCTTGTGTTACTGTATTGTGTGCGCTTAGAGGAGCTTCTTGCAGTCAGCAGTTACAAACTTTCATTGGGGTGAAGACTAGAAACAAACTGATTCACTGAAGATAGGCCCATTAGATAGGCTCCCGATAATCAATGAGATAATGAAAATATTGGTTTTATTGTATGGAGAAATAAGTGGATCCAAGTTAGCAATATGCTTGTGCACGTGAACATGTCGTTAATAACAGCAGCGATACCAACAACTGTAACAGTGATAAACAGGTTCTAAAACACCAAAAATGTGTCCCTAAAACATCTTAAAAATGCAGGACCTAATGCATGTATTGGCAAAGAAAACTTTTTCTAACAGAGTTTTTTTTAACACGTTTTTGGATTCTGTTTTAATTAGGGTAGTGCAATCATGCATTTGTTCTTACATTCCAGGACAATGCAGGAATCTTAACATGTGGCACATGTTATCTGGAGACCATATATGAATTTGTTCAAGACTCAGACAACTTTGTTACTGATAAAAAGTAGATTTTGAAGTAGAGCTTCCTGAGTGTGTGACATTCACAGTAGACAAAATGCATTGAAGTAAGGAGGGAGTTGTTATTTATGTTGTTGGCAGTTTTTAAATGCAGTTTTTCAATGCAGTTTTTCCGAATTTTTGAGAAAGTCTTTCAAGATAATTGAGGTATAGAAGGCCAAAGAGGAACCACAGTTCATACTGGAATGGAGCAAAAGTTCAACATGAACTCAGTTATATAGAAGTTGTGAAGCGGTTGTTTAAAATCCTCATCATTATCTTCAGGTTTTGTTATTCCCTGTTATCTGGAGATGACTATCTATTGGTTGTATTTTCGTTGCTCAAAGTGTGTATTCTGAGGGAGAATTCTTTTATTTTTGCTTTCAGAAGTACTGCTTAAATAACATTGGAGAAAATGTAAGGAACTGGTATCGTGCTTGGTTGTTGTTCAAGTACTGTGGCACAATCAGTAGCCTAAAAAAAGTCCTGACATTTAAAACTGGCTTTATGGAAAAGGTAGTTTGCAGACACTTTCCCAGAATCCCCTCTGTTTTTCTTTTGATTTATTTTCAGGCCAGGAATATGGCACATACATTTTCTAAAGATCAGAAGTTCATGTGTTCTTTCAGTGCTATAGAGAGCTCTATGAAGAACAGGCTTTCACTTTCCAATAGGACTTTCCAAGTCAGCTGCTTGCAGTGTGCTAAGTAGAAAATTCGCTTCAGTATTTTAAGAGCTGAAACAGAAATGGCTATGAATTGGTCAACCCCTTTTTTTATGCTGTTCTGTAGTTACCTTTTTTAGCATAGTTTGGGGTTTGATTTTCCTCCTTCAAATTACATATTCTAGATCCTTTTATGAAAACACATTTTTCTGAAACAGAACTAAATGTAAGTGAAGTTTAAAGCAGTGCATCATCTCTGAGTGATTCCCAGTAATCATTTGCCATTTCTGAGTTTTGCTTCTTGTGCTCTTTTATCCTCTGTCAATGGCAGTGCTCAGCAATAAATGTAGGGCTTTAGCACGCCGAAATAGAGAATAAATTTTTTACATGAAAACAGTCTCAAAGTACAGCATCCATCCTGGATCCCATATGTCAAACATCCAGAGAGATTCACCCTGAGGGTATGGTTCAGGCCTTTCTTGAAGCAGGAGACAACACATAGTTTTTATGTAAACTACATAAGGTATCATATAAACTGGCCTTTGTCTTTGGTTTGTGTGTGGAAAGAAACATTCTCTTTAAAAGAGGAATTTCTTGACCTAACCTTTAGGCCATGATGATTATCTTACAAGAGAAAGGATAATTTGATGCTTTACAATTTGATTACAGTTGTTTGGAAAGAGGTCTTAAACTTTAAAAAAACTCCCACAGAACAGAATAAAGCAGGATGAAACTGAGCAGGCATATGTTGATAACAAAATGATGTGTAAAAACCTTTACATAGCTCAGTAGTCTTTTAGAGCCCAGATGCAGAAAAGCGCTTCTGTACAGCTCTTAATGGATGCTTAAATCCCATGCACGGTCACGTGTTCAGGATCCTTTAAAATACTCAGTGTTTGCAGCTCCTGCTGGTTTCACAGAAGTGAAGAACTTCTTTTACAGGATTGGACTATGGATGCTTTATATAAGTCATGATGGTGCTAGCTAAAATAGGAATAATAATTCCCAGAGCTAAAATGAGATGGCAGTAAAGGAGATAAGAAATCCTGCCCATTTTTCTATGGATTCAAAATACAAAGACAATGTGTAGGGTATAAACAAAAAGAAATTAACAGTATCTACTAAAAATGTAGAAAATGTTTGTACTTGATCAAACCAAATATTTGTCTTGCCCAGTATTCTGACTCTACCATGACTTTATGAAGAAGCCTGGGGAAGAATGAGAAAGGAAAAGTTTGCTTTCAGCTCTTGTCAACTCAACTTCCTGGACTGTCTGTAAAGTCTGGGTATTTAAAAATCCTGAATGTATTTCTTCTTCATCAACCTGTCTAATTATCATTGAATCTTTGTAAACATTTAACACCCACAACATCCTTGGGGAAGGATTTTCATGGTTGTGTGATGAACCATCTCTTTTTACTTGCTTTGAACCTGGCTCCTACTAGCTTAATTTGATGTCTTCTTTTATTGGAAAACCAAGTAAGCAAAGCAAACCCCATGTACCTCACTTGAACACCAGGATGCTGTAGCTCTTTGTTATATCCCCTGTGGAGCTGTGTGTTGTGAGGGTAGAGCTAGAGACAGAAGAGAGTTTCATGTAGAAACCTCTATGGTTTTTGTCTCTGCAAACACGATGCAAAGAGTTCTTTTAGTTTCTCTGCAATGCTCTGTCTTCTCTCAGTGCTTCTTTATACTTTGATCACTAGTGGACCGAGCAGACTTCCTGCTCCTAACATATTCGAAATAAGATTTATTGTGAATTTTGATTCCTTCTTGTAGTTGTTCCTCAGACTCTCCTTTTAGCCTGCTTTATGGTGTGTTTGCCAAAGTTTGGAAACATGACTTAGGTGACTGAGCTAGGAAGACAGCTTGTTTCCTTAACTTCTGTGGTGTTGCAAGAGAGAAGTTCTTCCTTGAAGGTAGTTCAGAGCAGGACCTAACTGTAGCATTCTGAAATGCTTTTTTGGAAGAGCTTCCTCTCGCTACTGCCTATTTAATGGTGCATCTACCTTAGAATTTTATTTCAGAACACAAGTATGCTTTTGAGGCACATCTCACTTCTGTCCTCACATACACCACTTTGATTTGCATCATCTTCTTGGAGCTCATGAATTGGACTCCCTTTGAAGAAAACTAAACCGGAAAATGTGCTTCAGAAGAACAATGAGTGTGCCTTACCTTGGAGGAGGATACACAGGATAAATTGTAAGACAGAGAGGCAAGGATGTAATATAGTGACTCATAACTTCATTCTGAAAGGACAAAGAGGGACTTTGAGGAAGTCTATAAATCACACTTCTCCCTTAAACAACCACAGCTAAAGTAGACAGCAAGGTTAAAGCATACAAAACAAACCATGCCAAAATCCAACCAAGTCAAACAAGATATGAGGAGTACCTTCCTCAGTTAAATTTTATTTATGTTGAATATTGTTCTGTGTAAATCTATAGTAACTCTGAGAGTAAAACTTATTTATGCATATTGGAGAAAATTCTTTTTCTGGCCCAGTTCCCACTGTACCAAAAATTTCTCTTAAGGGAAAACTATTGGCTTAAATCCAAATATGCAAAATGTGGTAAAGGCAGAGGCTGAAAATAGAAATCTGAATTGTTTTGGACAGATCTCATGGCCTGGAGTTTGGAACTTGTGTTCTGGAAAATGGAACTTCCAAGAAAAGTGTCAGTAGTTTGGAAAATAGTCTGTTTTGGATGAGGGTGAGAAGTAAAACCTTGGTATTTTCCACAGGGGGGAGAAGATAATTTTTTCTAAAGCCCTGTTTCAGGAGAATTGCTATTAAAATGTTCTAATATGTTAGTTGCCCACTTGGAAGGCTGACAAAGGTTGGGCCTTCTTGGATATGCTTTAACACACACTATGTAGCCTGTCCCTAGGGTGGTAACACAGAGTCTCTTGCCTCCACAATTCCTAGGGAAAGTTGCAGGGCTGAAATCAATAAGGATTTTCCAAGAAGGCGGAGAGGCAGTTGCTGTGTTGATTTTCCTAACAGCAAATTGGAAATCATTTTCTCAGGGTTTTTTTTTTTTTTTTTTGCAACAAAAGCATTTTTCAGTGGAAAATAATTCTGATTTAAAATTCACAATGGATCTAGTTTCTTATTTAATTTATTGCTATGTTGGGTCCCATACTTGGGACAAAAATTTATATTCCTCTTTTGTGTTTTGGATACTGCACATGCTCAGAAATTAATTAGGTGCTCAGTTTGGCTAATTTACATGTATTAAAGTTTAATCTGTCTCAGCTATGATGAATAGCAGCAGTTTTTAGCAGAAATTTACTTGCTCTCTAGGTTATTACAAAGTGTGGAGGTGTGCATGCTACTGTTACACGTTTTCAGATGGAGATTTGAGCGAACGTTAGTAATGATATGTGGATGTAAATATATTTTTGTTACAGCCTAATTAGGACCAAGGGGACAAGGGATTTGAAAATAATTTTTTGTTGGAGGAAAAACAGTTGGTTTTGGGTTTTTTTGTTGTTTTCAAATGAAAAATGGTAGAGAGATTAAAAAAAATTTTTAAAAGGAATTTAGAAATTATAAAGGGAGGCACCAAAAAAATCTGCAGCAATAATCTTTGTAGGCCAGCTTAGACATGCCTCATTTTTCTTCTAAATTTACCATTGTCAAAAGGAAAAAAACCAATAAAATTAGAAATCAGTACTAAACTCCGGGAAGCCTTTGTCATTTTGCAGATAGACTTAAATTAGAGAAAAAAATTCTCTTCTTCCAACTTAATTTAAATTAGAGATTTGTATCAATTCATGACAATACAATTATGAAAATCCTGTGTGCCAATTAGATTCGTGCTTTTCAGGGATCTTATAGTGGGTTTTAGATCAGTAGGCTACTCATTACTTTTGTGTAAGGAGATGGTTTGTCCCATGTGAAGGTTTATGCATGTTCTGAAGGAACTAATGCATGGAGCAGCGGCCTGTGCTTGACTGCCACACTTTTAAAGGGCAGATTAAGTGAAAAAGCTATCAAATTTAACTAACGGTGGTAACTTAGATCTGACTTATGACAGTGCAAACTCCGCTCTGTCTAAACTCTAAACCTATGTGTTCTACGCAGCTTATGGAGTAGGACATGTAGGCTGCCTGCACTCTGTGCGGTTGGAAGGTCTGTTTCAGCCTAGCTCTAGCTGGGTCCCATGGACTAAACACCCTTTATTACTTGGAGTGCTGTTAAGCGTGTGGCTCTGGTTCAGCTTTATACCAGGGGAATCTCATCGGTGTGATGCAGGGCTGCTCTGTGTTGCTAACCAAAACAGAGGAAATGCGGACAACTAGGAGATTTACTGGAAGGGTACACTCCTGATCTGAATGAAAACCCAAATGTAGTTTCACTATCTTGGGATGTGCTTCTCTCAACCTTGTGTGAATGTTGAAAATAGAACAGTATTTTTCCTGTAAAAGACACTTTCTTTAGTGCCTTAAGGAAATATTTGTTTTCCCTCAGTGCTGTGATAATGTGTTGTTGACTTCTTTTAGCAGGACACTATCTGTATGTGAAAGTAACTATTGTATGCATAACATCTGGAAAGCTGACTAGCCCAGAAATGTACTGAAAATTAGCAAAGGGCTCTTTGTTGTAGGGCTACCACTTCATTTTCAGAAACATTGTCATCAGGCTCCTCTGTAATGATACCTCTCTGAAATACTTGACGTGCTTGGCTTTCAGATATCTGGAGAAACAGCAAAATGAATGCATAAAGTAGGAAAAACAACTCTTCATGCAAAACCCCGCATCTTTCTGTTTTACAGCAGGGTGAAGAGAATATAGACCCGTGTTGCTTTCTGTAATAAATCAATATTCTTTCATTATTGCTGTGGGAGGTGCAAGAAACAAAATTGACCTTTCCTCAGCTATTTGGGTTGCCCTGGGAGCCTTCAGGCCCAGGGCTCACCAGGAGTGGCCAGTACTGCTATTAAAACAACTGAGCTATGGTCTTGTAATAGGACAGTTTGCTTGTTTTTGCAGAACAGCTACGTATCAAATAATAGCCTTAATGAGGTTGATCATTTTCTTCCTTTCAGATGCACTAGGGAGCTAAGCAAGAATCATAAAACAATTTGTCATGAATTAAAAGCATACCCCAGTTTAACAAAATTATTGCTAAGTCATTTAATGATTTTAAAGCGGATGGTCAAAAAATAAAACAACAGAGCAGAACAAGTAATTTCAAAAGAATTTGAAAAAATAAATTCGTATTTTCAAGATGTACATTGTTTGTGCATTCGTCTAAGCCAGGTGAAATGAATGAAGTCATCTGTTTCCTGTGGAAATAAAGCCTCACTTTACTGAGGTTAAAAAAAACAACTTAGTAAATTCTTAATGTAACTACCAAGTGACAGCATAAGATTAAACTTCTTTAGCACTGGGTGCCATGTAACTTCCATGACCCAGCATACTAGGAGCTGAAGAAAGTGGCCTGAGGCAGGTCTGAGGCCAGATATACTTAAGGCTTTAAATAAAAGTTTATAAAAGCTAGAAAACCCCAACACAAAAGAGAAGCCAGTGTAAAGCGTGTCAAGTGGGCTGCTTTGGCCACGGTGGTTGAGAACTATTCCAGCCTAACTGGAAAAATGGCAAGTCAGTTTCTTTCTTAACCCAACAAACCCCAGAATTATATGCAGTTGTTGTTCCCCAAAGTCTCAAGCCTAGCTGCCATGTAATGAATTCAGATGTCACTTCCACAAACCATCTAGCTGTAAAAACCTCTTCTGATATATGACTTTGTGTGGATAAAGCATCACAGCTAATAGAGATGGGAATTTTAATCTGGCACATGTCCATTCAAACTGAGCAAAGATAAGGGAAAGGCAAGTCGTCCTACACTAATACTTTGTTTTTTCTGGAACTGAGCAAGCATAACAATGCCAGTGGTAAGGGACTGTGAATTCTCACAGTTAAGCATTTGTTGAAGTAATTCAGGGCACTGGATGGGACCCCTGACAAGATACGTATTCCTCAGCAGAGCCTGAGTGCATCTATTTGTTCCCTGTTTCTTCTTTAGGCAATTCCTTTTTTATTGAAGAGAGAGATGGGACTGAATCTCCTGTGTGTAGCAGTGCTGAAGTCAGATTGAACCCACATCAGATCAGAATCAGATTCATCATTTTTTCCTGTCAGACAGTTGCCTGCCCACTCTGCATTTGGAATTACGCCCTAAGGAAATGACTAGGCTAGGCCATGCTGACTTGTTTGACCATGTGAACCAAGTTTAACAGCTTGGGTAGACAAAGAGATTAACTAGCAAGGAGTCTTTTAATGATCCAAACTGTAACAAATCAAACAGGAGGAGGTATAAATTACCACAGGATATTTACGGCCTTGTTAACGGAATTAAAGCGAGATGTGAGCTAAGAAGTGTCATTTTCTGGACAGTACATATGAAAGGCAACTGTTTTAAAGTTGTATAGCAGTATATGTAACCGGAGAGAAAAAGGTCTTTCTTTCCTGTAAAATCTGTGATAGATCCCCAGTGACATATAAATTTCTAGTATTAGAATTGACCCTAGGAGACTTCAATGGTTTTACATGTTAGAAGTTCCACAACCACAAGCTAAATGAGAATAAAGAGCCGAGCTTAGTCTCAGTTTTCCTGGTGGGTTGATGGCATCTCAGAATTCAGTAGGAAGTCTCAAGTTAAGAAGCTGATTCATAACTTTTCATAACTTTTTAACATAACAATTTAGTACTAGAATACATACCGAAGTAAATGAATAAAGCCTTCAATTAGACTCACCAAGTTAAAATAGACTAGTAAGTAATCTCATAAATTACATTAAAAGTATTAATTTTATAGATGTGGGGTACACTGGAAAATGACCTGACATGCACAGTTGTAAACATCTTTCTTTGATCATCTGCTCTATTCAAGGAGGTGTAGCTGGGCGTGGGGTAGTGATGGGAAAGCTAAACTCGTTCTTCCCTTTCTTGGTCCCGCAGGTGGAAAAATGAACAAAATTAAATGGATTTTGACATGGCCATTGATATTCATACTCTTTTGCACCATTCCAAACTGCAGCAAACCACGCTGGGAGAGCTGGTTTATGGTGACATTTGTCTTCTCCACTTTCTGGATTGCCTTGTTCTCCTACTTCATGGTGTGGATGGTAAGTACACGTAGCAGGGCCTCCCATACTGAGTGAAATGTGCTTCTCAAAACAGGTAATAGATCTTCATTGTATATGTTAAAGAAAGGCATGTAACTGTAGTGCAATCTCTTCATCTCATACTCTAATTATTATATTTTGAGCTTTGTGCTGCTCTTTTCTGCACAAATGATTGTGCCTTTACTGTGTAGGGCCCAATACAGTACAAGAATGTGTTGGCTTGCTTTCCAGGAAAATGCGGACATCCACATCCCACTAGTAAGGAGTTCAAATGAAAACATTCAACTCTCATCAGCTAAGGCACCTTTAGAAATTTGGCTAGAATCTGATACTGAAACATGAATAAAAGGCAGATGGGTGGCAAAATTTGCAAACTCAGAAGTACTGTAAAACACCTTGAGTAGACTGGAATAATGCAAAAAAAAAAAATCCTTCTTAGTGAAGAGTATTTTGATTGCTGGTATGTCTCCATTTTCCCTAGATCTGTGAGAAGCAGAGTACCAGGTATAGATCTGTAAACTGATATCAATTCAGGAGCATGCTTACTTGAAGATTTGAATAAGTTCCTACTTTTTCTTTCTTACTCTCAGTTTCTCAAGATTACATTTTCAGTCAGAGAAGAGGCATGCATAGAAAAGCTCCTCAAATAGTTTCTGTGATGTAAAAATTAGTCATACTTTTGAAGTATAGAAAGTTATCTTTTTCTACACTAGAAGATAAAAGAACCCTTAATGCTGTATATACTTAAAACTGGAAGATTGGTACGATGTGCTACTGAAGAACTTATATACCCATCTTTCCTTTTAAAGGAAAATATAGTGAAGAAGTCTTCAGCTGGTTTTGTATTGGGATATATAGTCTCACATATGTATGCACTCACAGTCATGTATATATATATGTGGTTTTTTCTTCTAGTCCTGAATATGGAAGAATTTTTACTCACGAGCTTCTTACCTGAAAAATCTTTCTTGGGTGGAGAACATCTCTACCTTCCTCAAATGCGTGTGGTGTTTGCAAACTGCTTTATATTTATGTCTCCTCTCACGGAAGGTTGTGCTTTCTGTGTAGTTTTTGCAACTTTCTGTATAAGCTTTGCATTGGAAAGTAATCCTCTTTTCTCTTAATGCAGCCTGTGTTGGAAAGATTCATATGGTGGCCACTCATTCTGCCTGGTGTAATGGTGCCAAAGCCACGCATTGATTTCATGCTCTATGTCCTTTGCAAGGCCACACTCTACATGGGTTCCATTTGTAGATACACCCTTCACAAAATGAGAGATGTGCCCATGAAGGCTGCAACACAGCTCATTTTAAGAGGCAGCCAGAGCTTAATATACCCCATTACCATTTTCAGCAGGAGAATCATGCCCACTCCTATTTCTGAGTCACAGCTTTCCCTTTTCTTTACCTTTCTTTTTTGAGAATAAGGTTTGTGAATGGGTTCCTAAAATGCAACTTTTATTTGGTGAAGGATCCAGTTTTCCTCACTTAAGAGAGAGGCAAACTATTTCAAGAAAGCAACATGGAGACTGAAGGCTGTCTGTCCTTAGCAGTCTCAGCAAGGAAACAGCTGCCTGTCCCTGATTCAATGTTCTCACTCTCACATGGATATTTCCTTTTCAGCTGTGCCTGTTCAGCCTTTTTTCTTGATGCTTTTTCAGCCTTCTTTGGATGTTCTAGCTGAATGCAGTTCCCTGTCCTTTTTGAGAGCTCTGCTACAAGCTTCAGCCATTCCCTAAGCTGCTCTAAAGCTGCATTTGGACTCTCAGGGGACAATATAACCAGCCTTGCTCACTTTGGGATTATATCAGAAGCCATGATAATACAAGTTCTTTATATCTCTGCCCCTATATCACAATATCAATTGTTTACAGAGCTTTGGAGTATATAGAGTGAGAATCTTGCTATTATTGAGAGTAAATAAAAAAGCCCTGTAGGTTTTATTATGCTTGTGCTCCTCCTTAAAAGATCAGTATGTCGTGTTAGAAGTACAGAAAATGGAGCTTTTTGTTTGCTCATAAAATGCTGAATAATATGACCGAAAGAACATTTCCATTTCAGAGTTGGTTTTAGGCTGGTTATTCCACAATTATGTAATTTGCAGAAATGGATAAGCATCCTGAGTCTGATCCTGTTAGGGTCCACACCAGAAATCAAAGTTAAGAGTATGCCACAACTGTATTGGAATGAGGAGAGTTTCCAAATATGATCAGTTAATCTGTTTTCCTCGCTGTTCAGGTGACTGTGATTGGATACACCCTTGGGATACCAGATGTGATCATGGGCATTACTTTCCTAGCTGCAGGAACAAGCGTCCCAGACTGCATGGCCAGCTTAATAGTAGCAAGACAAGGTACTGTGGCTGCTGAAGTGTAACTGCAATCTTGCATACATGACCTGTGATTTGCTTCCTCCCATACACACATATTCTCAGTGCAATTTTATTATTCTTTTTTTCTTTCATATCTACTGTTTCAGGACCTTGTTAAAAGCCAAAACGCTTTGCTAATTATTGTGAACCAAAAAAATAATCTCTGTTCTGTTATATTTGTTTGTTGGGACTGGACATACCATAGTGTTCTACCAGGTCATTCAACACTCACATATCCCATGCGTAGTATGTATCTGTCAGAGTGAAAAGATAAAAGTAATAGACAGAACTGGAATATTAGCTACTAAAAACTACATGGGGGAATATATGCTGACCAGCACTAGTCCATGTAAAACTTGCACTTCTAGAAGACTTCTAAAATGTAGGGAAATTAAGTGGTTTAAGAAGATCTGGCAGAAGTGATGTTGCTGAAGGCCCACTTCTCATCCAAGGGCAGACCTCTTTCCAATGGGGACGTATGAATAGTTGCACTGAAAAGAGTTTTAGATAAATGCCAACTATATCCTCATCAGCTTTCCAATTTAAATTGTCAAAGGCCTTGCTGCGTAACTTTAAGTTTAGATTAAGGTTCTTTACATTTTGTATTTTACTTGAGGAATAGGTGTAGCCACATCCTTTCCTATTGTGGATAAACATTAAACCTGACAGTGTGATCTTCAGTACTGCAGTAGAATAAGAAAAGGTCCTAGTTGTATTCTTTTCCACTATTCCAATTCCCGTAGTCTTGTTTTTTTTCCAGATAATGAGATCTCCAGAATATATCATTGGACAAAAAACAAGGGTTCTGAAGTGATAAATTAAGCCCTCAAAAGTCACACTTTTGTAGTTTGAAATAGGAATGGTGCTGTTAAATGTTTGATTGAAAATAATTATGTATTTTAAATATTTCATTATCCAAGTTGTATTTGTTGACTGCAGGAAAATTTCACAAAAAGCAGTACAAAAAAGCATTCAGGATTCTTACGGAGCCACCTTCCTCCTGAATTAGTTTTCCATATGTAGTATTAAAAGATTTTTGCAGGAACAGAAGGAAAACATATTTTTAAATGAACAGAGTGCTTTAAATTAGTTGTTCTTTAGTATTAGGCAAAACTAGTATAAGGATTGTTTCCTCCAAAAGTGAAGGTAAGCACTAGCTTGGCAAAAAGCAGCCCCATTCTCTCAGACAGTACAGGGACTTTGCACTGCTTTGATTCAAGAGAGATGTTTATTGACAGATCACAGACAAATATCTGAAATGAAGAGATGGACGCTACCATAATATGGCCCAAAACGTAAACTTTCTTTCATCCTCTCCCTGCAAGAGGATACTGTACTTATGGTGTGGTAGTGTCTGTCTCCACTCTGGGTACTCTCAAAGTATTTGTGGGTCATGTTCTATTTACATCTGAGTTCTTCCTTTCCATTAATCACTTTTTGGAAGTGATTCAATAGTTAAGCCAGTGCTAAGGGAAATTAGTAGGGGCATAGAAGGATTCTGCCTTCATCACATCCACTGACACTGGTGTGGAGTGAGACATCAGCCAGTGATGCACATTAGGAGTAGATTTTAAATAATAGCTAGGGACTTTACTACCATTCACTCTCTATTTATTTCCTGTAGCATTTTGTTTTTCCTGAAGCGAAATCATTGCTGATCAAGCCCCACAGAAGTGCTTAATATCTTTGACTACCATCTGGTTGGGTTCTTTTCAGGACCATTTTTCATCACTCACATGAGATAAAGGCCATGAGTTCACATACTAAATCCAGTACATAAGATTTCTTTATTCGATTGGCACTGAACTCAAATGCTGGATGGGTACCACACCACCCTGTAAAGGCTCTCCAGGGCACAAGGAAGATGTAGTGGAAGTGAGCAATTCTTGTGCACTTTTTTCAGAAGTCAACAAAAATTGTGGAAATTGTCTCCCTACCTCAGATACTGTGGACAGTCCAAGGGCGCTTGGATCAGTGTAGATCATTCCCCTTTAGTTTCCTCTAGTACACAGAGTAATGCTCCTATACTTTGTTTTTACCCAAGAGTTTTTTTTCTTCTCTGCAGGCCTCGGTGATATGGCAGTATCCAACACAGTAGGGAGCAATGTCTTTGACATTCTGGTGGGCCTTGGCGTTCCATGGGGTTTGCAGACCATGGTGATTGATTATGGATCAACTGTATGTATACTTGGCAAATATTTAATTTGTGATTTTTTTTTTTCTATTTAAAAAAGATATCCAAAAAAGAAAGCATGCAAATAAAATTTAAGAAAAAAGCAACAATCTGCTGAGCATGTTATTGGTTGCTAAATAAGGTGTTACTACTTTGTGAAGGAACCAGGAGTTAAGGAAGCAATTCTCCTTCCACAAGCTGCAATTAATTCCCAGTTTGTCAACTGGAGTATATCATATACCATACAGCATAAAAATAGTGCCGTGGATATCTGTTCATGGCTCTGTCATTGTCTCACTATACAGCTTCAAGTGCACCTGTCTGCCCCCCTGTACCATAGTTTTGTCTGTAAGATGAGAATAACAGCCTATCTCTCTCTCCTGAGGATCCTTCAACATAAAATCCATTAGAAATGCTGATTTTTCTTTTTACGAAGGTGGGATTACGTATACCTTTGTTTTGATTCCTTAATCTTCCTGTTCTTCATTATAATAAATCCGTCATGGATTTTCGTAGTTCAAAATGTGTCAGACGGGCACCATTCAAGACAGAAGGTGGACTGCAAGTCAGTAAATTGATTTCAGATCTGAAAAGCACAGTTATTATCTGCTTGGCATTTTAAAGGTCTCTTCTCTGTCTAATTCCCACAGGTTAAGATAAACAGCAAAGGATTGGTGTATTCAGTTGCACTTTTGCTAGGATCAGTGGCACTTACTGTAAGTATTTGGGTGTCTTCCAAGTATTTTAATTGCAAAATCCTTATTAGGTATTTACATGTTACAGAAGGACAAAATGTAAATACTTACTATCCCTGAAGCATTGATTCTTGTAAAGTATCATTCTTCTAGCAATACCATGAGCTGAAGAGCTACTATTGTCCTAACTGAGGTCTGAAATCTGACATTTGGTGCAAGAGATGCTGGGTATGTGTAGATCCCATTGATCTACATTGATCTAAGTGGCAATGTTGAAACTGTGGGATACAGCAATACTTCTGTGCCCCTGTGTCCAGCTGTATACCCCTGGCCTGTCTCTGCTTTATGTTGGGACAGGACCCAGGTATGCTTCATCACCATTTGCCCTTGTCTTTGATTTCCAAAACCAGCCTAGACTAATCAAGTACAGTAGCCCAAACCCTTATTGAAGGCTACTCTGTGAGGACTGTGAACCTCAGGACTTGGAATAGTCATGCTACATGTCACTAGGTGTAAGACAAGTTGTGAAACAATAATTCTGTTTCAAAAAGTCAATTTTGCTGGTACTTAAGGTCTGATCCTGCTGATTCCCAGGAAACCCGCTGTGGGAAGTATCAAATCCCAAAGGTATAAAAATGCCCACTTGTACTAATGTCTTTCACTGGTTGCCTGTGGATGCTCTGTAGAAGCTCTGTAGGAGAGGGGGTCATCACTGAAGATTTCACACTGTTGCATGACTAGATCTTACGAAACTCCACATCACCTATGCACAGCTGAAGTGATAGAATGACCAGGGCCATTCGCTCTGCCACTAACTTCTGCACAGATCTGATACATAAGCTATGGGAGCCTGTTCTTTTCTTATTCCTGGTTCTGCCATATTCCACAGTGCCTGTGGAATAACAAAGATGTTCTGTTGACATTTGTGTCTGGTGTTGCTGCATGCATACTGGTAATCAGCACTTGGCGAAAAAGATGTGTCACTATGCTAGCTGTTCATGCTCTTCTGCAAATAGTGTTTTCCTAGCTGAAGCCATATCACCTACGTTCAAAGGCTCTATTATTGTCTCATTTTTTTCTGATGGATACCCTGATTTGTACAGACCCTCAAGCAAAACTCAGTGGAACGTTATGAGCAAAACAAATAATTCCGGGGCGCTCAACGTCATTGAGAATAGATGCCTTTGTGAGGACTTTGTGATAGCTTTGCTGCCTCTAACTTGTAATTCCCCTTAGTTCTGGAGCTGAGAGAAACGTCCTGTCAAGCACTTCTTCTGAAGACGTTGAAAGAATGAACATTAGGTGCTGGTGTACTACTGGGACATAAAAGATCTGTAGGGGAACAACTGGAGGGAGAGGCATTCATGTAGTCCAGTGCATTCCTTCGGTTTAGTGAATCAGTGTGTGCTGCCTGACTAGAATGTGTCCCATGTACTGGAAATAAACCGCAGACTGAAACTGGGCACCTAGGGGCCAGTTTTTCAGTTACATGAAGAATTTGTGAAGGAGCCTTAAAGTGGGTTTGTTTAATCTCTTATAAAAGGATCTCAGGACAACTGAGGGTCAGGCCCAAGTTTGATATTATCAAGCCCTTTTGATATATAAAGTACTGAAAATATATTTTTATCTCCGTTCAAGGTCTCTAATCAAAAAGACTCTAATTTTTGGCTCATAATGGCTATTTACAAAAGTCTCCTTTGGGGCTTAATTAACTTACATTTTGTTTGCTTGCAGGTGTTTGGAATCCATGTAAATAAGTGGAAACTTGACAGGAAGTTAGGCATCTACGTGTTGTTTCTTTATGCTGTTTTCTTGTGTTTCTCTATATTAATAGAGTACAATGTCTTCACCTTTGTCAACTTCCCTATGTGCCGAGAAGAACTTTAAACCACAACAGGGAGAAAGACTGAAATTCTTCTGATTACATGTGCTGTAAACGACAGGAGGCATTTCACTTTTCTACCTTCTTTCCATCAGTAATTTGAGTGTCATTCCTGCCTCATCAGCTAACAAGCACTTTTACCTTTGTGGAAGGATAACGTACCTTTCTTTTAACAAGCTAGCTTGAGGCAACCAAAGCATTTTCCTCCTCTTTGCATATTGCTGCTCGGTCATGAAGCTGTGTGGATCTTATGAAGAACTCTAAAATGACCCATTTCTGGGACATTCCATTGTGGTTTTCATTCTCCCTTTGCAGACAGTCAACCACCACTACCAAGAATAGCAAGAAGATGGGAGAAAAATCTTTATACTTCTTTTGGTTTTGACATTTCCATGGAATAATAAGAAGCAAGTTCAGGACTTTTCTTGGCTCAGTCAAACTATCTCAACTACAGGACCAGAAAGTCCAAGGCACATACCATGGCATGCACTGTTGAGGACATCATTTCCCCCCTCAGGTGCTCTGCCTGTAAGAGGAACTGCACTGACAGTTTTTGATGGCAGTGTTGAATATTTATCACTCTTTCAATAAACATGGACAATATGTCAGAGAAGGAAGAGGAAATGGTTGTATGTTGTATCTCTTACGATGCACTCTATAAGTCAGAGTATCTGCGTATTGAAGAGAATGACATGCATAAGTTCATACTTGAAAAATGTTTTACTGTTGATGAGGAATGCTGTATACATAAATATAACCTAACATTTGTGGAATATTATACCACAAAAAAAACTTTGCATTGGCCCTTGTAAGCCCATTGTGTAAATTTAGAAGAAACTAAACAAATAAAATACAACTGGGTGCTCAGTAACTATCGGTTATTGTTATCAGCTGGGAGTAGTACCTGAACATAGTCCAAACTTTCTGACAACAAAACCCACCATGATTGGGATTGGATTGGATTTGATTTGATTGGTGGGGGAAGAAGCTTATTTCGTCAGTCAAGAAGCTGTTGTGTTCTTTTCCATTTTTTATTTATTCACAGAAGTTTAGTGAAAATGACTGTCTGACACTGAGCAGTGCAGATAAGAAAAACCTAGACAAAAGCAGATCTGTCAAGAGAAACTGGTCCTCGATTTGATTACATGCAAGTTTTGAAGCATGATGTAATTCTTTTTAACCCCCAATAGAAGCCAAATTTTTTTTCTCTTTTCCACCAGCATAAATCTGATATGAGGAATTTCTCTGGATCTAATTGACAGCACGATATAGCCCAAAGTATTAAAAATAATGGGTAACAATCCACGTTGTAGCAGTCTTATGATTGCAAATCACTAAGACAGCATATTTTGAATTGTTACTAAACTTTTAAAATATTTTAAAGCTGTATGTGAATCATCACATAAAGTTTCTAAAGAAGCACAGTTAACTTTATACATAGGGGTTTTTTAATTTTTTAATGTTTATAAACTAAATAAAATCTATCAACTAACAGTTGATGCATTTTAAAATATATTAATATTTTGCACTTATGAGTATATATTAAAAATCCCATTATTGTGTCAATGAGAACATACTATAAACCCTTAGCAAACAAGCACTAAATCAGAAAGATCCTTATTTTGACGTATATGATAAATAATTCTGTTTAGCCAGCTCACATGCAGAATACTGTTTACACCAGGCAATGTGTTTACAATTAAAGGTATTTTTTAAATTACTTTGGTACATATTAAGGAGTGTATTCTGCCGCTGACATTTTTTTTAGGAATTCGACCCATTCAATGTAACCCTAAGGAAAAAAGAGCAATGTATTGGTTACTTGCTTTACAGCTTGTTACAAATGTCAGTATTAGTATCCATTTAGGGGTTTTACACCTTAATTAAGTAGTTTTGTAGTTAAACTAGCCAGTCTTAAAGGTGGCAACAAATACAGCATTATTAAAATGCTTTATTGAATAGGCAAGCATGACAGTAAACACATTAGATCTACAGATATGCCGATGACCCCATTTCCAGGCATTCAAGACATTTTTACTTCAGTGTAAAGCTGAGGACATAGAATTCATGATCATCTTTATGAGTCTTCTGTTGCAGAAGGGCTGTGAGATGCAGCATACTATTGCAGCACTGTAGGAACGTTCCTCTCTGGTCTTACTCTCTTCCCTGCCATCTTTCAGGAGGACAGTGTGCTGCTGAAAATCTGTGATAGCTTAGGAATGAGGCTGAAAGGAGAAGAGAGATGCTGAGTAAATGGTGTTTTTTCCTATGTTCTGCTGTTGGGTGGGCTTAGAGAATTAGATGTCTCCAAGCAAACATTTGCTCTTCTGTGCACTCTTCAGTTCAGGCAACTCAGATGTCTTTACCCGAGAGAAGAATAGTTCCAAAAATAGTTTTGAATGCCTAGTGATCAGCTGAGTTGACAGTGATAACGACATCAGTGTTTATAGTGCCAGACCTAGCAAAATTGTACTGTATCTTCATATATCTGAGCCAGGCAAGTTTAGAAGACTAGGGTCACCACTTTGTTCTGTAGCAAATATGCATGAAATTGTGCTTGCTAATGCCATGAATCCTTCAGATGCAATTTAGAATTATTCTGCCTAAGTTGAATATCACCTGCTCCAGAAAGCCAGAGTGTTCTTTTGTAGCAAGAGACTGTCTCAGAAGGCAAAGCTACCTTAAATTGCATGTCCAGTCCTCTCATTTATAGCCCTTCCTAAAACATAGACCCATTTCAGGACAATTTGTTCTGAATTCAAGTACTGCATCTCATGAAGTGGTCTCCTGCATCTTCTGCTATGAGACGGATATCATGCCGTGCTTATTGTTATAAATAGCATTAGTAGGATTCTCCTCTGACTCAACCACATGACCAGGGATTTATTGTTTGCCAAAGAATTATTAGATGCTATGCTGTATCAGGGCCTTGATGACACATAATTATATGAAGTATTTAAAAGAGTCCATATGTAGTCTTTATCCATATGCTAAAATAAATAAAGGTGGCAGTTACAAACCAAACCATGCAGATAAACTGAATGGCCCGAGAAAGATCTGATTGACAAATTGTTGTATGTCAGGTAAACCCGCATCAGAATGTATCAGTAATTCAGGAGGCTATTGCCAAGTAATAGCAGACTAGTGCCTTTCATGTGTGTACAAAAACAAAAGAAGTCATTTGCTCAAACCACTACAAATTTTGCTATTTTCCAGTCAAGAAAAGGAATGATTTGTGCTTGACCTTCTGCAGTTAATACAGTTCTATATTACAGCTGTTTAGATTGTGTCTGTAAAAATGTGTAGCCATTTTGTTGTACTAACCATTGCAAAAGTTATCTGGCTGAGTTTGGCATGCATGTCACAATGTTGTGTAAGTTAATGTTGAGCTCAAGAGTGAAAAGAAAGCTGGGGAATGTGAGAGGGAAAACTGTTACTGTGATCTGAAAATTGCCAACATGCTAACACTGAAAAGTAATACAACTCAGAAAAAGATATCCCATATCCAGCAAAGCTTACCTTCAATAGGATTGATTCCATGCTTAAAGCTAAGCATATATCCAAGTGCCTTGCTGGATTGTGTCGTAAGATGACAGTGGGGCATGCTTTCTGTGTTTTCTATCATATTCAGATTTTTTCATATTTTATTGGTTTTGTAGTCTAAAGATTTTCTTTCTTTTTTCCTCAAATTAAAAGATTTGACCAGAATCTGTGGACTTTTGCTCTGCTAATGCCACTTTGTATTTCCGCTCTTGTATATCAGAGAACTGGTTCCTTGTCTCAGACTTCAGAACAGTACATCTGCCCTGGTGTACGAGCAGGATCAAAACTGAGTAACGGAAGGCCAAGGAGAGCTTTTGGCAGCTCTTTTCCGCTGCAGTTTCACTGGAGTAGCACAGTCCCACATAGATCCACAGGGTGCAATCCTGTCTATAGTGAGCAAGTGGAAATGTTTCCATTGAGTTCAGCAGTGTTTGATTCCATTTATTTATCGTAACTATTGTACTGCATTACAAAGTATTGCCTGAGTAAAGATTTCAGGCTCAGTATCTACATGTCTAAATCTAAAAATCTATAGTCATCTTAATGACAATTTGATGATCTAAGGGCTGCTCTCTGGGCTGAAGTCTAGCCTAGAAGATCACCTTAAGTCTTCCCAACAGGTACTGCATAGTCAACTCTCTTTCTCCTGCCTCAGTCATTAGTGTGCCAATTTTATTTTATTTTTATATGCTTGCTGCAGCTATAACAAACATATAATTAGTTTCTGGGTTTAGATTATATTTGTAAACATCCTGTCAACATGCAAACAAATGGAAAAGGTCTTCCCTAGTCTATTAGCAATTATAGAGAAGATTCTGTTCTCTTTTATTTCCTTTGTGACTATGCTTTAATTACACACACTTGTTTCTATTATGTGTTTGCTCTAGTTGCACAAATACCTCAGGAGATGTTTTGTCTTTCTTGGATTTCTTGCAATTGTATGCCATGTATTTGCATCCTATGGTTAGTTGGTTTTGGTAGAGTGCTTTAAGCTGTATGAGTACTGCCTGATTATTTATGCCAAGGAAGGATCAGACCTAATGTAATATAGAACAGACACTAAAACAACAGTGACAGCCAGGTGAAACCAAAGAATCTTCTGAATTTAAATGCCTCATGTTTGAGCATGACGTTCTGTGATTGCAAGCCTCTGATCTCTCAGTTATTTGTTCTTTAGCACACAGAAGAAAATCTCTGCACCTCATGCATTTCCTACAGTTTCCTTTCTGTTTCTTTGTCTTTGAACTCCAGTTTTTTCATTTTGTTGGGTGGTGAGATTTATACGATGGTTACACAGGTGAGTGACAGCATTTAGTTCCAGCAATTCTGTACCAAATTTTTTATGAGTCCATTGAACTAACTTGAAAACTCTGTATCCAAATGATCAATATTCTGCTGAAGAGAAGAATGTGATTCAACTGACACATGCCTTCCAGTTTCTGACCTGCTGTGTACATGTTTAAAAACCTCCTTTTGAACACTTTTTTCATATTTCCCCCTGTGTGGGGTCCTGATTTTTCTTCCAGAGAAAGCTGTGAAATCCTATGCATCCCTGTCCTGAAATGTGAGATGTATATAGCTCCCTCTCCACAGGCTGAGATGTGTAGTGATTGTGGCAATTTGTACAGCATGTTTTTCTGCTTGCTACCATACTTCTGACATACAGTGCACTGTCTGAAAGAAATGAATGATTATGGGAAACGAATGCCATTTGGGTATTTTCCTACAAGAATTACCAGTTTGCATTTAATTCCATCTATTTTTTATTTACTCAAAGAATGTAAGTGATTATTACCATCTTATTGCTGAGATGATCTTGGTAAACTTGAAAGACAAATTTAAAGGCTGATTTATAGCAACACGGAATTGTGGCAGAATCTAAAGGTATCAAAATATATCAAAACCAGAAGACAGGTATAATCTCTAGAAAGACCAATACCAATCAACATGCTTCCTTTCAGAGGGTTTTTACAGCAAGATTATGGCCTTCATTCATATACCAGTTGTGTATGCAAAGAACACTTGTACATCTGCCTCCCAGCAGCATCTGTGTTTTTAATGGCTGAAACTCTGCAGCAATGTTATGAGCAAATTCTTGCCTTCACATTCTTGAGAGCGGTACCAGTGCTCATTAATGTCCTGGTAGTTGGCACAAATTTGTATCCGTGGAACTGAGAGTACAATTTGACTCCCACTATCTCCTGCGTTGCAAGGAAGTATTTGAAATCATTTATGATCGCTGAAGGTTCAACTGCTGAACCTTTTACATTTCCCTGTGTTTCATACTTGCAGGCGTTTGCAGTGCACCCTGAGGAGGTGCTATACCTCTTTAAATACTATTAAAACTTTCTAGAACTGCTTACTTTGAAAACAGAAAGGGATGGGTTTGTAAACTGTAAATAACAGAAATCTATTTATCATGTTATTTATTTTTTCAATGACTGTGACCTTATGCACTGTGAATGCTCTGTGATATGGGGTCCTTTGTACAGATAAATATGTCATGAAATCCAAATGGATTTAATGTGATAATTTATTACAAAATGTTGGCATGATATTTGATTATTTTTGTTGTGAAAATTTAAAAAAATAGTTAATTCCTCATTTATAAAAGATCATAGCAGTCAGTATTGTAATGCACTATATAAAAATATGTACACTATCAATAAATTATATGAACAACTAGAGTGTTTGTTGTTTTTTTCTCAGATGATGAGAACGTCTGAAACATTCTCTCATTTATTGTTGTAAATCTAAAATTGCAGAATCCAACTAGGACATGTGCCTGCACTTTCTTGGTGAAGTCTGAACCCTGCTGAGCTGAATGACAGAAGACCCACATTTTCATCTATTCCAGGGAGTAGCACCTGGATCAAGCCATTATTTGGGGTGAGTTAAGTGTATCAGTTTGATTTGCAGCAATTCTGAAAGACATGATTTGCTCTTTTGGGATTAGACATGTGTGGTTTGCTGAGAATGCGGTTTGTTGTAGAGGCACTGATCCACAATTAGTTACGGCAGTCTCAGAAACAAGCTGATCAAGGGTATTTTGGCTGCTTTGTCCCATGGTATAGTGGTAGCCAGCAGGTTCACTCTGAGTACTGGATGCTGAGTAGAGGGGATGGAAGCAAGGTCCAAAAGCTGCACAGTACTATTCCTTTCCCAGCTACCTAGGCTCTGGAGATGCTGTGAAGAGAAGGAATAATCCCTCTTATCCTTGATTGTCCATTTCCAATGTCCTCGTAGTCCACCTCAGGGTATATGATAACTTCTGGTATGTGTACATAGTCTCTGGTACAGTCTGTTCTGGGCTGATGTAGAGCTTTCAAATACAGTTCTTGGGAAAATGGGAGCTAAGAGTTAACTTCATTGCATGTGCTGGTGTGTTAGCAGTTTAATTAGACAAGAGTCTTCTCATTAATACTTCCATCAATTTACTACTGGGAGATACAAGTTAACATAATGCTTGACTTTATTTTCCTTAACCACAGTGCATGCTTTTGGAATCCCTGTTGCTTTATAAACCTGTCATTAGCCACTGTGGGTTTTCTGCATCTACAGAAGAGTCCTAGTGGAGTGGAGAAAAGGGATATCCTGCATTCTTTGTCTTTTTTGTTGGGATTCATTCTTTGGTAAATGCTAGGATAACTTTTTCTAAGCTGGGGGAAGGAAAATACTCCTTCTTACACACAGAATTAACTTCTAAAAATCAAAATGTGAATGTGGAAAGTACCTCTTTTAATCCCCCATAGGTCTGACATGATGACCCATCATGATCTGTTATGTAATAGGCTCTATAAAAGTCACATAATCTATGGATTAGTGACACAATAGGCATGACAATTCCTACGGGCTCTTATCATATGCCATATTATTGATGCAAACAGTTCCTACTATATGGAGAGCAAAACTGTTGTATAATCTGTGCATATGCTGAAAGCATTTTATTATAGCCAAAGTGCTCATTTTACTTAAGGGTTTTCCTTATAAGCCATTTTTAAATCTTTCCAACTCAGCTGCATAAAAAATAAAAGGGCTGCAACATGCTGTGGCTTAAGATGGGAAGGGTGAATCTGTCCTAGAAAAGACAAGAATTCCCTTGTTTGTCTAGGATCTATCATAGAGAAGTGGCATTTGCAGTATCTGGATATTATTTTTTCATTGAGCTTTTGTATAATTGTTTGCTTCCAAAGCTTGATACTAGAACATAGTTTCACATCCCAAACCTGTCAAATCTCTGGATTAAAAAACACCCAGCAACTCTCAGATAGAATTTCTTATGTTAAAATTTGTCTTGATTTTCATATATTAAATATTTTACAAACATACTTAACTATGTTGCAAAAATACTAAATATTTTGCAGAAAAATATGGGATTTTTTTCATGAAGTTTGGTCAATATCATTTATAAAACTAACTTTAAAACTTCATATTTCTGAAAGTCTACATTCTTTAAACTGCAAGTAGTCTAAAAGATCTCGCACACAAAGCAAGTGCCTCTCAAATCATGTGAAATTGAAATAGCACCACAGTACTGGATTTTTGTATTCTGTATTTTTGTTTGTTTTTTTCTTGGGTCTTTTTAATAGTTCTAGTCCTTTTGTTTCTTCTTCCCTAACAGCACCTTTGGAAACATCTGACACTCTTTAAAAACTGATGTTCTGCATTTGCAGAATCTTAGGTCTTTGCCTATGATGGCTGCATATTTGTGTGAACACGATCAATGCAGAACAGCACATCTTTGCATTTTTTTGTCTCAGCAAATGTATTTTCTAGCACAGCACAGGTAAACTCTGGATGGACCTGGTCCATGTTTAATTTTAGTGGAGGAAATGAGAACCTGGAGTAGAGCTGAATTTGTGTGATGTATCTATGGGATTGTTCTTACGCCGATAGCCAGGGTGTATTTCAAAGGTGCCCAGCTGGTGAACAAATGTAGAGCGTATTTTTTTCTTGGACCTCTGTGCCCTGAATCATTGGGAGGATTCCGAACTGAGATCTGACAAGGCTGCAGTGAGGGATGAGTGAATATCAGCCAATGAATTTGTCTAAGAGGGCTAAAGTCTTCTTTGTGAGAGTTCATCATCATCTGAAAGTGACTACGTGACTTGGAGCAAAGAGCTCAAATATTACAAGAAACAGTAGCTGAAAATTTAGAACTAGACAAGGCAAAAAGTCAGATGTGAACTTAAATAATACCAGCAACTGGCCACTAAGATACCTTACATAGAGGGTTGGTGAATTTTCCATCATGCATCCTTTCAGACAGACTTTCTGATTTTCTATGATAAGTCCTGAAAGCTAGAAGAGCAGAAGTTACAGGCTTGATCAAAAAAAACTAAGAGAGGTTTGTCTTGTGTTACACAGAATTTGTGGCTTGATTATTGTAAAGGTTCCTCTGAGTGTCCCTAACTTAAGTGGCAGCAGAATTGGCTCCATGTTCTACACTGAGGTCTATTTCCCTTGTGCAGATATACTGACAGCTGCCTGCCATTTCCATTTCCACTGTGGGCTGTTTGGCACAGTCTACTGACTCTTAGAAAGCTGGGAAATTCCTTCTAAAGGTAAAAGGGGCAAAGATACTTTTATCTCCCCCTCCATTCCATGCAATCGCTTTTCTCTGCTTCTTCTTCATAATTCTGCCTTATTTTTTTTAATTCTTTTAATTTTTTTATATTCTCCTAACATCAAATATTTCTAGAACAATAAGGCTGCCAAATGGGAGTGCCACCAGCCCTGTTTAACAGCACATCTGCCAGTCCCCAACCTCCACAGCTCGTCTATATTCAGTCAGGTTTACAGTACAGCAAACACTACTTGACCACTTAAGTAACTCCAGGTCAAATGTGCTCTGAGACTGACTGGAGCTTCACACCATTGATAGATGTTCATTTACTAGCAGTCTTACAACCATATCATTAGCTTTTGCTTTAACTCAGAGTTTATTTTGTTTTTTTTTTTTTTTTTTTGCAAAGCTGTCCTCTGCCAGTGATAGACATTTCATTTTCTTAGGTCCTGTGTAAATATAAAGGTTTCCAAGCTCCATCTGGTTCCAGTTACTCAAGCAATAGAAATACACATGCTTCAGGAATTTGCAGACTGAGACTTACTGCTTTGCTGCCTTATAAAATCCTTTACAAAGTTCACCATGCTCTGTTGCCTCCTGATATACCTGTGGTCTGTAGAACAATTTCCCCCAAAACTTAAGTTAGAGAAGCAAATAAGCTGACAGTCTCAGGCCCTTCTTTCTAATAAGGTTAACCTGCCTTCACTACTAAATATGGCTTTGTAATACACACGCACGCATGCACACGCACACCCTTGACCACCAAAGACTGCCTCTTCCTGAAATCCCCCATTCATATAAATACAGGAAGTAGAAATAAGAGAGGCTAAAATCAGACCTTCTTGGTAGTTTGCTTTCATTACAGTGCGTGTTTAGTTCTCTGCCCTGCGATACTGCTGAGCCCAAAGCTGGTTTTAAACATCCTCCCCCTGCTGCCCCTTGAAATATCATCTTCAGTACAAAGCCTAAGGATGTGGAGGTTCTGTTCAGCGATGGAAAGGAATTGCTTTCTTTACCAAGGAACTCTAAAGCCACTGTGAAACAGAAAGTGCCTTAAAGTTTGCTGTAATGATGAAAACATCAGCAGGAGACAAGGGAGCCAGGGATGACTCAGGGTAAGTCCTGAATCTTTAGTGACTGCTCATGTTTAATAACTGTCGCTTTCCTTCTCCTACTTAAAGAGCTCTCAGCTGTATTTGCAAGCTGGTTGCCGAGTTATCAGCTACACAGTCACAATGGTGTGGCATAACTGTACTGTAGTTTACAGTATTTCCTTAAGCTAACATGTTCCAGCTGAAAACAAACTAATACCTTTATTTAGCTTGAGTCTTGGCTATTTAGGGGAAAAGAATGATGAATTCCAAGCTGCAGTTTAGGTCAAAGGAAAGAATAAGGGAGTTCTGTGCTTTTGGAAAAGTGACAGAACTTTTCTGGGAGGCTTGCTTTGTTCCTCCTGAAATGCTGAGAAGTGGGCGAAGGCACGTGCCTATGAGATGGTGGTCACTGCAGCTCCAGCATGCTAAGGTATGCATCAACACAGCCCACAGACTCCCAGGAGACTTCAGATGTGCTATCTGTTAGGAAAAGCTCCAGGCTTTCCTTGCTTCTGGCTGTCAGACACTGCACCTTGCAGGATCAAGCCCCAAGAAAACATAGTGGGAGAGAAAATGAGTTTTGACTGTGAGGACAAACAGCTGCTGGGATTCCAGGTTCTGGCTGGAATCTGCCCAAGGCTCAGCTGTATCATAAAGCCCGTGCTGAAGCTCAGTGTTTCTGTTTCCTGTTGAAAACAATCAGGGGAAAATGACATAGCTGCTGAAACCTTCGGTCACCCCCCTTGGAAAAACATATAATACCAGATATGAAGAGTGTTTCTTATCTGTCTGACACGCTTAGCCTGTTTCCCATGACTAAAAGGTCCCAGAAGCATCCGTGATGGGTGCAGCAGAAGTAGCTGTATAGGTGGCTATGGGACATTTGCATTTTCAGTTACTTGAGCATGCTGCAAGTCAGTTCCCTTTGATAAAATTGCTGCTGACAGGCTAGTGTGCTATAGTTTCACCCTAGCACTGTTCCCAAATACACACATGGAGTGCAGGGGATGGAGGGAGAGCCCTGCATTACAGCTGTCACTGCTTCTGCCTTGTTCAGTTGTTTACATGAAGTGGAACAATGACACTGCTGTTCCAAGGTACAACTCCTCAGTTCCACTTAATGTTAAACACTGAGGAACAAAGATCACGCAGCCATAAGGAAGAAATGAAATAATCCAATCCCTGTAGACTGGCAAGAAGAACTTAGTAGGTGGTAATCCAGAGAACTTGCACTTTGCAGATACTCCCTGCATCCGTGATAGATAAGGTGCCAAGTACTGAGAAACTGAAAGATACATACTGTTTATCTCTTTCTCAGCTTGTCTGAAAGGAGCCACATGCTTGCAAAGGGCTGCTTTCAGTTTAGACTTGCAGGAGAAAGTAAACAACCTGTAGTCCTAAATTTGGACTGTAGATCAAGTGGTTGCTGGAATATTGAAGCATGAATGGGTATGATGTATGCATCCTTTGTAAGCATCTGAACAATTTAACAGAACAGCCTTTTATTCCTTAACTGACAGTCATTAATTTCAATCTATCTCCCACTCATATTTCTGTGAGTGGAACTTAGGTATTTAAAAAATCTGTTTTAACTCTCTCTGTATATATGCTACAATATTGCTGAAGATCCTCAAAATTACACTTCAGCACACATACCTTGTGGTCTCCAGCACGACAGAATTAGAAACATGTCTAAGTGCTCTTTAGCTAATTTCCTGTTACGATGACATCGAATTGAGTGCCAGTTCCACAAAGTATGCGTAAATAGCATTAGTAGCTTTCAAAAGAGATGGTAACGTAAGGCAAGCTGTTGGACCTGATTTTAAAATTCGATGTACAAAAATTACATGAGCAATTGCTGAGATTTCTGACCTTCATTCACCATAGTCTTAAGGTTATTAATTAAATAGGAAAGGTTACTCACATGCACAGAAACTATGACAATGCAAATGACCATAAAAATATCCTAGCCACTTGAAAGTGTCCATGTATCCATTCCTAGTAATGACTGAAGGGTCTATTCTGCACATAGCAAATCAATAAGGAGGTTTTGCTGATTTACATGTCTGAAATGTCAGAAGGACACAGGCAAAATCTGCCTCCAGAATTAGGAGCTCCTGAAAGAGGAATGTGGGGAGAAGTGTTGCTAGGGGCTGGATAGAAATCGATCTAATCAAATTCTTCCAAAATGAGAGAGAAACATGGAAATTTAACCAGTAATTCTGACCTAGAATCAGATTAACTCGTAGGAACATTAGTAAGTGGTGAGATCACAAAACATCTGGGGAAATGTGAGCTCACTGAGCCTGGTAACCACAGTTTCATGAAAAGGTATATGCCTTCATTCCAACATCTGGCAAATGTATGGAGCAGATGATGAGAAGAGCAGACAGTAGCTGAGACAGAGACACAATAAGCAAGTATTAAATAGTCCTTTGGGATAATAGCTGGTTAAGGTAGCTGGGATAGGTTGCACTGGTTCTCATTTCTGGGCCATCACGCTGCCTAATGAAGTAATGATTGTGCCTCCTTTCAGTGGCGTGTCTTTTTGGCACAAAACCCACCATCACAGGTGACAGGTTTCATGGGATGAATGTAGACATAATGAGATCAGGCACTGGAGGAATCTGGAAAGTGAACAGCTCTCATAGATTCACAGATTTTAGCTTCAAAAGAGACTGTTTTGATTATCTAGCCTAATCTCCTGTGTAGAGCAGACCAGAGAACTGCTTTCGTAAGCACCTTATCAAGACCATGTCTTCTGGAATGGGAGCTTTTAGATACTTGCTGTCCACAACAGCTTTCTTATCAAATGACTCTTCTGCCCAGGCTACATATCTATGTCTGCAGTGTGGTAAATAAATCTGATACCAACATTACAGGTTTGAACTGAGAAAAGGATTTAAAAGAACTCCTCAAGAGCTGTCCTTTGTAAAGGACTTAGTTTATTTGAATCTGTGGAACAAGTCCTGTTAGCCTCAGGTTGTCTTTGACCCAGTGCAAAGTACTACTCAAAGAAAACCCCAACACAGAACATGTGATATGTGGTGTTTGAGTGGGGAAGGGACACTTCAGGCAACTGGAAACAAATTAGTGTCATCAAATCTCTCTGCTGTCTGTCAGTTCTGATAAGGGATACTCCTTCCATTCCTGGGACATGGTGCTTCTCAGGAAGGAAATATCTGTGCTCAAGATGAATTTCACCAAGATCGTACACACAGTACTGTAAAGATGCAAAGAAGGAGGTGCTCTCAAAATATACCTGCATTTGGAGAAGAGTCATAAAGTCTCCTGAGATTCATTCAGTGGAAAAGCATGCTTACAACCACACTGATTTGTCCTGTGATCTTTCCAGTGCTTCTCAGTGAGCACTCACCAAACTTAGTGGATGCTTTGAGCACGTTGTGCAGTGACACCAGCAGTAGTGTGGAAGGCAACTGGCCCTTTGTTTTCTAGAGGGTAGACCATACTGGGAATAGCGCCCCTGAGTAGAGAACCCATCATTATTGCAGACAGTCTCACACCAGTGTTCACGGGAATAGGGACATGAACTTAAGCAATATTCTGCTCATGTACTTTCTACTACAGTTTGAGCTAGATAACAGTTTTCACTTCCTGTCCTAAACGGCTACGTGCTGGTTTGTATCGTTGGCTTTGAAATCTGTAGGCAGTATAGGCTGAAAAACATACACGCATATGTGTGGATGCATCTTTCTTACTCTGTGTGTGCAGGTATACAAGTAGAACAGTGTGTTCTGGTGAGTAGCTGTGAGGCTTCCTTGGCACAAATTTTGTCTGGCTATATCCCTTATGGAACCCTATGTACATAATCCAGATATGTCAGAGATTTTTTTACAGTATTTTTACAAATGATGGCAGGAATATATTTTATATCCCTCAGTAAATATAGGTGGCTTCTCTTGAGATCAACAATATATGCCTGTAAGCCTCCAAAGTATCTCTAAAACCACCTGGAAAATAAACATAAAAGCTAAAATCTAAACCAACTCCACTGGAAACAGAAGCTGCCCTAAGATTCACTTCCCAGAGTTTTAAATGCTTGCCTGCTTTGATTGCTAAAGAGAACAGAAACCCCAAAGCGTCATAGTGAAACTAGGGCAAAATATTGCCCATTGCAAGCTTTTAGCCATTATAATTTTGGAAGGGAGGAGGATTTTTGCATTTGGGAGTAGAAAAACAGTTCTTTAGAAAGGTAATTAGGAAGAAAAGGCAGCTACTTGGAACGTCTGCCCAAATTCTAGTGCAGATAGATCTGTGAGTAGAGGGTAATTCTGATCATCGAAAGCCCGATGATGTCCTGGAAGACTATCATACTTTTCCAACTGTGTCACGAAGGTATTCTCCCTATGTAGGGAAGGGTCCTATGTAGCTTGTAATTGTTTAGGTTGCCCTTTGTGAGGAACTACAAATCGGTGACAATGAATGTAGGTATTTAACAAGTCATTGTTAGATTTAGAATTAGAACTATGGGAAAGCAGATTTAGCACATGTTCTCTAGAAGACCAAGGAGAGGTTATAATCCTTCTTGCCATATTATCATCAGCATAGGGTGGTACTGCAGTCAAAGGGGGCAGGATGGACCCAGTTTTGGCAGCACTGATGTTCAGAGCACCAACTAGATCACAGATCACTGTGCTGATCTGGGCCCTTACATGGAAAGGTCTTCTAAGGAATAAGTTACAAACCTAAGATACTTGGTCATTAAAAAAAAAATAATAATAAAAAAATATATATATATATTATTCTATAGGGTTGAAGTATTCATACCACCAAAGAAGACTTCAGATTTATCTTTCTGAATAGTGATGGATCACAACTGATTAAACAAGAACGGAAGGAGACTGTTTCACTGCAGAAGAGTAGCTTTAAGAAGGACTTCAAGAACCAGTGGAAGCAGTTAACCCAAAGTCATGCTAGAAAGGCAAATAAGTAGCAATTTCTGTATCTCAGAGTAGGCACTGGTCTAAGCAGTGGTTTGCAATTCAGTCTGTGTTCTAGTTTACTTCTTAATCCTAATTTAGATTTTTTTTTTCTATGATGTTGGGCAAATGTTTCACCACAAGTAACTAAAGCGGAGTCTCCAGAGTAAATCCTCATCTAGAGCCAGGTAGGAGCTAGACTAAATCACTCAGTTGTCTTGAATTCAACTTTTCTCCACCCAGCTTCTCACATGCACCTGTCCAAGGAGCTCCTGTGACCTCTCACAGCTGGCTCTGGTCCCTGCAGAGTCACTTTTCTGGTAAACAAGTACAAAATCCACCAGTCTCCTCCTCCAGCTTCTTCATCCATGGGGTTCAGACTGGCTGGAAGTGCACACTGGAGCTGGGCCCTAAGGCAGTGGGATTGTATATGGATTTCTCCTCAGGGATGCTGCAGCCACATCTGTTCCCCACAGCTGCACATTGGATTAATGAACCAGTTTGAAGTAAGAGCCCTTTCCAGCAATGAACATGCCCTTATCCTTAGGGAGGATTGGGGATGCTACTGCAATACAGAGAAGTAAATAAGTAGACTCCTAAGTAAACGGTGCTTATTTTCAAAAATCAAGTGAAAAGTCAAGACCTCATGCTTTGCTGATCTCACCCTCCCTGTACCTACCCCAGTTGTCACAGATATGGATAATAACTTAGCTGCGCTACACTCACCAGAGCAACGTAAGGGTTGACTGAAATTCCTTACAAGTTTTTAAGGTGGCAAAGGCAAGATGATACTGATGCTTCGAAGAAAAGCTTGAAAATCTTGAAAATCACTGTGCTGTTCAGAGGAGGTGTGTACATCAGTTTCCTCAGGAATGCAAGATCTGTAGAAGAAATTCTGATGCTCAGTTAATTATGTCTGTTTTAGGAGAAATTATTTGTTCATATCGGACATTTAATTTGAGTGAGAAGAGACCAAAATTCTGCCAATCTTTTGTTTCCCCAGTCACATTTCTGCAAACTTTTAGGGGGGATTATGTGGACAGGTGTGTGATTTTTTTTTTTTTTTTTTTTTTTTCCCCTGAGAGGATTTTTTGGTCATTGTATCTGAGCTGGAAGGGTCTGACGTGCTGGTTAGGTATTGCTAAAAACCTTCAAACATTAATATTCTATTATCATTCCAGCCTGCCTGTCTGTATGAGAAAACATCTTTCTTAAAATTTGGGCATGGGTGGTACATAAGAGATTTAATGAAGATGCTTGCTTCTCCAGAATTTGCTGACTGAGAGGAGGCAATGCCCTTACAGCCCTGGTGGGCATGGCCTGTGTTACTGTGTTACCAGAGCTGTAGGAGTTGGTCAAAGCTCGGTCAGTTTACTGGAATTACTAGCCATGGGCCACAGGGGACACAGTACAACACTTGTGAGGTGAGATCAATAGGGGCTGCCCATGAATTTGAAGAGCTAAGTACTTGAGGAAATACATATGACTGAATCCTGGCTTGCATGTTTACTGCTTGAATAAGGGTGTGCAGCTCTTCTAGGAGAGTGAGACAGCAGTGGAGTACTCTGAAATTAATGGTTACAGGAACAGAACACATCTATACTGCAAAGTGGGAGATGTAAGGGTTCTGGGCACAGCCAGACTCTGGCATTGATCTAGTTGCACAAAGAGAAACAGCGTTGAGAAGACAGCTGAACAGACAGGTAGACATCCATAGGAACTATGCACCCAAGAGGTTGCACAGCATCTGCAGGGGTTAAAACCTGTCTGTCAAACCTTTTCTGTACTTCCATGCCAGAGAGGGCTGCCTGTGATATGCAGGGTAGAGCAGTGTTGTCCTTGTGTGATGGTTGCACCCCATCTGCTGTGAAGGGGCATAGGGCTGTTACACAAAATTGCTTGTGTATATGCTGTATTTTCAGCAAACACCCTGGGCACCCCACTCTCCCTCCACCACTCTTGTTTGTCATCCACGATCTGCTCTTACAATGAAGGACCACATGTGCCAACCACCATCCTCCCCCCTGACAGAGGGAATCCCTAAAACACAAATATGCACATGACTGAGTTGAAGGCACGTACTGGTGTCAGTCCAGAGTAAGTCTCCAGAGTTGAAGGGGGGCTGAGTTAAGAATCCATCCCAGGCTGTCATGTGCTTGCTTCTCAAAGAGGCAAGGCAAGCTTTCAGCTTATGTTTTTTAATGGTGAATTTGGGGAGGGGTATATATGTGTGTGGAAGTACCTGATAGAACAGCACTGCAAAGAAGCTGTGGTCAAGCAAGCAGTATTATTCTTAGCTGGTATGGTAAGTATTGTAGCCACAAGTCTTTCCTCTGTCCATTTGGTACCTTTCTGAACTATCTAAAGTAATTCTATCCACCTCTAGAAATGAGATCCCTGTGTCAATATACCCCTCTGGAGCGGGAATATAAAGGCAGTACTTCCCTCAATGTATCAGCAGTGTGAAGTTTGGAGCACTTAGCTGCTCTTCATCTGCCCCCAAAATAGTCTAAATCTTTTTGCAAGTGAAGATGATTACTTGAGCAGCACAGGATTAGCAGATGTGAGCATTGCATAGCTGGTTGTGCTAGTCACATTTTCCTAAATAAATACTCTATTAGGAGCCAGGGAGTGCTATGGAATGCAGCTTTTTTCTAATAGATGTGTATATACATGCATAGCTGTGCACTTTTCCCAGACTTTCCATCCACTTTCTGATAAACAGGGAATGTATTTATGTCCGAGTAAAGGATTTCTTCTGCTTTCTGCATTACTGGTACCTTTAAAAGGGACAAAGTGTTTCAATTAATCATAATGACATTGTATGATTAACATAAAGCCCCGAATGTATGAGAGGGTCTCTGGGTGTTTCAGGAATTAAGCCTCCCAACAACCAGTTGAAGGCAGGTATCTACTACTGCCACTGTAGGAAGGGAAACTGAGGCACGAGTTCATGGAGCTGAATTGATTATAGTCACTTACTTTGTAACCCAATCCCCTGGACCTTTGTTAAGCAGTTAAACCCTGGCTTTGCCCCAGACCATCCTTTGGGTTTGGGGTAATACCAGGAACAGAATCCAGTTCTCAGTAAGCCTTTTCTTTTTGGTGGATGAGTTCCCTGATGGATTATGGAGTTGAATCAGCCTCCTTAGTGTTTACACAGCCTCTTGCAGCTGAAACAGGAGAAGCAGCAAAAGTGAAGTGCTGGGAGTGTGTGCAAGTGGGGTGAGGGGACTACACTTTCTGCAGTAATCCTGCCATTGCCCTGGATTAGGAGGAGCATGAAACCACACCCTGAGGGTTTTTTCTCTGAAGCAGGGCTGCAATTCTGGCATAAGATAGTGGTCCTGCAAGGACTGGGGCCGCTGTTTTTTGCTCTAGGTGACTCATTAGGGTCTGTGGGTCAAAACTGTTTTTAGCAGGGTGGAAAGACCTGTTTTACTGTTTGAAATTATCCATGTTAATTAGTACTTTGTATTTGCTTTTGCAAGTCTAATGTCTTGCTCGGGAATTTCAAGTGCTTTTTTGAAACCAACTGAATTCACACAACCTTTTGGATGCAGGGAAAACCTTGCCAAATCTAGGGAATCTACACAGGTCAGGTACACCCCTCCTGTGGCCCTCTGAAGAAAGCCTGTCTTTTGAAGCATCTGTCTTGTAAAAGCAACTGTTGGACAGAACTGTAAGTAGCTGACAGGCCCTTGTGAACATGATTAAATTTGATGCTGCTTGGGAAAAAGTCACCAAGGAAACAGAGAGAGGCCAAAAAAATAGCACAGTATGGAAAATGAGAGCTCTGCTGGCTACCTGCAACACTGTTCTGCAAATTGCTAGCAGGCTTCAAGGCAAAAGAAGGTTGACCCACATATTTGGCTAAATGACTGCCTGGGACCTGGCCCAACCTTTCATCTTGCCTGCCAAGATTTTTTTCCCTGTCTTCTCTCTCCTTTTTTATTTCCCTTGAATTCTCTCCAAGGAATTTGTCACTCCTGATAACCCCCCCTCCTCCCAAAAAATCAAAACAAAACAGAAACCAGGCAAAACTCAGAGCTTCTCCCACTGAATTAGCAAACAGGAAAGAGCTTGGCTTTGGACAATTTTCTGTCCAGAGAACATGTATGTGACACAGGACATTTTGGTGTAATTCCATACTGAACTTCCATTCTAGTCCTTTCTAAGGATTAGAAGTTAGTTTTAGACTGGATCTCATTAGTAACCTTTCCAGCCAAAAGGGGAAATGACTGTGTTACCCTCCCAGCAGGGTTGAGTCCTCTGGGCTAGGAAACTGTGGTAGTGATTGTCTGAGGAGCACTTTGAAGAGCAGCCTGTGATAGGGATTAATCCCTTGGACTGGCATTCTGGCATCTCCCTTTTACTATTAAACCTAACTATCTAGGTCTAGCCTGGATTCACCGTGCCTAACTCTAGGTGTTTAATTGTTGTGTCCCATTTAGGAACCTGTGCTCGTGTGAGGATCACATGTGAGACCACGCTCGGAGTACTGTGTTCAGTTCTGGTCTCCCGAGTTCAACAGGGACAGGGAAATACCAGAGAGAGTCCAATGGAGAGCTACACAGATGATGAAGGGACTGGAACATCTCTCTTCTGGGGAAAGGGTGTGAGCCCTGGGACTGTTTAGCCTGGAGAAAGGCTGAGAAGAGACTGAGAGGGGATCTTATTAATGTTTACAACTATCTGAATGGTGGGTGCCAAGTAGAAGAGGTCAGTCTTTTTACAGTGGTGCCCTGTGACAGGGCGAGAGGTAATGGTAGCAAGGTGAAACACAGGAAGTTCCACCTCAACATGAGGAAAAACTTCTTCCCTGTGAGAGTGCCAGAGCACTGGAACAGGCTGCCCAGAGAGGTTGTGGAGTCTCCTTCTCTAGAGACATTCAAGACCCACCTAGATCTGTTCCTGTGTGACATGTCCTAGGTGTTCATGCATTGGCAGGGCAGTTGGACTGAATGATCTCCAGAGGTCCCTTCCAACCTCTACCATTCTATAATTCTATGATTCTGTGATCTGTGGTCTTACTGGAGAAGAAGCAGATCCAGGGTATAATTCAGGATGACTGGTGCCAGGGGGCTGAATCCAAGTCAAATATTTCTTCACGCCTCATGGAGCTGAGCAGGGAGCCAAGCCAGAGAGCTATGTCCACACAAACCTTCTTCTGCCTTCCTGCCCCTTGAGTCAGATTGCCACAGGGTCAGGCAAGCAATGGCAGCCTGGAGGTCAGGGTGAGCTGATATTTTGGGAAGGACATGACCAAGGCAGCGGTGTTACGGGTTCTCTTAAACTGCTGTGAACCCACTAACTTTGGCTCATGATTTATTTACATCATTGCCCAAGTGACCATAAACACCATTAAGAAACAAGCTTGAGGTCCCAGCAATGGTTTAGCTGGGTCTGTGGGAGCAGACAGACTTGCCTTGCTGCCTGGCAGATTTTGTAGTCACATGCTGAGCTGTCAGCCACAGCAGGGTCATTTCAGCAGTTTCTGGCACTGCTCCACTAACCAGTCGTTTGGCCTCAGGCTGTCCCACCAGCACAGGATGATGAGGGCCATGCCCACCCACAGGGCAGGTCGCTCAACTTAGCCTATCAAACTAGAACACCTCTTTCATCCTTGTAGCGGGAGGCCATGCCCTTTCACCACCTTTCCATATCCCTAAAATACCCGAACAAGCCTTTTTCTTCTTCCTCTCCTTCCCCCAGGAAGGCAGATTTCTAACCTTGCCTCAGTGTGAATGCAGGTAGTGATCCTACAAGGTCATAAAGCAAGAAATAAACACATTTCTTCAATGCCTAGTTAAAATTATGTGAGTAGTATGAAATTGCTGGAATAAGGCTTAAGGATGACAAACAAAGAGTAGGTACACAGATATTTTTACTACCAGCACCATGTATAGAAATGCATTCATGATGATACTGTAAGGAGAGCTTACCTGAATGTGAATAATCATGTGTAAATAATTCTGCAGATCAGTGATTGAATGCCTGGTTTGAAGACCCTTTGTGTGGTGCCTTAACGAGAGGAGGATGTCAAAAGGCCTGTGCTCTGCTCTTTGAGATACTGCGGGATGACTGCTCAATGGATTTATTTCCTTTGGCACAATGGCCATTTCTAGTCGCAAATCATGACTGAGATAGACGTTTGCAGGTATTTCTTAGAAGAGGGGGAAAACTGCTCAGCTTTATGCAAGTCTGTGTGGTTAGCACGTTGTATCCTGTGTATGTCATATGTCTACAGTAAATCCACTCGCAGGGTGAGGAGAGCCATTGCTTTTTACAACTAGTCTGATGTCTCTTAATATTTTGCTCAGCGTTTTTGGCTCTGACACATCATGCAGCTTCAAATATTTTTTAACGTATAGGGTGTGAAGCAGAATGACTTTATTTAAACAAAACTACAGCATATTCTAAATGAAGTTTGAGTTTGGGAATTTCTGCTTCCCCTTTGTTTTCCGTTTCCTTTTCCTCGCTTTGTTAAGTGAGTACAATATAGAAAAGCATTCCCCAGGTTTTCAGTCCTGCCTTCCTTCCTGGCCAGATGAGCTGGGAAAGGGCAAAACCTCTGTCAATAACCTCGGCCCTGCGGTCAAAACGGGACTGCTCTGGGCTTCCAAAACCTCAGGCAGTTTTCAAAGGCACGGAACAAACCCGTCTGTCTTCTTTCTGTGCAGCTGGTGGCTCTGCTGGGCCCTTGTAGTGCACTGCCACCCAAGGGTGAGGAAGATCTGTGGCTTATTTACATTCTTACAGCTTAGGAAATTGTTTCTCTTCCAAACGTTTGCTTCTGGTTCCTGCACCTAACAAGCCATTCCAGAGAAGTCAAAGTAGAATTATCCAGGAAACACTTTTGCAGCTTTTTGTTAATGAAAATATGCTTTCTTTGCCTCCTCTGACCGTGCCAAAAATGACTCGTGGCTAGGCCTGCATTTCAGAAGCTCACTTCTTTGAAGGGAAAGGGCCTTGTAGAAGTATAAATTATCCTTTATTGCCTGCATGTGAAGAAAAATCTTTAGTATTGCTGACATGCTGAAATTGATAAGAGAATAACTTGGGTTTGAAATAGGCAAAGGACAAATGACCTGAAAAGCTTTGATTGTGAATATGGGGGAGAAGGCTTATCTTTAACACAGTGACCGTCTGTTGTGACTAAGGGAGTAAGCTAATAAGACTTGTGAAGTGGTTTTGACTTGCAAAAGTATGTTTTGACTGAGTAAAAAGAGAAAGATGGTTGATAAGCTATTTTGAGACAAATTGTTGAATGCAAAATATATATGTACAAGGTTACACATAGATAGCAGTATAATTTGTGGGGTGAATGCAAGCCAAGTCACATAAGTCACATTAGACCAACAGGATATAGTAGCTTTGAAAAGATCTACTCTCTTAGAGCTTTGAAAGAAGGCCTCTTCCTTCAGGAAGTTTTTGATGTTTGTTTTTTTTCTTGTTTCTGCCCATGTTGTGGCTTGTTTGTTAGTAGAGCTGACCTGGCTTGTATTTTGTTTGAGTTTTTATGCATATGCAGTTCTTTATAATATGCATACCTTTTTGTATGTTAGTGGAGCGACAGACCTAACGAACCTAGGAAACATAGTGAAGCTAGCAACTTAATAAACATTTGGTTTCATGTCCTTGAGAGCACTCCTGCACTGAAAGATTGTTGACCATGAAAGAAGAGGCTTTGACATCGCTATTGCCACTGCTTCACTGTAGAGCAAGAGCAGCTCTTCTAGAGAGCTGAGAGCTGGCCCCTAACACCTGAGATGGGCACCCATGCAATAGGAGCTGTCTCGGAGTGTCTAGAGCAGAAACCCAAGCAAGTTAACACAGCTGCTGCAGTTGGGAGGTTTATGGGAAGCACTGCAAGCACCCCCTCCTTCTCCATTCCTGCTGCTCATGCCATTAGAGAACAATCATTAGGCTTAATTACACCGGGTAAGCACTCTAATAACTGATGGTGATTCCATGTCCCTCCCAGTATCAGTGGTTCCCATCCAGCAAATCTTCAGAGCTGACCTGATACCTGACTTTTGAAAGAGGGCAAGATTCTGCTCCAAACAAAATCCAGAAGCTGAGGTCACGTCCTTTGACTGCATGATGGCAGTAATGAGGAAAGATATATTTGTTAGCTTTAAACATCATAACAGCAGTGGCCAGGGCACCAGTGCTTAGCACAAGCTAAGTTATTCTACCAGCAAGTTCCATGTTTTGTGCAGAGTGCATGCCTGTGGTCTTGCTAACAGCCTTGAAGCTACCTGAGCTGGCCTTGCTGTGCTCTGCAGGCAGCAGTGCAAGTCTACAGTTACTTCAGTGTGGTGCTGGTCTATCGTACCTTCAGACTGAGTCCTGTACTGTGGAAAGCAAACTGGTGCCATATGTGAGTGGAAAACCTTCTGTGGCCACTTACTGCTTCACAGATTGGCACATGAATTAAAAGTTCTTCCACCTGCACAAGTGGCCATTACACCTTCCCCTCACTAGCATAACAGCACTTGCTCATGTTTGTGATTTCCTCTGCTGGGTTTCTGTAACTGGAGAGGTGAGGGCTTGGTGAGCTGGTGAGGGGTTTAAGGGCAGATGAGCTGTCCTGCACCTCATCCCTCTGTGTCCATTAGTGGAGCTCGCGGGCAGGGTGATGACTTGCTCTACTTTGGCAAATATATGTGAATACGCGCAGCAGGGTCCAGCTGGGGAGAGGTGGATGTGTGCAGTCTGTGTGTGCAAACCTCTGCTTACCTTCACAGAGGTGGGCAGTTTGGAAATCCCTGGCAGGTACAGGAGATCTCACAGACGTGAGCCTTCAATTGCAGCATGCCAAACTTGACTGCTGAAATTAAGAATACCTGTAATGGAAAGAGGAGGAGGTGAAGAACAGAGAGGTTTGCTGAGCTATGAGGTGTCAGGGTATTTAGGTAACCCTTGGTTTACTTTAACTTTTGTCAGTTAGATTAGCTGCTGCCTTTGCTATTAAGCATGGCACTTTCCAGGCTGAGCAGCCTGGACATGCAAAGCATGATATATAGATCAAAGACCAAACAAAGGGTGGACATAAAAGTAGAGTGGAAACCAGGAGAGCAGCGAGCAAGAGGAAGTGCTCTGCCAACCACAGGCTGTCCGCAGACCACAGTTTGAGAAGCACAACTTCCTGAGCTATGCGTTTGTCACCAAAGTGGACCAGTAGCACAAGCATTCTGTAAGGTAAGAAGGACTACTGAACAGGCAAGCCAGCCTCATGCGACACACTGGGCCTGTCATGTCACTTCCATTATTCATTATTTCTGTACATCTGAGAACCTTAAAATGCAGGAAGCTCCCATGACTTGCTTTACACCCTACATCTTTTGCCTTTCTTTTTGTCTATCAGACAACAAGAAACTTGTTTTGTATTTCTGACTAAAGGGTGGCAATCAGCTGGGTGTGTTCTCTGGAGACCTCAAGAACTTTCTTATGGTTCTTCTTTTTTGGGTTTTTCATTGTGTTCATTTCCTCATTGTTGGTCTGATTTTTGTTAGGTCTCTTGGCTCTGTTATGAAAAAGTTTTTATTAAATCCTGAATTTTCTGTGAGGCAATGTTAACATTTGGTGCACAAAGGTAGCTGTTGTGCTGTGCATTTTTCCTTGTGACACTCTTCTGCCTTCCCATCTTCCTAATACTCAATGATTAAATGACTCCAGAAGATTACAGATGACTGATCTCTCCCTGTAGCTAGATTGGGTGCAGTGGTTCAGTTCCACCACCTGTTCAAAGAAAGAAATAAGGATTCAGCAAGATGACCCAAGCCAGCTCCAGAAAGCAAATAAATCCTTCTTTTTCATCTTGGATTAGTTTGATCTGAACTGTTCAAGTGAGCAAAGATGGGCTGGCTTATGAGAATAATGAGAAGTCATCAAGAAATGACCACATCTAAGATGGAAGCAAAATGAAGCCTGATGTCCTCTAGCTGGGACTTCCCTCCCAGTGAACTGAAAATAACAGCACATGAATTCACATGTGTCTGAACAAAAATTTTTAATGAGTATATCTAATCAGAATTTATATCAAACCAAGGAAAGCAGAGGTAGCTCTGTATGTAGCAACAGTCTAAATGATGAAACCTTGTTACACTTCTTTTGTTTCTACTCATGTTAACTCTGATTGTTCCTTCTCCAGTGTGCTGGGCTCAGAACTTCATGCTCTTTTCAGCCATGATAGCTATGAAAAAAAGGTATAGAGAGATTTGCCTCTAACACCAGTGACACCTGCAACTGAGTCCAACTGGGTTGGTTGTGACACGGGATGTAAAACAGGGCTGTGAGTGTTCCGGCAGCCTTTCAGTCTCAGCACCATCATCTGACCCGTCTGCAAAAAGCCTTGTGCTCCCAACTCTCTGTAACCACAGCAATTACCAGCATTGTCCATCTGCTTACACTGGGACTAGGGCATCAGCTTCAGGAGCTTGTATCTTTTCCTCCTGCTTCATGTGCTCCTTGTAAGCCGTGTTGCTGTGCTTGAAGGGTTTCCACTTGTGTCTGAAGCTCATCAGACACAACCTGGCTTGTCTTGAATGTTATCCCTTCAGGTACCAGGTGCCTTTGGTGCCAATAGTTGCTTTTCACCTGGCACATGGAAGTTTATGGCCACTTGTCCATCTTTATCCTTTAGAAGCAAGCCAGCTGGCACACATTTTAAGAGCTGTGGTGCCTGCTCGGCTACAAATGCAAATACACCAGAGTACCTCTTCCTTGGAGGACATCACAGTAAACCCTTGCTCTTGTTCTCTTTTGATGTCTTCTAATATTCAGGGGGAGAAATAAAATCAATAAAACATAATAAAAAGCTAGCTCCTAATTCTTACATCTGGTCTATTTAAACAACATTAAGGTCCTCAGCCTTTACTTATGAGTCCACTGCAGAGCATTTGGTTTCAATTTAAGATTCAGATTCACTAACATCTGATGCGTCTTCTCACATCTGGTCTGGTGACAGGCAGAAGCTACAGATGTGCAGGAGTGAAGAATTCGTCTGACAGTCTCTGCTGCTATTGCACACAATTTCTGCATGTCTCAGCTGCCTCAGGGAAATTCAGAGTCACCCAGGCCTAGGTAGTACAGCCAGGAAGCCCTTAGTGTCAGCAAGTTTGTGGCAGTATTTCTGAGGTCCCTTGCAGAGGTGTGCCCAGGCCTGCACCCGCATGAAATTCAGTGGATTATATCCCCTTGCAGTTCTGATGATTTCTGGGAATGTTCATCTCTTCATTTCTAAAGCAATGAGTCATGTCAGTGTACCATCACTGTGCAATAATTCAAATCACCTTTGTCATTATTATCACTTCCAACGAGCAACCTGATACCTCATGCCAAACTGGGGCAGGTGTGTGAATGTGATCACTGTGCAATTAATTAACCTGTGTTGCCAGTCAGTATGCAACACACAGCTCCCTGCATCTCAGCTGAGTTCAATGTAGCAGAGTGGCTGCAGGATTTAATAGTACTTTGCAGAAGGAACTCAATTAAAAAAATGAGAAGCAGGCAGCTCTAGGGCCAGCTTTTCAGCTTTGCATCACACCTATCAAAAATGATCACCTGCTTGTATCACTCAAAGGGTTTTGCAGGACAGCGGAAGAAGGAAGAGAGAGTTGTGTGGTATTTCTGAAAACCATAAGCTTTGAAATCATCTGATGCGTGAATTCTGAGTGAGTGAAATAGCAAAGGCCAGCTGCTCACCGCGGTGGCCCCGCAAATCCCTTCAACTGGCAGCACAGCAAGAACCCGGGAGCTGTCTGGGCTCCCTCCTCTCTATGCAGAGCCAGATTAAATTGCTGGATTAAGCACTCCCACAGCCCAGCATCTGGATCTTTGTGACAGCTGTGCCCAGGAAAGAAGTCAAGCATCGGTGCCGTAACTGCGTCAACTAATGTGTCATGGGTCACAACATTACAGCTGGAAAAGGTCTGTTAGGTCATTCATTCCCTTTTCTTAGCCAGCACAAGATCTGACTCAATAAAGTGTTTGCTACTGCTGTAAACATGGCATTTTAAGAGACTTGGGCAATGCAATCCTCTTCCCTTTCTCTTGGGAGCTTATCTATCATCTGCTATAACTTGCTACCAGGAAGCATCCAACCTTACATTCCCATGTTTTAACGTGATCCCATTAATGACTCTTACTGTCTTTCCTTTTTAGCAGTCTCCTCTTTTGCTGAGCTGTCCTTTCCTCCCTCTGTACAGGTACAATAGCATGCTTAGTTCCTTCCAGGCTGGGCTGGCTTTTGAGGGGAGGATACCTCACACTAGGGCTTTCATCCCTGAGGGCCCTCAAAAGCCTGTCTGCCTGCATCAAGCCTGGGTCCCCCATGGGGAACACCGTGCCACTGCCACTACAGGTCTGGTGCTCAGCAGGTCTAAGCTGGTTTGTATTGCATCCCTGCCTTTGTTGATATCCCCCATTTCACTCCAGGCAATCGGATTCCTGACCATCAGAGCTTTACTGGCCCTTTTCTTTTTGCCTTACATAATTAATGATAACAAAGTTCAGCATCACTGGAGCTATTGCAGTGCATGTAACGTTCTGGTACCACAGCAAGACATTATCAACATCATATCATCATATCCTTTTGATGTAGGTTTCACACATCATTGTCAAGATCAGATTCATGATTCTGTGACTAATTTGGGGATTACCTTCTGCTTACAGTGTTATGGAACATTTCATTATAACTCACCTTTCTTTTCCTTCAGCTCATCACTTCTTTCCTGTTAATGAGTATGAATGTTGCCATCCAACATATGTTTTCCATTCATGTGGCTACTAGGCATTTCTTTTGGTTTCTACTGTAAAGAAAGAAACAGAGAGACTAATCAGTTAACCTCCAAAAGCTCTCCTCTACTGTGTTACTTTGTATGTTCAGATGATACTGTTTAAAATAATGCAGAATCATGGAATTGTTCTGGTTGGAAGAGACCTTCAAAATCATCAAGTCCAACCATTAACCAAACACTACATGTCTTCTAAATCCTTCCAAGGATGGTGACTCCACCACTTCCTTAGGCAGCCTGTTCCAATGCTTTCCAACCCTTTCTGTGAGGAAATTTTTTCTAATATTGAATCTAAACTTTTCCTGGAGCAACTTGAGGCCATTTTCTCTTGTCTTATCTCTTGCTTCCTGGGAGACAGACAGATCCCCACCTAACTACAACCTCTTTTCAGGTAGTTGTAGAAAGTGATAAGGTGTCCCTGAGCCTCCTTCCTTCCAGGCTAAACAACTCCAGTTCCCTCAGCTACTTCTCAAAAGACATGTGCTCCAGGCCCTTCACCAGCTTCATTGCCCTTTCTTGGACGCGCTTCAGCATCTCGATGTCCTCCTTGTAGTGAGGGACCCAAAACTGAACACAATTTCAAGGTGCAGCTTCACCCATGCTGAATACAGGAGGACAATCATTTCACTAATCCTGCTGGCCACATGGTTTCTGATGCAGTTGGCCTTCTTGGCCACCTGGGCACACTGCTGGCTCACATACAGTCAGCTATCAATCAACACCCCCACATCCTTTTCCAGCAGGCAGCTTTCCAGCCACTCTTCCCCAAGCCTATAGCATTGCATGGGGTTGTTGTGACCCAAGTGCAGGACCCAGCAGTTGGCCATGTTGAACATCATACCATTGGCTTCAGCCCATTGATCCAGCCTGTCCAGATCCCTCTGTAGAGTTTCCCTACCTTAGAGCAGATCAAGCCTCCCACCTAACTTGGTTTCTTGAAAGAAAAAAAAAGACTTAAAATGAAACCAAATCAAAAGTGAGAGTCCTTCTCTTTTCATCCCTGACATATAAGCACCAAAGATGGTGCAGAAAAACATACTTTGTATATGTTCTCCTATGTATTCTTTATTTTAAAACTCTATTGACCAAATGAATGACAAGACTGTATCCATGTAACTGTAACCTTATCCAGTTGAGCTCTTATGTCTAGGCCTTTCAGCACAAGTATTTGCACTGACTGCAGTGCCAAGCACATGCATAAATAGTCTGCTGAATTAGTGCTATAGCTAGGAACATAGCATTTAATACCAGCCTGCCATTAGACTGCGAGTCTAAAAATGAATAGATTTAGTTCTTTGTGTCTGTGATCAGAAAGGGAATCTAAAGGAGTGCGTGTCCCAGATCTTTAGTATTCTCAATGGGATAATTTCAGTTGCTTTTCCAACATGTGCTGCAGAATGGCCCCCCTCTTGTTGCTCAGCACTTCCCATGCATCTTTTTGGAGCTCTCAATTACGTCTTTAGAGCTGGTAAAAATTACAAATATGGCAGAACAAGAAGAGTCTTAATTTCCTTCCTCCTGAAGGTCAATCTGGTGTTTCTCTACATGTTTCCTGTGCTCCCTCCCATTCCCGTCCCTCAGTGCAGGAAAGGGATCACTGTCTGTGTCCTTTGAGTCTTGTTCTGCAGGATTTTCTGTGTTACGCTGAGCAGCCGAGGGCTGTTTGCAAGGCTTCACCCTGAATTATTCTTCTGCAGATCAGCCTGTGGGAATCAGCAAAGGTGCCTCTGCTGTAGTATATAAGTTGCTGCTAAATGCATCCGAACACATCCTCTGCCTCCTGTACTCTGTGAGTGACAATGGAGGTGGAGGATTTCCCTCTCCTCAAGTGCAGCCACCAGTGGCTGCCTGGATGCAGACGTGGAGGAGCATCCACTTCTGCAACTGCCAACACCAGCACAGACTCCTCAGTGGACAGGGAGTGCTCAGTGTTATTTTTAAGCAGTGAGTTGTCTTAGCCTGCCTTTTTTCAGACCACCTAACCTGTGTGCAGAGGGTGGCTGCCAAAATGTGAAAGCAGCTGATGGGGCCTCTGGCTGCTGCTGTCAGGCTTCCTCCAAGAGTGGGGTGAGATACCACACCGGTGCCCATCACAACTCCTTCATGGTCAAAGAAGTGCTGACAATGGCATGGCCACAGGGTGAGCGGCAGGCTGCCTGGCCCCTGCACACCTCAGGTGGACAGTGTGACTCAGTGTGTGCATATTCCTGTCTGCAGCCCCTTTCTTCTGCCACATCACACTCTTTGAAGCCATGAAACATTGCTCTGACCCTTCAGCTGGAGGATGGGGTCCAGGGGACCGGCATGTTCTATCCTCCACAGTGCTGGCTGCCTCGCTGCATCACTTACCTCTGTCTATGGGTACCTGACTTAGACAACATAGATAGATAGATAGATAGATAGATAGACAGACAGACAGACAGACAAGCTGAAACCAACAGACCTTAGTAGGAAAGCACCCTGCGAGCCTGTGGTCTGACACCCATGTCATCACTGACATGAGTCTATAGTCCTTAGGATGGGGTTATCTGTCTGTTGAGGTCTATGAAAGTTTGCCTCTGTCATAGCAAGGCATCTGTGGTGTGATGCCCCTCAAGGAACCCTCCTGGTGTGTGAGGGCCTCTGTGTGTGCCTGTGTGTTTGTTTGCATTTACAGTCCTTACTCCATCCAAGTTTTCCATTTGCAGTTCTGCTTACAAGGGACTCCCTTGCTGTGTTTCAGCCCAATCAGAGATATCAGTGAAGAGGGAAAAGAAACACATCTCTGTCAGGCCACTGCCCTGCGAAACTGCCTCCCGCTTCCAGGGATCAGCATCCTTGATAAACTCATCAAGACCTGTCCCGTCTGGCTTCAGCTGAACATGAACCAGGAAAGGGCCGGGGCGATACTTGGCAAAGAAACAGCAGGGGTAAGTACAAAGTGGTTTCGGTTCAGGCAACCACATTTCCTGTTCTTGGTGGAGCTGGTTAGGAAAGTAGCACTTTTTTTATGTGGAAGCAAAAATATTTAGCAGACTATGCTCTCTGTTTCCATTATCTTTTGATGCTTCAACGACTTACAGTGGCACAAGACAGATATAATGACTTTGGGAAAGCAAGAAATCTTGTTTCTGGTTTTATTTACTTAGCATGTAGGCTCATGGAGGTGCCTCCCTATTTACCACCATACCCACAGGTATGTTGACTGTCCTAATTTGGAGCAATAAAAAAAATAATCCCTGAAGAAAAGTCCTTTAAATTCTGAGAGCTCCTGGGTGTCATTTTTATTGCAGTAATTGGTGTCTGGTCCCCATAAGCTGAGTATTAAAAAATGGCAGACTCATGCAAAGCTCAGAGCTTCCTTAGGGAAAACAGCTCTCTAAGAAAAGAGAGAGCTCCATTCCCAGGGTCTCAGAGGTGAGACATGGTAGGGAGTAGGTGTCCTTGTCGGCTCTGGGGAGGGCAGGTGCATGCGTGAGCTGATGCCAGAGCACAAGGGGAATTCACTCACTCTTGCTCCGAGGAGGTTTGAACCTGTCCTTTGGCTGAATCAATCTATCCAAGGGCTAAAATCTGGCATAGCCAAGTGACAACCTCCAGTGAGACTCCCCTGACCAATCTGGACTGTGCAGAGCACCTCACCCTGAACCAGACTTCTCAAATAAGTTGTGCAAATAATTCTCTCTGGTTTTCTGCACTGACTGTAAAGGGAGACCTGAGTGACTGTCTCTGATACAGCCATGTATGGCCCTAAGCCTCCTCTGTCATTAGCCACTCCCTGCAGGCAGGGCCGTTCCCCACCTCGGAGCAGCTTCAGGGTTAAATCTTGCCTCTGTTCCTCCTGCTCACATGTCCTCAATCACAGACTTCAGCTGCAGCTGAAAGTAGGCAGGAGAAGAGCTGACACACCAGAGATGTCCCACAGCAAGGGCAAGCTCTTCTGCCCACTCTGAGCCCACCTGAATCACCACTCAATGTTTCCCACAACCAGTGAAAATGAGAGGCTGGTTTGCATACCAGTCCTGACCTGGCAGTAGGGTTAGGTACAGCTCAGAAAACCCACCTCCCTCTCATCTGAACAGCCATGGTCCAATTTTAGCCTTTGGAGCCATGGCAACCAGTCTTGCTGATCAGGAAAATAGAAGTGATTCATTTCCAGGTTTCACTTCTCTCATCGCTTAAATTTAATTTCAGATGAAACACTTGATGGATGGAATGTGAGATAATGCCATCTGAGACCCAACGTCACAAAGGTCTCTCGAGATAGGATAGAGGGGCCGTGCTGCCACATGACTGGTAGGATCTGGGAAAGGGAGAGCCTGGATGGATTCTTCCTACCTGCAGATACTTACTGTTTTGGAGACGGGGGAGGCTGCCCTGCATTAGAAATAGGCCTGTTTCAGGCATGCACCTGTTTGCCAGGCATTTATTTGGATTTTCTCTGTGCTGCTGGTGGACATGAGCTCGTGGGGCTCCATTTCTTTTGCATGGCAGAAGCCAAGATGATGGCACTGTGTGAGGCTGTGAAGCTGCCCCAAAGCTGTGTGTTTAGCATGGGTGCTGCAGAGTGACAGGGGTGCCCTTATGACTGGGACTCGTGCAAAGAAAAGTCCTGGCTTCAAGACAAGCTTTATTTAATTCCTTTGTCGAAGAATTCAGTATTTTCTTGACAGATTTCCACTGCATTACAGACAATTAATAATTTTATCAATTCACACTTCTTTCTAATATCAATATCCAGACTCTAGAATTAGTGCTATATTAATATTCAGTTTTTATAAAAATATCTTTATTCTTTCATGCAAAAACCTGCTGTCAAAGAACAGATAAAGGTGGAGATTACATTGTCTTTGTGTCTGGAGCTTCAAGGTACAAGCTAAAAATATCCTTGACAATGAGCTTTAATTAGAAGCACACTTAGGAGCTCACACAATAGAATGAGATTTTTTTTTCTTCTTTTTTTTCTTATATCCTTTTTTTCTTTTTCTTTTGTCTTCTGTCTACTTTCTATTTTCTATTTTCATTTTTCTTTTCTCTTTCTTCTTTTCCTTTTTCTCTTACTTTTTTCTTTTTCTTTTTGATTTCACTGGTCCCATTGGTGAGAACCAATGGCTACATTGCTTCCACTGGTTCCAATTAAAGACTCAGGGGCTTCTTATCAATGTGGATAGAGATGGGAGAGAGTGCAAAAAGCCAGTGCTACATAAGATTGAGCCAGTGGTATCCCATGAATAGGTGAGGTGCAATGGGCATAAATTGAAACACTGCAATTTCTGTTTAAATATTAAGAAAAGCTTTTTTACTGTCAGAATGATCAAACATTGAAATAGGTTGCCCAAGAGGCTGTGAAGCCTCCATCCTTGGAGATAATAAAAACCTGACAAGATGTAATCCTGATTAACTTGCTGTTATTGATCTATCTTTGAGCATGGGGGTTGGACTATATGATCTTGCGAGTTCCTTCCAACAACATCTGCTCTGTGATTTTGGGACCAGTCAGTGCTGCCATCCAGGGGGATCTTAGACAAGCTAGGGGGACAGGGCTGGTAGGAACCTTCTGAAATTCAACAAGGGCAAAGGCAAAACACTGATTCCAGGAAGGCAGACCCCCAGCATCCATCCAAGCTGGCATTGACTGTCTGGGAAGCTCTGCTGGAAAGGCCCAGCAGGGATGGAGGACAGAAAGCTGGACACAGACCTACTGAGGGGAGGCTGTGGGACCAGGGTTTGTTCAACCAGGAGCTTTAGGGGGACCACACAGCAACTACCTGGTACCTACAGGGAAGTCATGGAGAAGATGGAACCAGGCTCTGTTCAGCACTGCATGGTGGGAGGACAAGAGATGAGAGGCTTACATTGAAAGCAGAAGGGTTCAGACTGGGTACAGGGAAACACTTTCTCCCTGTAAGGACAGTAAGTGGTAGGACGGGTTGCTTGGAGATGTTGTGCAGTACCCACTCTTGGAGAGTCTTGTCTGGACAAAGACCTGAGCAAACTGTTCTGGCCTCATAGTTTCACCCAGGGGGTTGGATGAGAGTTTCTGGAGTCCCTGTCAGCTTGAATAATCTTCTGATCCCATGAAAAGAGACTCTGCTATGAGACATTGTGGCCACCAGAACCTTTGGCCTTATGGTCCAATTCTGGACACTTGAATCCTTTTCCTCCCAATGTACAAGTAACTCCCTTGCTTAAGACCTGGACTGGGACATTCTAGGGTGAATTTTCCATGCTTTAAGGCACTTACTTGAGGAGTATCACTTGACAAATTGTGAGTGCAGCTTTATACTCTTCAGTTAGTGAAGTAGTTTGCCTTAGGCTTAAGTGGGACATCAGTGATGCATAGAAATTTTGCTGGTTCCTTCACAGATCTAAATTTCACTCAGATGAAATGTCCCTTTATTCATTATTTCTGTTGTGTAAAGTTCAACCAAGTGGAGCGAAGCTAAAATAAGATCATTTAAAGGTGGATTGTACTGATAAAAAACTTCATTGCCAATGACCAAATACAAAGTTCAGAAGCTCACATAATGTAGCTAAGCTCTCAATTCATTTCTCCTTTTTCAGATATTCTTGGTTAGGAAAGAGGGTAATGTGAACAACATGGTCCTTGCTGTCCGCCTGCCAGTGCAGAGCGAGGCTCCCGGTGTGCTGGAATACAACATTAAAGAAGAAAAATCAAGTAAGTTCTTCACATTTTTTGTTCTTGGCCTGATTATTGTACTGAATCCTCTTGTGATCATCTGTATTTATGTAAACTCACTTGCAATGAGCAGGTTCCTCTTGTGACCGGCAGCAGATCTTGCTTTTACAATGTAGTTCAGTTACTATTTCCTGCAGCTGCGTTACCTCAGCTCTCCTGTGGTTCTGCACCTTATGTTATCTTTTACAGACTTGTAACAGAAAAATAAAGTACCCCCAGACGATCAGGCCAGGGCTTTGATCAAGAGAGAGGAGCTGCCTTTCACCAGGTGGAAGTCCTGAGCAAAGCACAAGGCACTGACAGACTAAGCCTCGTTAACTCTCTGACCCTGTCTCTATTTCTGCCACTGAATTTGGGGCCCACCAGGCATCTGACATCTGCTCCATTCCTTTTTCATGCACCTCATACAGTCATACTGAACAACCAGCTACTCCTAAACTGTTTGACTCTTTTCAACGCCTTGCTGTTTCTGGGAAGCAGCTGGATCTCGAGGCTGGTGGCCTTGGTGCTGTTCCTGATCAGACACCCAAGTCTGCTGTGAGCAAGTGAAAATGAACCCAGTCCACAGTCAGCCATGTCTGATGCAGCCCTTGTGTAAACGGCTGTGAAAGGCATATGATTTCCACTTTCCAAGAAATATTTGTAAACACAGGAACTTGAGCATAGTCATAGAAACATGCACTTCAAAGAGTTCATCAGAATGACCCCACACTATTTATTTATATGAACCCATGCAAATCCTCTGTCATTGAGCTCTGCCCCAAAGCCAGCTCCCCAAGGTATGTTTTACTCTCTGTAAAACACTCATGCTTCCGTTGACCAACGTTGTGGCTTATTTCTTCCCCCTTGACAGTTACTCTAAATAATTTTTTTCCTTCTCATATGTTTCTTTGCAACATAAACAGACTTTAAAGCCAGAGGAAGAAGTGAATCTCTTAATCTGCTCTAATCTGAAGCACAGACCACAGCCTGTCTCAGTGTTGCTTCTGCAGAGAGCACAGCTGCCTGCCCTGCTGCTGCATGCCCCCCAGGAAAGCTTTCTCTCTCATCTTCATGCACCTTGGAACATGCTATTGCAGGGATGCTGCATGTGCTCAGTGCCCCTCTGTCAGGGCAGGAGCAGCAAACCTTTTGCCACAACCTCAGGTGTCCAGATTAAGAGTACAAGGGCAAGGGTTAGCTGCAGGGTGAGGAAACTTTTTTCTTTATTTAGTTCTTTGAAGTTGACCTAGGGCTTAGGTTTTGCATTGTGGGGAATTGGTATTTGATGATTCAGGTTCTCTTTTTGATAAAAGTTAAAAAATTGAATCCTGCCATCCTAAAAATGTCATTTATAGGAATGTTACTTCTTGATTTGTGTCCTGTGCCATACAATCTGATTTCTTTGAGGACAGACAAAGTAAAATGTAGTACAAAACTTTCACTGTGAGCTAACCTAGCAGGAAAGATTTTTCTGCCATGTTTCTCAGACTTGCTTGCTATTTCTAGTTTATCACTAACTTAACACAAAGGATGTGTTCAGAGACATGGCTTTCCGGTAGGAAAAAGAATTAAATCAGTTTCCACCATTTTATCCAAGTAAGTGGAGGAGGGTAATTAAAAATAAACTATCATTCAGAAAGCAGGAGAACTGCCATTGCGTGTGCAGCAATCCCTGTGTCCATGAGGCTGATGCATTCCTATTCACATTATTTTTAGCTTGAGTTCTGTCAGTGTTGGGCTGCAGAAAGCTTCTCAGTTCTCCATCCTTCACCATTTTGACAGGAACATGCTGGGCATGGAAATGGTCATGCTTTTGCTTCCTTTCTCATTTAGGGTAAGTAGCCTGGCTTTTTTGTTTAGAAGAAATCATGTTCATTCCAGATAGTACAGCCAAAGGACTGTATCTGTTGCAAAGGAAGATGGTAAATCTTCTATATCTTGGAGTAACCTAATACATTAGCTTTGATTTATGATCTCTGTGTTACTCCAACTGCTTTCTCTTTTAGGAAATAAAATTATATGATGTCCAAATGTTTTAAAAGAATAAAGACTAGAACCTGATCTTCCTTTCTAAGTACCCTGGTATGTCTAGACTGCTTTAACTTACCAAAGTGCCCTTCACTCTTCCCTGGTGTTCTCTAAATGTCAGGGTGGGAGACCTCTGAGCCCCCCCAGAGATGTTATCTTTCTGTGGAATGCAAGTTGTTTAAAGTTCAGTGTTCTACTTCCCGAGAGTGTGTAAAGCGTGCCAGCTGCATAGCCTGAGGACCGCTGTAGACTGGCAGGGTTTCTCAAGACATATAGTCTTCAACTTCAGAAAGTCCCTCTTCAGTTCTTCTCTTCTTGCTAAAAGGAGGCTTCAGCTTGCCACTGAACAATACAAACAGGGAGATGAATCCTCCTGATAACTACCTGTTTTTGAGTCAGCATGAAGTGGAGTAGAGCTGGTGCCCTTCCAGTGCCCTTCCAAAGCAGTAGCTGTAATTCCCCTGCCTTTTGTGAATCCCCCTTCACAGATGTACTGGGGACAAGGAGCTTTGGTTTTGCTGGCCTGCTCCTGCTATTTCCTTTCTGATTTGACAAATAAGCAATGGTCTGTGTAATGTGCCCCATGGAGAGCTGTTTGTCCCTTTCTGAGAGCTGAATCCTCCTAAATGGTTTGAAGAATTGGGAACAGGTTAGTTCTGGATTTTGTTCAGTCTGGAGAAGAGGAGGCTGAAGGGAGACCTTATTGCTCTCTACAAATACCTGAAAGGAGGTTGTAGTGATGGGGGTGTTGGTCTCTTCTCCCAGGTAACCAGTGATAGGATGAGAGGAAGTGGGCTTAAGTTGTGCCATGGGAGGTTTAGGTTGGATATTAGAAAAAATTTCTTTACTGAAAGAGCGGTGAAGCAGTGGAACAGGCTGCCCAGGGAGGTGGTGGAGTCACCATCCCTGGTGGTGTTAAAAATATTGCAGATATGTCATTTTCAGGACATGGTTTAGTGGTCATGGTAGTGTTGTGTTGACAGTTGGACTTGATGATCTTAGGCATCTTTTCCAACCTTAATGATTCTCTGATTCTTCTCCCTGTTACTCCAGCTTGTTAAGACTCCATGGACTTGATGCATTCAGATGTAAACTGAAAGCTGAATTTGCCCTGACACATATAGTTCAGATTTTACAGTAAAAATTCAAGCTACAACCCTTCCCAACTTACTATTTTGGAGGACCTTGCCAACTGCTTCTTGTCCTTCTCATGAGGACTTACTGCAATCTCAACTTCACAAGTGACACAAAGAAGGATGCACTATCCTTAGTGATGACATTCTGCCTCTGTGCCATTTCTGTAGTGATGTCCATCTCCTACTTTTACCATATGCAGCTTTAAGCAGCAAGTTTCACTGCTCATCTCTCTGTAAAAAGCTGTTCTCATCCTTTCCTACTTTTCAGAGAATATCATACTGACAGACGGAGGTTGTGGCCCAGCCCCTGAGATCCATATATAGATGGCCATTCAATGAAGTACAAAAGAATGGAAACTTAGTAGCATTGCACTGCAAAATAATGGATTTGTTTTCTCTTTATTTTCCCCATATCAGATTTACTTTGTTGACATTTGATGAAATATTTAGAGAAGTATAGTTTTCTGAGGGAAAGACCTGACTTAATTGTGATATGTTTTTTTTTAAATGGAAATCCCCAAAGAACCCACTAGGTAGGAGGGTCAAGAAATGAAACCTCTTTCCGTATTTTCATGGGAGATTTTAACCTGTTCTGTGAAGTAGCCCTTAGAATCATAGAACAGGAGAATGAAGAGAGTAGATTTAAAAAAAAAATTCTTCTGGTTCTTCACCTATGTTTGTAATTCCTCCAGAGACAGGAAGGCTAGAACCTATTTACAGCAGCAGGTATTGCAGGGATCCAACAGCACATACCATGTAGTTCATCAGAAAGTTGAGAAACCTGTCAACTTTCAAAGCCTTGGATCAATGTGGCTTTGCTTCTCAGCCTGAAGGATCCCCTACTTCTTACTTAGAACAGTGGCGATCTCCCAGAGAGGAGGCTCATTAAAAGATTCCTTCCATTTAGAGATGCAGTGTTGGGAGATACCTGACAAGCTCTGCTAAAATCTCAACTACTTTTCAGTTCTGAGAGTTGTCCCTTACTTCAGCTTCATCCCAAAATGGAGCACTAGCCTCACATACCTCAGGGACTGAGCACCATTTGCTTAGCTGACTCCTTCCCTTGGCTCTTCGCAGCAAACCAGCTGTAACCTCAGGTCCTGATTCTCCTTCTCCTTTATGTTTATACAGTCAGAAATAATTTTTAGCTTTTACTTTCACAAAGACATATGAAGACACATGCCACAGGGGTAAAGTCCTTTAATAGAAGAATGCTCTAGCATCATATACTGAGTGTAATGATTCCTTTTTTTCAGAAAAATCTTGTGAATTATAGCTGAAAATAATTTGATTTCATGAAGCACAAGAGTTAGCCATATACTTCTCAGGAGTATTGCACATATGCTCTGGTGCAGTGTGTGTAGTAGTTGTTTTCCAAACCCTTCAGTACCAAAAAAGAGGATGTGATTCCTTTCCAAATATTCAAAGGACATAAAGAGGAGAAGTATCCACAATTGCACAGAATAAATGAGAATGTATTATTCATATTACTAGAAATTTGATAGAATTAACTATAGAATTGAATTGTCAAGTCAGTACTGAGCTCCTCAGGCTGATGTCCTAAGGGCTCTGAGGCTGGCCTGATCCTGCCAGGAATGCCTGCTCTGGTCATCATGCTTCTGCCTCCTGCCTCCCTCATTTTTGTGGCTGGCTTTGCTCACTTGGAGGTTTGTTTACCTCAGGCTGTTCACATGAGCCCATGTTGTGGAGACACTGTCCTTTTTTCTTACTTAAACTGTACCTGTGTGGGACAATCTGCCTCCAGGTGTAGATGTTCAGAAGCATCTCTTCCAATGCATCGGGCCACGGCTGAGTTGAGTCCCCAAATCAATGAGTAAACAGCTAAGGGAGAGGTTTGTAGTGAAGCCTTGTCTGTAGTATGGTTACTTTGTTTATTACAGGAAAAATCTGATACTTAAACTCTACCTGCTCTGGCCTTCCCAGCTTTTCTGGGGACAAACACTGAATGAACTGGAGCATAATGGAGGTCTTGTAATAACCTTAACATAATCAAATAGGAAAGCCAAAATAAATTCTCTCCCAGTAATGCAAAAATGTCTAGATCACAATTAACATGACCTTTGAAAGGTAAGAGACAGTGCTGCTGGACGTGGTAGGTTATGCTCAGTTTGTGGACAGCAGCTGTACTTCAGGTTATATGGCATGGACTTGCGGTAAGGACCCACAGTTGCTAGTCTGGTAGCAAAAAAAGATAAAGACATCCAGTGTCCTGTCCCAGTCACCTTCTTTGCCCTTTCTTAAAGTTACACTGAGCTCAGGAAGTGCAGGCTGGAGCCTGATGCAAAATGCTTGAGACGGTCAGTAGGAATTTAGAAGACCACAACTCAGTCAAAACACGTGGCAGCAGTTTACCTGCCTGGTTAATTCTCTAACTGCTTTTACCAAAGGAAATCTGTTCACTGTGAAGGTTCATGAGGATTTTAGGAAGGGTGAAATCAATCAGAAAAGGGAAGAGATTATTTAAGGGCTAAGATTTCACAGTCTACTTTTGTGCCTTAATAATCCCAAACAGGTGCAGTCTAACACTGTGAAAGCAAGTTTAACTCTCAAAGCCAACTTTGTCCATCATTACAAAGTTACTTTATCCACTTCTACACTTCATTCTTCCTTCCCAAGCACATATGAGGAAAAAAAATTTATTATAGACTAATGCCATTTCCAGAGCATAAAAATGACATGTTCAGTCATTCTGAATGTCCTGTAGCAGTAATAGATGGTAATTAAACAACAGTAATCAGGCAGCAGCATGTTTACAGACAGGCGTTAGCGTAACGTGGGGATGGACTTCGTTCATCTTTGCAGGCTTAGCTCTGAAGAAAGCTGCTGAAAGCCCTGGTCTTTACAGCCCAGCCAGCTTGAGGTGAGGGCTGTGAGTATGTCTGGCATGATGGTGGAGCTCAGATGCAAAGGATTCAAATTCCTGCCTGTGTCCCTGCATGGGTCAGTAGGTCCCAGTGCTGAGGCAAACTGACTAGGACACTCTGCTGGAACCCTGGCCACTATGTCCAGATATGGTCCTTTGTGGCCAATTTCCCTGTTTCATTTTGTTAACATTTCTTTTATTACATGTTGCTGGGGCTGGATTATCAAATTCAGAGACCAAAGCCCTCGTTGCTGACATGGCACAGCACGGTCAGGTAGTATTTTCCCACATGAACCGCATTGAAGCACTGCACGAATGAAGTCATGGGAAAAATGGGAGGATAGTTCAGTGACTGCAGCCTACTCACAATTTAGCTTCTTTAATGACAGTGGCCAGTTGTTCAGATGAACCTTATGATACAAATACTTTTGTGGAAGTGTTGGCAGCTCTTCCAATAGCTTCCTCAGTTTTGCAAGTCTTTTTGATAACACTTTACCTGCTGGAACCAGGAAGTGAAGTCAAGATAGACATAAGTTTTGTTGGGTTTTTTTTCCAGAAAGAGAAATAACCCTCACAATTTCACAGAAAAAAGATAAAGATGTAACCTTAAAGACTCCGAAAACAGAAGTTATAGGGAAACAACCTGTAGGAAGACAATCTCCAATTTTAAAATTTAATTTTAATTTCATTTATTTTGGATCTATTTGAACTGGAATGGAGATGGAAAAGGTGGAAATCCATGGTACTGACCGAGGCCAGAAACATGGAATCTTTCATGTCATAGCTAAAGTGAATGAACTGAAGTATGTGCTGGTGTTTGTGACACTGACATCTAAGATGAAGCCGTTTCATTGGGTAGCACTTGGAGATTTTCACAGGAGGTTTTCAAGACAGGGCTGGATGAAGTCTTGAGCAACTTTGTTTGACCTCATGGCTGACCTTGCTGTGAGCAGGTGTTTGGGCTCGAGATCTCCTGGGGTCCCTGCAGCCTGAGTGATCCCATGAGAAGAAACCAGCCAGTGAGACTGAGTCAGTCTGTGGGAAAGCTCAGGGCAGGTGGAGGTTCTCAGAAGAGATGTCTCAGAGCAGCAGCAAAAGCAGTTCCCATTCTCTAAGACCCAGGCTCTGGGAGAAATACTGCTAAGATTTACAGAGGGTTGGTGGTGGAAAAAAAAAACCCAACCATAAATTGGGTTAGTGTCTTGCCTGTAATCTCCCAAAAACCATAACTTTCCTTTCTTTGGTAGATACCTTGTGTATGGGGGAAAGGAGAGAATGTGTTCACTCTATTTAATCAGTGCAGACTTCCAGTTGAATTAACTCATATGAGGTATCTCAACGTGCTTGAAAAGGCCCAGTAATGCCCTATAGATTCAATTATATGCCCCTCAGAATATTGCAGAGCTGAGCTTGCTATGGGCTGAGGTAGACTTCATCACATGGAATTTATCAGTGCAAAGTTTCTGAACCATTTTTGCACAGGTCGTAAAGGGACTTTTCAGTTTGAATAGGACAATCCAAGGAATAAATGTACATCCCAGGATGAACTTTCCAATACAACCTCTGGCTCATCAGAAGGCCCATCAGAAAGTAGCTTCTGTTACCATAATAATAGTACCACAGAGATTTTTTAAATGGTCAGTTTAACCTAAATCGTTGGCTTCCTCGAATGGAAACTCTGCAACCTTCAATACCAGAAAGAATTCTTCATACTGTAAACTAAGGCATGAAAAGCAGGGTGGGACTATTTATAGCCCTGATTTCCTCTGAATAGGTGAGAGGCTAACCTTGACATTACAGAGTGAAAAGATCAAGTTATTTATATTTTTTATGATACTCTGTGCTGCTATTCAGCAGTAAAGCAGGCAGAGATGGGACTGCCATGGCAACCATCTCATGAATCATCCTGGAGACTTGTATGATAGACAGAAAGGTCATTAAGTATCTTCAGCTTCAGGTTTACTATAGAAGATGCTATATACTATTGAATATATATATGTATTGCAAATAAATCAGTAGTCCCAGTAACTAGTATTTAGGGTACTGCAGCCTCAAGATCACAGGTAAAGTAGATGGAAAAGAATGTGGACACTGTCCCTAGGAGGTAGGCAGGAGCCAGATGTTAGGTGAGTTCAGGCTGTAACTTTGTGCTGTCACACACTGTCATGAGACACACACCATTCCTCATCCACCTGCCATGGGTGTCCATGCCCTCATGTCCCTCTGGTCTCTGTCTTCCTCTCCCTCATGCAGGTTATGTCTGGGAAGGAGTGAGCGGTACAGATGGATGTGAAAGCAGGATGGTGTTGGGGGGCAGTCTTTCTTTAGAGGTGCTGCCACGTGCTGGATTATGTGAAATAAAGCCTCGAAAGAAGATGGTGATATGGGGGTAGAGGGGCAGATAGTGACTGCAGAGAGGGTGGGCAGCAGACTGGAGACAGAGGTTTGGGAACACGATGGAGAGGGGCAGTAGGCAGCTGAGGTCACATGCTGTAGTGCTGGATGACTGCATGAGCCTCCAAGATAGTCTGGGCAGAGCTGAATGGAGGCTGCCCATGGAAGCAAGAGCCCAGCAGAGCTGCCCCATGGTGCAAGGAGAGGAGTCTACAGGCAGGGGGCAAGCACTGTTGGGAAGGGTGGGAAGTCTGTGTAAGACCATGGCCAAGTTGCCCCATGGCAGCCAAACCCCTTGAGGCAGAACATCGCTGGCAGTGTGTCAAGGAGCTGCCCATTCCCCTCCCTGCCAAGCTGAATTCAGCTGAATTTTCCCAGGTAAGTCGCTGTCATTGCACCCATTTTATAGACTGAGAGCTGAGGCACAGGTTGCTGAAGAGGCTTGGCCAGCCACACACCACTGGACCTGAACAAGCCCAGGTCCCAGCCACCACTGTATCTACCAGGCTGCAGAGAGGCTCTTTGCCTGCCAAGCACTTGACTTTGCTCAGCCCTGAGGTACTAGTACTACTCTCCAGACACTTCTTAGTATGTTTTCTGTATACCCTGACAGGCAATGCTGCTGCTGTACTGAGAGGGAAACCCATTTTTGTTTTACTTCAGAGGAATGTTTTCCTTTATCATTGCATGATGCAGTGTGTGGTTGAGGCAAAGTAAGAAACTGTTGTCAGCACTGTGCCTAACTAGTCTGAAAAAAAGCAGAATTGTGTTGTCAAAAAAACCAGCAGCCTTCTCAAAGCCCTTGGGAGAGAAAATCCCTTTTCTGTTCTCTTGGCAAAAATGGCTGATTTCCCTAATTCCCTCTCAATTAAGCAAATAATATATTTCATCAGCAGAACATGTCCCAGACTGCTTTTTTCCAAGGGTTACCCAGTCGATGGATAAATGCTTGTGTATTTTCAGCAGGGTAGGCTGTAAAAGCTGAATATGTAGTTAACCTTAAGCTTCAAATTTTAAGCCGTTTAATTGCATATTAGGAGGCCTCTGGGCACGCAGGCTAGTATCCTATTTTCCCCATAGTAAATGACTCCTGCTCAGTGGGGTAGACACCTTGCTATCAAGGAGAGCAGGCTGATGAATGTTATTTTTTAAAGCAGTTCATGTTGCTGCTGACGATGTGTCTGTGTGACAGCTCTGAAGATGTAGAGCTACCCTAGTTATCCTCAATTTAGCCTCACTCAGACACAGATAACAATCTGCCTGCATCACTCATGACTCAGCATGGGCTGATTTCCCCAGTTTATGCATGTTTCTCATTAGCGAGAAAAGTCTATTCTCACCTATACAGCTTCTTGGCATGAAAAACCTACCAGTGAGCATGTCTGCCCCATGGCATAGGAGAACTGGGCAGCCCTGGCCTCCAGCTTAAGGAGTGCTGTTTTGCTGTTACTTTCTGATGGATCTCATCTGCCTCCACAGGCAATGCAGAGCCAGAGGCTACCACTGCGTGGGCTGTTATAAGGCCACAGGAGACAAGATCTTCTGGTCTACCATCTGTGGTTTGTTTGGAGATAGAGACCGAATGATTTCTAGTGCCCTGAAGATGTCTAACCTAGACATCTTCACAGAGTCAGTCCATCTGGCAAGGATGTAACTACAGACCAGTCAGCCTCACCTCCATCCCCAGAAAGGTGATGGAACAACTTATCCTTGGCACTGTCTCTAGGCATATCAAGGACAAGGGTCATCAGGAGCAGTCAACATGGTTTTACCAAGGGGAAGTCATACTGACCAACCTGATAGCCTTCTATGAAGAAATAGCCAGGTGGATAGATGATGGTAGTGCAGTGGATGTGGTTTATCTTGACTTCAGTAAAGCATTTGACACCATCTCCCACAGCATCCTTGCAGCTAAACTTAGAAAGTGTGGGCTGGATGATCAGGTAGCAAGGTGGATTGAGAACTGGTTGAAGGAAAGAAGTCAGAGAGTTGTGGTCAACGTGGCAAAGTCTAGCTGGAGGCCTGTATCTAGTGGAGTCCCTCAGGGGTTGGTACTGGGACCAGTACTGTTCAATATATTCATCAGTGATTTGGATGAGGGAGCAGAGCACACTGTCAGCAGGTTTGATGATGACACAAAACTGGGAGGAGTGTCTGACACACCAGCAGGCTGTGCTGCCATTCAGCAAGATCTGGACAGGCTGGAGAGCTGGGCAGAGAGAAATCGAATGAAATACAAGGGCAGGTGTAGTGACTTTCATCTGGGCAAGAACAACCCCATGTACCAGTACAGGTTGAGGATTGACTTGTTAGAGAGTAGCATGGGGGAAAGAGACCTGGGGGTCCCGGTGGACAGCAGGATGACCGTGAGCCAGCAATGTGCCCTTGTGGCCAAGAAGGCCAGTGGCATCCTGGGATGTATTAGAAGGCGTGAGGTTAGTAGGTTGAGAGAGGTTCTCGTCCCCCTCTACTCTGCTCTGGTGAGACCACATCTGGAATATTGTGTTCAGTTCTGGGTCCCTCAGTTCAAGAAGGACAGGGAACTGCTTGAGAGAGTCCAGCGCAGAGCCACAAAGATGATTAAGGGAGTGAAGAATCTCCCTTATGAGGAAAGGCTGAGGGAGCTGAGTCTCTTTAGCTTGGAGGAGACTGAGGGGTGACCTCATTGATATTTATAAATACGTAAGAGCGAGTTTCAGGAGGATGGAGCCAGGCTCTTCTCTGTTATGTCCAATGACAGGACAGGGGCAACGGTGTAAGCTGGAGCATAAGAGGTTCCGCAGAAATGTAAGGAAAAAACGCTGTGAGGGTGCCAGAGCACTGGAACAGGCTGCCCAGAGAGGCTGTGGAGTCTCCTTCTCTGGAGACATTTAAAACCTGCCTGGACACGTTCCTGGACCTGCTCTAGGTGATCCTGCTCTGGCAGGGGGGTTGGACTAGATAATCTTTCAAGGTGCCTTCCAACCCTTAACATTCTGTGATTCTGTGGCGAGTTCTCTATTATCCCCATTGCTATTAACCCTGAACCTTGAGTTAGGGTCACTTAGGAGACTACTCTGAAGTAGGAGTCTAGAGTCTTGGTTTGGCAAGAACAGTGACTGAGGGCCTGGGGGGATATTGTAAAACATGGTATGAGGACACATTTTATAACCTGTTGTGCAAGTTCGTAATTTCTCTTCTAAATGCAGACATGCACAAGGAAAGCGGAAAGACTCAGCAAGTCCTACTTGTTTGAGCTGAGCTCCACATTGCTTTGATGCACTGCTTATTTTAAAACATAAAACACTTAAAACGGACACTTGCAGAGCTGCTTTTTCAAGATGTAACAGTGGCAGGTTTCTGTGTGGTTTACAATTTGTTTTGGAAACAATTTGGCTGCGTATAGTGAGTGGGTTTTTTTCCTGTTTTGGTTTTTTTTTGTTCAAAATGCTCATCCTGAAGAGTTAACTCCCCTCTCTGCATGCAAACATTTTCATTCTTACTTTAGGCTTTAAACCAACAGGATTGTAGGGAAAGCCTGTTGGAAAGAAACCCTCAGGGTCTTGTTAGATTTATTAATCCTCACTTTGGCTTTTTTTGCCTTATTTTTCACTCCCAAGGGGCATAATGCAAAATCTGTGTGTAATCAGAGCTAGAGACTATGTGTGCTGTTCTGGGATAATATTGTCTTACTCTACTCTGCTTAGTACCTCCAACATCACCCAAAAAGCTTACTGGTTTTAAAAAATCTACTCTAAATCAGTACCCATAATACCAGTGCCCTTGCCTCAGTGGCTAAACTGGAACAAATTATAATTTTTGCCCTTGGACTGTGTTTGCTATCTGACGATCTTAAAGAGCTTAATGAACAAGAACTTAGATTTTTAAATGAGGTAAATAAGATGGTGCTCAAAGTAAAATGAGGGCAGTAAGGACCTTATACTTTGACCTTTGTGTAGGACTCTCAAAGTCAGTGAGAGTGCAATCTCTGCCACTCAGAAGAGTGGAAATCAGAAGACATTCTTCCACCAGGCTGGCAAGTAGGTGGGATCACAGCTGTCAGAAGCAGAAATAATTTTTTTTCCTTTTATCATCTACCCTATTGACCTCTGCCATTTCAGAGTGGGTTAGTCCCTTTCATCACTCACTTTGGAAAGTGTGGTCTTTCTTCTTGGAAGTCTCTGATGCAGAATGTGGTTCTGAGTACTGGATGGCTTCCCTTACAATACTCAGAAAACTTCCTTTCCCCATATGATTAACCTCAATTCTGTGGTATTTCATGATGTATCTCAAAGCTAGACAAATAAATTTTTCTCCAAAGTAAATAGAAAAAAATGGTTCTTAATAAAATAATATCTGTAGGATAACATATTTTTCACATAAGGATTGATTCTCAAGATTATATATATGATCTGAAAATTGTTGCAAAGAACTAGACCCCCAGAATTTTAAATCATAGCATCCTTTCCTGTTACATGAAGCACAGGGGAGATCCTTTATATGTCTGAAAGCTTCATTTACTTCACAAAGTTTTACCAAAGAAGACATTTGCCTTCTGAGAGCAACTTACAATATCTATATTCAATTTGTCTTGTCAGCCATCGCCCTGAGCCTCGACAGTTTGAATCACTGTGCCGGGCAGCATAGATCTTGTACTAGCATGGTAATGTATGGGTGGGTGCTGAATTGCCTGTGAAAAGGTGACTTCTTCAGCAGTGGTCCCAGAGTGCTCAACTACTTACAGCAGGGACCATGCCAATCATCACCCTACTCCCCTTGGTTTCCTTGGGAGCCCCCTCAGTCCTCAACATTTCAGAAGGGCCATGTTTTCCCCTTCATCCCTGCTGTGTGAGAGCAAGAAAACAGATACTGTGTGGCTACACCTAAAACTCCATCTAAACCTCATGCTGCTATCCAGTCCTGGGAAGAAGTCCTGAATCTCCTCAGCCTCTGTCTGAAGAAACAGTGCAACCAAGTATGGAATTTCTGTAGACTTCAAGGTGTTTATTCAAGCACTGAAAAGGGTGAGGATCTGAGGAGGAAGGCAAGTGCTTTGAAATGGAACAGCCGTTCACCAAACTGTGCTCTACTCTTAACCCCTGAAATGACTGTCAGTGCCTGTGGGTCTGCCAGGACTATTCACATGAATACTTGTAAGGAGAGCACTGAAGATCTGTGACACTCTTCTTTTAGCTGGGTTTGCTGTGCTTGAAGTACACTTGAGAGCCACGTTCTCAACCCCTGCTGAAACACTGATGGCAATAAGGAGGAAACGGCAGCGCAATGACTGTAACACATCATGATCCTGCAGCAGAGGCCGTGAGACCAGTGGCAGCAGGAGTTTATGCTGAACTAAAGGCATAAGATCTGAGTGCAGACCAAGGTGCTGCCCATCTGCTGCGCTGAATGTGGATGAGCCAAAGTAAAGTGAAGTGGCCAAGACCCCTGTGGCTGTTAGATGTGAGGATGGTCCTTTTTCTTAGGACCAGGATATGGATATTGGGCACAGGGAAACAGTGAACTCTGCTGAGTACCCCCCACTCAACACTAGCCTGAGAAGAGTGCAAAAGCCTGTGTTTTGTACCTGCTTTAACAGTATTCGTATCATTCTGCACAATACAATTACCTTTTATGAAAAATATAGTTTAAAAATAGATTTCTCTTACACTCAAAACCCAAGGTCTTTAACACTTTATCGCTTTCATAATTCATTAGTTTCAATTTCGCAGGACCTCTCACCAGCAGTGATTTTTTTCATCATGACCAGAAAGATTAGGCTCTGTAGGAAACCATAAAATTGAAATCCTGTGAGAAAGACTGAAGCTGTAGAGCTACCCTAGTTGTCACAACAGAAAAGACTGAAGATGTAGAGCTACCCTAGTTGTCACAACAGAAGACTCTGTCAGGAAACAGGAAAGTTTCTGCCCTTGTTTGATGAGGGGAAAATTAAAACCAACTGACAGTTTCATGGAATAATTGCTATGAAAGAAAAGAGAGAGGAAACAGATTTGGATTGCCCAAGACAGTCTAGAACTCTGCAAGCAAAAAGAACATTACAGCTTAGACATTAGATGGAAGAAGCAGAGATATCAGATTTGAGAAGAAATAAAAAAAAGCCTTGAGAAAACATAAACAGTAGCAGTGTTTTAGAAGACACAGCACTTGAAGGCCATACAGTACAGTCCAGAAGGTCATCAAAAAGTAATGCAAGAAGCAATGTCAGAGACAGATCCTAGGAACTTTCAAACAAAGCTGTTGCAGAAAGACACCACAGACACCCGGAGGACTTCTAAACAATGTAATCTAAATGCCCCTCTAACCAGCTAAAGCTCTCTCTCTTAATATCACCACCAGCCTAGTGCATTAGTAAGGGCCAGAAGGAGATTTGCATGTGCTCAGGGAACTGAAGCAATAACCTGAAGGAATTACATCATGATCTCATGCATCTCTGTAAAGCACGGCAGGTACAGGCAGGACAGTGCATTTTGACAAACACAACAGCCTCAGCAGCATGGGCACTCAGGCACTGCAGTCCTCTATTAGGATACTCAGGGCTCATTCCCCAGGGGCAGGGAACTGTTATCCTGGCTCCTGCAACAGGAACCTCAGCCTCTGGAAGTAGGAAAGTCAGTAACCTCTGCCTTGGAGTGATCCCATCTTCATACTGAGTAAAGGGCCAAGGGTAGCAGAACAGCAGCAAAGCTGGCCAGTGCTGCATACAGCAAAAGTCAGTGCAAGCAACGCCATGGCAACTGTGGTATCAAGCCAGAGATTATATGAAAGGAAAGAAACACCAATGAGAGGTCTGGTTAGGAGGCTGTGGAGTTATAATCTGACATCTTAAAATAGAAATAGAAAAGTGAAATCACTCTCATGATTACAAATCGCACAGTTTGCCAGAATCTGGAAAGGTAAGAGCATCTCAAGCACATTGAAGCAGGACTTCTGGGGATGATTGTGTTATCAGTAGTCCTCTGAAAACACAACTGCTGTAGAAGAAGGAATTCATATCTTTGAATTCAGATGTCTCTGAAGGATTACACAGATACCAAAACAGTGAATAAAACTAACAGAGCCATTAGAGAAGAAGCTGAAGTAATTGGTTCCCGTGAGCCTGTTTAAGCAGGAAGAAGGTGGAAATTGGGGTGGTTTGTCCATGTGACCAGAACAACAGGATGAGCAAACACGATTCTGTGGGGAAAAAAGAGGAAGACAGAATGCCCAGGGACAGCTTGACTCAAAAACATCAGTATCTGAATGGAGAAATGATGGGGAGATCTAAAGAGTAAAGGAAATGGGAAGACAGATTCCAGTCACTGCCTAAAGATGACACTCTTCAGAGTATGTTGGTGTAGTAAAGATAAGACAATCATAGAAATTTAAAGCAGTTCATAACCTGGCCATGTCCTGTTGACTTACTGAGTTACACAAAGGACACAAAACAGTGTGGTCAACAGTGAACCACTAATTCATGTCACTAATGCTTTCATCACCCATTAAAAATTTTCAATTAATTCTGATATTGTTGTTTCATACTGGTCAAAATTGCCCAGTGACCTACACGCTTTCCCCTTTATTTCCTGAAGGTGACTTTTTTTCTGTGGCCTTCTAAATATCAGGTAAAACTCAATATGCTGTGGCAATATGTTTGGCTCGTGTTGCTTTTGATCATATTCTTGACATCCTGCCACTGTTCTGGTGAGACATAGAGATTCTCTTTCTCTCCAGGTGCCCTAGGTGTAGTTTTATGAGCCCAAGAAAGGTGAATTCTGTCTCTGCAGTTTTTAGCAGGATTACAGCAGTCTGGAAGAAAAGTGTCTGTGTGTAGTTTTTGCAAAAGTCATGAGTTCCTATAAATGGCTACATTATGATTCCTCTCTGATCAGCAGAGCTCATGTCAGTGAAATACCCCAAGGTACCCACAACATGTCCACAGCCAGAGAAAAGTACCCTGACTGTCTTCTCATAGCAGGGTCCCTTGAGGGCAGTCATGGCACTGGGGGAGATACGTTGTCCCCAGAAGTCAGCAGAGCCCTTTGAGCTGTACAAACTTGCTATTTTCTGCATCTTTCCAAGAATCAGAAACATGCAGCAGGACCCACTTAATGGTCTCCACAAGCAAATGCCCATTCCCACAATAGATGTTCCTATACTGAACCCATCACCTGCCACCCAGTAGCAAAGTGGTCAGGAAGCAGTACTTATCAGTGATGCCTGCTGGTGGTCAGCAGGTGTCTAGATAAAAGCAGTTCAATGAAAAAATGTTACAGCTTAGGAAGGAAGACCTTCCCCACAGGAGACTGCAAGGCTTTCTCCACGGGTGCTGTGCTGGGAGCAAGTCCAAGTGGCTGTGGTAGACCTGCGCAGGCTGCTTGACACTCTCCCTGTTCAGAATAAATTTTGGGCAGAGTGCTGGTCCTGCTGGTGCTAGTACTGTGAGTAATGATCCACCTAAAGCAGTGTTTTTCTATTCTTACTTGTTTGCAGGCCACTCAGAAATGTCCTAGCAGAGATGTGTGTGTGCGTGGTGAATTCCAGCCTGCTGACAAGTGTGCTTGATTTTGTTACCTTCTGTGACCTCTCAGAGCAGACCAGGGACAGTCCAGTTTCTATATACCACATGCTGATAACTCCTGTCCATAAGCTCCAGCAGCTTTTGTACCTATACTTCTTTAGATATATAAGTCCTCATGATTTGTTGTGTTTTATGCTATTTAACTGTATATGGGAGGAGAAATAGCTGTATGGTGACAAGGCACTTCTGTGTGGATACTCCCTCCACTAAGGGGCTCAGACGAATATTCTTTTATCTAAAATTCAAGCTCCCAAATGGGAGAGCTTCCTGGCACAGGAACAGTAAATAGTTCCAATTCCAAGTGATCTGCTCATATTTATAAACATGTGCAATTGCAGCCTTCTCTCTTGCATACACCTGCAACTTGGGATGCCCAAATGAACATGTGGTTCTTAACAGAAAAGAAGTCCTTAAAACTGTTATCTACATGAAGGACTTTGTTTAATTGCTGGAGATTTGAGTGAGTTCAGGCTCTTGGATTTTGGTTTACTCTCTGGAACAGCACTGGGTTTTTGTCTTTACTTTTGTTTCCTGTGTCAGAGCTGCAAATTGTTCATGGTAGATGTTTAATGAAAATCCCTGAGTGAACTATAAATCTTATCATGGAAAAAGACAAGACTTGCCAAACATTTATTTTTCCAGTTGTGGGAGAAAGGTAAGGGAAAGGGACTGTTTTGCTTGAAGTATATTTTAAATTCCACATTGCAGTTTGATATCAGTGCACACACTGAGGTTGATCTGTTCATGCCAGTCCAACACCAGTTGATGTTAGGAATGACTTCTGAAAATTACACAGCCTTTGCCTCTTTAAAAAAAATGCCTGCATTTGTGTACTCAGCCCAAAATAGCAACCTGCTGGGCCTGGGCTAGGGCAAAGGGAGAAGTAAAAGGAGGAAATACCTTGTTTGGGGAATGAACTGTGAAGCTGAACAAGACACAAGCTTGAGCCTTTCCTTCCAGTGAGATTCTCTGCTGTCTGGAGAACAAGAGGCAGCACACAGAGCCAAGGGTGCTGGAGGCCCTGCTTTGTAGGGGGACTAATAGCCAGGCAGGTAGGGCATGGAGCTGGAGTCATTTTACAGGGCTGTGAATCATGGCAGACTGAGGAAGCTGACTCACGATAGCTGAGCTCCACAGCTCTGAACTGTGGCCTGGAAAACAGAGCAAAGGAAGATGCAGAGTGGCTGCAGGTACCACTAAGTGCCTGTGCGCTGATGCTGCTCCCCAAGGACTCCCAGTGTGTTCCTGTGGCAGGAATGGTGCAACTCTGGGGATCCAGCTCTTCACCACCAGTAAGCGAGCATTTTTTAGAGTCCACTGCAGATTTCCTTAAACTTGGCAATCTCTGTTTGTGATGGTCTGTTGTGTACATTCAGGCACAGATGATTTTTGAGACTATAAAGCTGAAGCAAAGACACTTCTCTTGTGAAGATCCATCTCTTTGTCTCTGCCTTAGGTTATTGGTCAATGTGAAATTTTCTTTGCCAGACAGTGAATTTTTTTCTAGCTTAGCAGTCAAAAGCTCTATAATAACATGTGAGATTTGGGCTACACAATGCCATAGAATGCTGTTATAAAGGAGGTCATTTTGAAGAACTCTGCAATGTGGTGTAAATTGTATTTTGCCACTTAAAGTGCTGTCTCTGTATAACACAATGGGAGGGAGAAGACAAGGGGAGATACAAATAGGCTGTGCTCACAAAGTATGTGTGACCCAGGTCAGAGCCCACACACATAGTAATGAAACAGTAATTTCCATTTTATTTTTTGCTTCAAAGTACTTCTTCCATCCAGACCAAACTAGATTCCAGCGTGGAGAGTCACAGGGTCAGCCCCGTATGTATTGCAGATACACTCATCCTTAGAGACAGATGGGCTTGTAATGAACCCTTTGGCTGTGACCTGGGCTTTTTCTTCCTGTTGTTTCTATTACTGTCACAACACTCTGTTATCTTGAGCTAACCATTCAGAAAGCCAGGCTGAGACATTTCTTTTCTAGTGTTTCCTTGAAGAATCTCATTGCATTTGGCTGTCTAGAGCCAGTTACTTATGCTTCTTCGTATGAGTCCATGCAAATACTGGGCAATTACAGAACACAAGATGTGTGAGCTAAACCCACCAGCTTTTTTTACTGTACAGTTCAAAGAAAACAGCTGCTGACTGTCTTTTTTGTTTTTCATCAGTCCTATACCTGGAAGGATCTGTCCTTGTATTTGAGGATGTCTTCAAACTGGTTGCCTTCTACTGTGTCAGTAGGTGAGTTGGATTCATTGCTTTCATGGAGGGATCACTTTGCTCTCCCCTGTAGACTGCCCTTTCCCCATATTCAGTCACAGCCCAGCCTCAGATGTTTTCACCAGTTTCCTCTAACCTGTCAGACCAGGATGTATTTCAGATGCCATTATCTATGATGTGGCCAGATCACCCATTTTCTAGCCAGGTACACTATAACCCCAGCTGTCCCTGAAGCTGGAAGGCTTATCTGAGAAAGGTCTGTAGGGCTGCACCCACAAAGGACTGGGGCACAAGACTGGGACTAGCAGAGCGGGGAGGAAGAAGAGTCCTAGATTAAGCATCTCTCATTTAGAGCATCCTTAAGCATCCGCACACACCTGGCAGTGACTTAACAAACTTGCTAGCAGACTGTTGCCTGCAGAAGACTCAAAGCACATAATCAACTGTGGGGAATCTGTCAAGGGAGTGATCCTGAAACAATTTCTGTACTTTAGCTAAAAGTTAAAATCAAAATAAAGCAATAAGGAAGAGACCTTACTTGTTTGCTTAGCACCAAAATATCCAATGTAGTGGGCACAGAGATGGGAAAGACCTGTAAGGTCATTTTCATTAGAGTAAGGCTTGATCAGCAGCTGATGAGTCCCTCTCTGTAATTAAACCTGTGTGTCTGCAGTCTCCTCTAATCTGTGTGTTTGTGCTGAGCACACTGCAGCTATACCTGCACAACCTACTTACCCCATTCCTGCTGCAGCAGGCTTGGTTTTGAGTTGGATGTAAAATTTTGACCTCCCCTATACAAATTTAGATGACTCTTAAAGTAGTTATATCCATTTAAGAGGGGAAAGCAGGTTCAGGATATGTTTGCAAGGCAGTCGGGTTAGTGACTTGGTTATGCCACACGGTAGGAACAGTTATCTATGGTATGATACAGCATCCTGCAGCTTACCCCTCCAGCAATATTCACACTGTTTTGAGGGTCCTTCTGCAGCCAGATGAGTTCAACACTGCTGGGCCAGGACTCCTACCCATACTCAAGGGACCATGCTCTCTCTCACCCCCATCAGTGAAAAGACATTTAGCCATCTAAATATGTATAGACCCTATAGAACAGACATGGGTTAACCCCTGGACCTATATGAAGATTTCTGTCTTACCAAAGCAAAGAAGAACCCAAATGCAAACAAGAATTGGGCGTTTCTAGTCAAATGGCTGGTGGGAGGGAAACCATGCTCGTTTTTGCTTTCTTGCAGAAAGGATCTGGCTTAACAAAGAGTCCCAGTAAGAAAGAAAAGCTTTTCTTTTAGTTCCTGTTATAGATACTACTTCTGAGTGTCACGTACACATTCACATAGTTCAGGTGATTTCTCAGGTTGCTGTCAAAAGACAAGGTAAACAGGGAATAATTTTCTGAGAGAAGCAGGTAATAAAAAGCTGCTTAGGCACTGACCTACCATTTACTGGCAGCCTGTAGAAGCTCTCAGTGATGGTGAGTGGAGGGACCTGTTCTCAGAGCTGAGGTAAATATCTATAAATAGCTGGAAACAGCTTCAGGCTTTTCTCAAAAGAGAATTTGGCCTGGCTAGATTACCTTAGATTATAAAAATAACACCTATTGGTAACAGGTGACTTGGTGGCTCTTCTACAAGCTACTGCCCTATGAATAAAAACAGATTTATTTTTTTTTTTTAATGAGGGCAATGTCTTAACATTCCCTAATTTTTAGATGCATTTTCTACCAAAAAAAAATAAAAAAGGAAGAATTTAAAAAAATAAAATAGAAAGGAGATAGTCGTGCATATAACAATAACACACAAAGAAAACAGAAGGTCCATGGACTCTCATTCTCTTTTAAACCTGGGATCTGACATGGAAAAAAACCCCAAAGTCCTGAGATCACATTAGTTTATGTCAAACAATATGACAACAGGGTGCTCAGTGGTGTACAGAGAACACATGGAGTACACAGGACATCAGTAAGATATGCATCTGTTACTTGGAGCAAAAATAGCCCCCCTGTATTTGTGTAGTGGAGACCACCTACTCACAAGGCCAATTTTTCTAAAATAATTTCCTGCAGATTGCGGAACAGTTTACTAAACTTTTTAATCTGTAAAATGGTCCTGCACCATTCCTTGCTACCTTTTAGGGACTATTATTAGTGGTTTTTCTAATCCTTGTTAGAATGGGAATTGTGGTAGGAACAGGTTTATCCAGTTGTCACAGGGAAGAGGCAAACCTGAACAGTTCACTGCCAGCCCCAGACCTCCATTCAAATATTTGTGACTGAGGGTGTGTTTCAGTGAAACCCAATTGATGTCCTCTGAGAATCTGTATTTTTTTCCAGTAAAAATATAGCATCTTTTCAGAAACCAAGCAGTAAGAAGTCTGAGAGCAGAGAGTAAAGGGATATGTATGTTTTCTCAGTGTCATGCAGCACTTCATCATTTTCTGTCACTTCACCCAGTGTCTGCTCTTCCCCAGGAAGGGTCTTCCTTTCCTAATCTCACTGTGTCTTGCCGTGTCTCAGTGCCTTACACTTACACTGATTTGTAAAAGAGGAAGCAGGATGCGGAGAGAGAGGTAAATGTAAAGAAAAAGGACTACAAATCCCCTTCACACCAAAAAGAATGTTTTTTCTAATTACAGTAATTACCATTTACAGCACTTCATTTTTCATGGGAAGGTATTTCAACCATTGTGGCCTTCCCTGAGCTGAGAGATGCTTCTGCTGTTCAAGGAGGAGGAAGCCAAGATGCAGTGATTAAGCCAGTGGCAGGGCATGAAGCACTGCCACAGGAACTGGTGATCTCTTGTGAAATCAGAGCAACCCAGGCCAGCACAATGTCCATGATGCCTTACTGGCCATGAGATCTTCCTTTGACAACATCCAGGACTTTGCAGAACAGGGCTGAAGTTGTGAACCAGTTCAATCACTAAAATCAACAGCAAAATCTGGATTTTTTTTTTTGCAGCGTTTATTCTTTTGTTGGTTTTTCACTGTGTTTCTTTTTACAGGGATTTGCTGCCCTTCACCCTGAAGCTGCCACAAGCAATATTAGAAGCCAGTACCTTTCGAGACCTTGAAATTATCTCTAGTCTTGGAGTAGGTGAGTCCCTGAAATTGGCCAGAGCTTCACTCAGACTTCTGAGAACCATGGTGCCTTGCAGAGATATAATGCAGCTGGAGGATAGATGAGCCATTGTCTTCGTAATAGCTGAGAAGGCCTGAATGCAAGAGTTAAGCTGTTTATGATCTTTATGTTAATAGAAGCACGCTGGGAAAAAAAAGGCCACTTGCCCCTTTGGCCATAAACCTCCACTTGGACTTCTGTGCAGGGCATGGGACCTACAGTCTCACTGTATAAGCTGGGGCTTTCAGCAACTGAAGCGCAGCACAGCCTCTCAGGGTAGCTTACATACATTGGCATCTGAGCTGTATGAATAGAGGAAAACACCTTTGCCATTTCTCCTTCTGATGAAAGTCTGATATTTTTGATTATTGATATTTCTGCTTTTTTTTTTTTTTTTTTTCTGCATTTCTAGTTGGTAGTGAAATGTGTAGTGTCCCAGCATATTCTTTTGCCTCACACTAATCAGATACAAAAAGGAATGTATCTTTTAGTGACAGCAACAAACAAGCACATTTTAGATCAGATGTATAAAGTTACAGAGTTTAGAAATGCAGTTCTGTTAACTAAAGGAGAGGTCCTTCCTATTCCTTCCCATTTAACACACTTCACTTGAGACAGTTTCTAGAGGTAGCCAGTCTCATGCTACTTTGTTTTTCAGGGCTTTTTTTCTACTCAGCTGTTGAAAACAGACAAAGGGGTGAAATCTGAAGAGTAAGTTTACTTTGAGATGCTAACTAGAGCACCCTGGGGTTTCAGGGATCTATTTTTGGATCTTCTGCATTATACCTCCCAGAAGGCATGATCAAACCCCAGTGGTTTCAGTTCAGGCAGTTTTGTTGAATCTGACCACTGGATTTGCTTCTAACACTTTCAGCATCCTCAGTCTTGAATATATTCCAATTAGTCAAAGCATCCTTCAGTATGGATGTCCATCCAGCACTTACTGCTTAAAGAAAGGTACTTTGCAACTTGAGATAGCAAGTTGCAATCTTATGATTAATTTTATTATAACAGGTGTAAAAATTTGGGTTAAATTGTAAGAAGTTCATCGAGATTTACCAGCCTTCAGTTTAGTTTGAGCCAGCAGGGGAGATCCCGACCCAGGCAACAGTCTCCGGCAACTTCTGAAAGGAAGGATTAACTAAAGCACAAGCATCAAATCAGTGTTGGTTGTAGTCGCTTTCCTTCTCTTCTGTATACTGGTGATCATAAAAGTGGCGATGCTTGAAAGTTTGCTTGCCACAGTACATTGCATGCCAGGAAAGTTTCTGACAGTAGAAGAAAACCTGCTGTTGTGTAAAGATTTCTTGGGAAATGATCCTAGCTTCCTGGAACAAAATTTTGTGGGTACAAATGGGTACACAAACAATAAGTGCTGGCTGAAGTGTCACTCCCAAAGGAAAGCTAGCATTGTTTGAAGTTCTCGTATGGTGCTCTTTATTTAGTTCAAACTGATACATTTTTCAAGGGGGTAGAAGTTAAGATGTCTACCTGCCAGCTGGGCTGTTCCACAGAGGATCTGGCTGTTATGTACACTGTCGAAGAGGATGTACTGCAGGCCCTCTAGTCCTGACCTCACTGGCACAGAAGGTGTTTTAGCAAGAGAATCAGCACGATTGCACTGCACATAGAGCACATACCACCACAGATGTGCCAAAGTCCCAGAGAACTGATTAATTATCTCCCCCAGAGTGTCAGCCAAGGGAAGAGCCAGAATAGCAATGGGAGAGGATCAAACTGCCTCTCCTGCTGTACAAGACAGTGTGGCTGGGCTGGGAAACACCCTCTCTGAGTGGTGCATTGCATTTTCATCACAGTGTCTTATCCTGACCACTACTGAGAAAAATAACAAACTTCCCTTTTGTAGGTAGGTTTACTCACCATTTCCTCAGCCCATGAGACTCCACAGCATTGTATTCTGACTTAAACAAGCAACTTCCGCTGTCCTGCATTTGATACCCAGTGGAGTTGCAGCGTTTAAAGGAAATCATACCCCAGTCTCAGATGTGAGGCATTGGCAGCACAATGCTATTATATGTGCTTGTATCTGCATGTCTGCTCCTGAGTTCTGTTGTCAAGAGTGCTTCTGCTGTTGCTGGCAACACTTTTATTTTAAGTTTCTTTGTTCTCCTCCCTTCCATGGCAGCAAATCCAAGAATAAAGCTGTTCTAACCTCAGTCTTCCTGAGAAAACATGCTGACATGCTTATAAAACTGTATTAGTCATGGACACGAGCCTAGGCTGCTCGAGGCTAAATCAGCAATTTTATCCTGATGGGAATGGACAGTCTTTTAGTTCACCTGTTCATGGCTTACTCTCTGCCTGCCTATATAAATGCTTGGTGAGAGGGAGCGGAGCGGCAGCGGGGAACCATCCCGCCTGTCCTGCCCTGCCTGCAGCATTTGCACCCACGGGAGGGAAGGGAACAGCCCCTGTCCCTGGGGCTGCTGGCTGTGGCCCAGAGGACCACATCACTGGCAGAAGGTGGCAAGGCCAGCAGTGGGCTCAGGGAAAGGCAGAGCCACAGAGAGGACGGCAGGTCATAGCAGCAGCAGAAAGAAGATGGCCTTTCAGGCAAAGAGCTGGAGCCAGCTGCCAGCCGGAAGCCATCAAAAGTCAACAGCTGCACCAGGGAGCAAAATGAGAAGAAGTGACCTGTCTTTGAGGATGCAGTGGGCAAGGGAGAGATTTTATCTGAATGTGTTTCACCCCCGAGTTCTCTGTTGGCTTTAGTTGAAGTTTCTTTACTCTGTTTTGAGTTCTGCTATGACCTTCCAAACTGGAAGTCCCTCTGAGGCTTTCTGGGGTGCTGGTATTTAGGAAGAGGCACAGGCAGACCCTGCCTAGGTCTCTTGGACAGCTCAGCCTTTTGCCCCCTTCCCTGTGATGGGCGGGGGCTATTCTGGTGCAGCCAACAGGACAATGGAGCCCTGTCAAGGTGCTCCGTTATACCCTTTTCCTTGATCAGAACACATGGGGTTTGTTAGATCTTGTTTCTTCGTGCTTCCAGGAGTTGACCCTGTATTTGCAGCCCTAAGAGTAATTAAAAGTAGTCAGGTTGGTAAAGCAAGCAGGTTCGAAAGCTCACCTCTGCAGGGAAGGGAAGAAGGTTAAATGTGATACTGAATCTATTCAAAAGATGTGTGAATGCTTTGTAATTGTTTTTTTAAAAAGTTATTCAAAGACAAATTCTAACAAGAGGTTTGTGACATACAGAAATGACTACTTGCATCTGAAACACCATCTTCCTTTTCCAGTCACAGCCAATGGCACTGAAGTACTTAACTATTCTTTAGTCCTTCAGTTTACAGTCTTCTTGTGTACACAGTCTTTTGCATCACCTTTCCTCTCTTACACCTGCAGGCAGGCAGTCTCAAGCAAGGTGTAAAACAGAAAGTGGGCCTGGCTATGGATAATTGTCATCCAGAGCTATAGACTTCAATGGCAATTTTAATCTGTGGAAGGTATTTAAAATGCTATGTTTCCAGACTGGTTGTACTGCAAAGAGGGATTAGACCTCTGTGTAGAACAGACTCTGGCACACGAGCTTACTGCATAGTAGAGTCATCTTCATCTGATGTCTCTTGTGCTCCCAGTGCACGTTGGATCCAGACTGTATATCTCAGCCTTCCACCTTCCCACAGTCAGCGAGAGGGAGATGGAACTTGCCTGGGGTCTTCACACCCTCACCTCATGTATCCACAGCTACTTGCATTTGGAGGGCAGTGATCACTGAACAAGCCATGGACCCCTTTTCATAATCATTCATATTTGTTACTTGTACCTTCCTGCTCACACTACATAGGCTGCACAGCATTAATAGTTTTCACTAGATAATCATCTTAAAATTGGCAAGAAAGAGGTTTCTGGTGAAGCTTATGAACTTGTCCCCTGGTTTGAAACATCTCACAAAACAGACAACCCTTTCTTCACACTGTTCTGTGCAGAGGTGTGAAAGCTTGTGTACCATTTCTTCTAACAAAAAGTAGGACTTCTACATACTGTTAGCAGCTAAAATTCTCTCAGAGTATTTTTTCATTCTTCTTTTCTTTCTCTTTTTGAACAGATTTCTGGGATTCCTCCTTAAACCACAGAAGAAGAGGAGAGGAGTTATCCCACCCTGCGAAAGACTCTGCTTTCAGCACTGCCCGAGCAGACAGTTTAAGATCTACCCAATGTTTTGCAAGTAGCACAAACCACTGCTCATGTGAAATTGAGCTGTCAATAGGAAATGACAGGCTGTGGTTCGTGAATCCTATTTTTATAGAAGAGTGCAGTAATCCTGTTCCTCCAGATGTACCTCCTTCTGAAACTTATCCCATGAGCGCCGATCTCCTCCCTGGCACCACACTAACTGAAAGGAGGTCTCCGCGCCGCCCCCCTCCACCTCCACCTTCTCACGCTTTCGTTCAGAAATCTTCTCTGAAGCTCCTACAGGATCCCATGACTGCCTGTGAAAACGAGCTGCTTCTTCAGTCACTAGGAAAGAGCATCAAGGAAATGAAAATTGAGGGAGGTAACAATAAAGAAGAAGGGAAGCAGAGCTGCTCAGTCAGTGAGCCCTCAGCAGTGAGCCCCAAGAAGGGCTCCCAGCCCTCTGTCCCCCCGCGGAGGCGGCTGTGCGAGAGGACCTCAGAGGCCAGCTGTGTGGGTAAGCCTGGAAGTTGTGAAACACTGAAAGAGGAACGGACAGAAGTAAAACAAGACACAAGTACAGAAAGAAGAGATAAAAGCTCACTGTGCAAAAAGGCTGTAGAAATGCCTGGGGAGGTTTCTGAAAGGGCTGTATCACAGTTTCAGGAGACAAAGCCTGAACCTGCAGAGAAGAAGGAGGACATGCCTGAGATAAAAAGCAATGCCACTGAGAAAGGAAAGTCACCTCCTGTCCCACCACCGAGAAGGAAGAGGCTTTCCCAGGTACCAAGGGTCCCCAGCTCCTGCCAGTTGAATCAAAGAACAGTGGCAGACATGGCCATGGAGCAGGCTTTGTGCAAGAGTGGCTCAGCTGTGGTGGCAGGTAGTGCCACTTGCCCAAACACTAAGACTGAACTGGGACACAGCTGCAAATCCATCAGCTCAGCCGAACTGAAAGGCTCGCACTCCTCCCTGGAGGGCCCGGGAGGCACCACTGTGGCTCAGACAGCAGTGTCCGAGCCAGACTCCTACTCCACCAGCAGCACAGAGGATGACCTGGAGATGCTGAGCAGTTCATCTGGTAAAAAGACACGCTCTGTGATCTTGGGCAAGGCAAAGAACAGACTGTCTTTTGTGAGCCTGTCCAACGTCTTCACAGTCTTTTTGTCTAGTGACAGGAAGCTGCAGAAGAAGATAGTGGAGCTGGCACAGGACAAGGATTCGTACTTTGGCAACCTGGTGCGGGACTACAGAGTGTACAGTTTAGAGATGATGGCAAAGCAGAGCTCCAGCACAGAGATGCTACAAGAAATTCGGATGATGATGACACAGCTGAAGAGTTACTTGGTGCAGAGCACTGAGTTGAAATCTCTGATAGACCCAGCCTCCTACACTGAGGAACAGTTAGGTAGGTGACTCTGCTTTACTCATCCTCAGGCAAGATTTGGGAAGTTGAGGAGGAAGACGGGATTAGCAGACACAGGTTCTGCTTTAGAGAATGATAAACTGACTCCTAAAAGCTCTGGGTGCAAACTGAAGTCTGCTCTGTGGTTGCCAGCACTTGGAAGAGCAGCTCTAAAAACTGGGAGACCAATGAGGGGGAAAATCCCATTACAAATGTTTTAAAGGGAAGAGTTTAGGCAGAAGAGATGTGAATTTGTGTGTATGTGGGAGACATGTATGTATATATACATGCATATACAACCATACAGATATGAGCACACATGTACACACAGAGCTGTGTTCGCTGGAAACACAAACGGCCAGGTTCCCCCTGCACAGCTGTGTTTCCCATGCCCTCCCCCATCCACTGCCCCACACCGCAGTGAGGATGGGGAACTCCCTGCATGTAGCAGCCAGAGCAGGGGTCAATCACTGTCTCACAAGGAGGGACAACACTATGATGATTTTGAGTGGCTGGCTGGAGGAATCACTTGATCCCACTCTGTGCTCCTCAGAACTCAGAGGTGTGGAATCGCTGCCTGTTGTGAGACCATTGCTGGCTCCAAAATGCAGCCTTCACCTCCCTTTGCCACAGATGTAGTTTGCCTTTGAGGAGAAAAAATAATCTTTTTGTCTCTTTAGGGGTGTTTTGTTGCTCCTTATTCAATGCTCAGTGAGTAATGTGCTACTTCCTTCTTTGCTAAGATAATGGACTGTATGTACATTCATGAGGGAATATACAAAGAGCTGTAGGATTTTTTTATCCTAGTCAAAGACATGCAGCCAGAAAGAAAGTGCATGCATGCACTCACATGCTCTTTTGACTTAAAACTAATTCTTGAGGACCTAAAAAACAATGCAGAGCTATTTATAAGATCTCTAAATTGGCTTAAAGCAAGCTGGGAGTCAGAAGATCCCCAACACAGAACATGGCCAAGCATGGAAGTGACCAGGGATCCTGCAGCTCCAGGTCCAGGTGGGACCCAGCTAAGTGGTGAGCCAGGACGCAAAGGCACTCAGGTGTCAGTCTCAGTAGGCCCTGCTGACTTCTTTCTCACCCAGCAAAGGCTTCACGTGATTGTGGACTCTCCCCAGAACAGACCTGCTGCCAGACCCTTACTGTAGCTAGGAGAGGGGAGCTACAGTTTCACTTCCCAGGTACCTTATGTAACACCTGCAATTTTTGTCCCAATAACCCCTTTCTTCAAGGCAGTGAGGGTGTCAGCACAGAGAAGTCTGTCTTGTGTCTTGATTAGGGAAGGCGGAGAGGAGGCAGAAAGAAGAAGTGTCCTTGTTCTGCTTGGTAGAGCTGCATGTGTGCGAAGATCCCCCCACCCTCCCACAGACACACTTAGTTAGATCTAGGCCTGTTTGCTGCCAGTTCCTTAGACAGGATAATATGGCCCAGTTAGCCTAGGGAGGACTGTCTTCTCTTGTGGAGGACAGGGATTCCCACCATGGAAGACGTGAATTTGTCCTGCTTCAGGATGACTGATTCTCTGGATTCTTTAAAATAGCTGCATTTCGTTCGCATAAATGTTACTGCCCTCTTTTCCATTCCTCACTGACTTAGCAGATGAACTCTTTTGCCAGTGACCTTTTTGCCTCATTGCAGGGCTGACAAGAGGATCCCTTGCAGTCCCTTTAGCTCTGCCTCTGGTTTCTAGGAGTCAGACAACAGATTTTCTCAGTCTTTCATGCTTCCTTTTGTCTCCTGCTAAGTATGAAGTAAATGCTCAACCCACACTGACTATTTCCTCATGGTGTAAGAGTTGACTTAAGTATCAGTAAGTTAAAGCCACTTGAGCAGTAAGGGTGAGATAACTTCTGACCAGATATTGGTCCCGGCCTCTGAGCTAGTGGCTACAGCCTCTTTTCAGTCACTGCAGAGAAAAGAGCGCTTTGAGGATGCAATTAATTTCATCCCAAATTAAGTATCTCAAACAGGTCAAAGGACATGAGATGAGTCCCACCTGGGTATCTGTAAGGGCAGGACTGTGAAAAGAAGCACAGTGAGGTGAGGTTCCTCATCTCTTCCCAGAGTTGGCTTTCTTGCTGCCTAAGCAGTGCCATGCTGGTCAGCCAGGAGTCAGGTGAAGACAGGAGAGGCTGGTGGTAGCAAGACCTTTCCTGTAGCTCCAGTGGCAGAGACTGCACATTGATGCTCATCTCAAGCCTGTCCAGGACTTTTGGAAAGGGTTGGTAATGAAACATTTATGCTCTGGCACGCAATTTTTGTTCCCTGCTCACAGCTATGCAGTAGTGCATGAATAACTATCCACATGCTTTCTTAGGAGTTCTACTTGCACCTGTACTACTGTGTTGATTACTTATCATGGACTTTTGTGTTCTCCCTTCTCTGTGCAGAAGTGATTGCTGAGACGGCTTTGTACAAATGTGTCCTGAAACCTTTAAAAGAAGCCATTGATTCTTACTTAAAAGAAATCCACAACAAAGATGGATCTTTACAGCAGCTAAAAGAGAACCAACTTGTGATACAAAACACAACTACCACTGACCTAGGCATCACAACCAGTGTGCCTGAAACTGTTGTGCTGGAAAAGATCCTGAACAAGTTCACAACCATGCACAAGGCCTACTCCCCAGAAAAGAAGATTGCTGTCTTGCTGAAGTCTTGCAAACTCATCTATGACTCCATGGCTCAGGGAAACCCAGGTACAGCACTCCTACTGAAATGGTACCCCTCACTGATCCTTCTTCATGTATCAAAGGAGTGGGGTTTATGATACAGTTGATGTGGAGGCAATAGTGATGGTCAGTGTGCTAGGTAGCAGCTGTCCACAGGTTATGTTCAGAATGGGCTGTTTAGTGACTGAAGTTCTCTGCACTAATAATGGGTATATTACCTGGTTATCTTTATGTTCCATAACTCCAAAACACAGGTGTCTGCAAATGTGTGCTTTATGGATAATGTCCTTTTTGAACAGGTCTTCACACTCTCCATAAATCCTCAGGGCTCTGTCCCAGCTTGTAGCAGCTTAATGGTAGATTCTAGGAATGGGTCTTTGGGAAAGGTCTCTTGATTTGACCTTTACAAAGTTTTTCCTAAACCGAGGAGACACAGAACACTAGTGCTGTTTGTTTCTAATACCTGATGCTCCAGTAAATTCCAAAAGCCGCTACTACACGTTTTTGGTGTGAGGAAATATGTGCTCTGCATACAAATAAAACTTGGACCTCAGGTCCACCACTAAATGCGCACACATTAAGCCCTTGGCCTGCAGACAGGATGGTTTTTTGCAGATAGACCGGGAAGCCCCTTCCTCCAGGAATCTGTCTTGCCAGTTTAAGAGCTTTCGTGGTATACTGGTGAGCTGATGACCAGCCATGCATTAATTTGGAGAGAAGCCAAGTACCAATTTGCAGAGAAGCCAGACACCAATTTGCAACAACCTGTGGTTGTTGAACTCACAATCTCCAAAGGTGCTTTGAGCCATTCTACTTTATTTTGTACTGACAACAGTCTTGGAGCACTTACACAGGAACTGTTGTGTCCCTTCTGAGCCTCACCTCAGGGTTGCCCCTTAGACAGTATGCGGTGAGGTTCAATGACCAGTCTAGACACACTAACAGTAGAGCAAGAAGCCACAGCAGGGGCTCAGCCTAAGCTGCAGGGTGGATAGGACCACTGACTGTCCTCAAGTATTAGAAGATTTGGACACATGTAGGGGAATTTGCTGTAACTTTGTTAAAACTGTTGTATTAAGTTTGAGAGTAAATTTGGTATAGATCGAAGACCCGCGTGCCCCATTAAAACCCACACAGGAGACACACTCTCCTTCCGATGCTGGTGGTCACACTGCATTTAGCTCATGACTGGAATTTCTCTGTCGCAGGAAATGCCGTTGTGTCATTTTATGTAACAGAAGTTGGGGGTCGGGGAAATAATTCAAAAAGCCCTACATGTTTTAAAAGATTGGCATTTATGAAATCGGAGGATTTCATTGTGGTTTGCTATGCTAACCAAAGTGCTTCATTTCGGCCAGCTCAGCTGTTTTCTCATGTTGAGTACTACCTTGTACATCCTTGACCACCCGTGTGCATCCAGTTCCCTCTTCAGTATATGTGATCAGAGATGCATATCAGGGCCTCATCAGAAGAAAACTGGCCTGGCATTAAGGAAATGTACCCCAATGAATTCAGACCAGAAAAAGAGGTTAAGGGGAGGAGAATACTATAGTCTAACTCCTGGAAGACAGTGTTCTCAGAGAGAAATTGAGTGAAATGTCCTGTAGACCCACTTAGAAGTTAAATGCGTGAAAGCTCTTCAATGAAATGAATTGACCCCAGATTACTTTGATTTTCCACCTGGTATAGTCAAACATTCAGCAAACTGGAATATTTTTCTGACAGGGATTTCCCAGCTGGTGCTGTGCAGAAGAGCATTCTTCTGGCTGCTCAGACCAGATTTTCAGTGAGCAGGAATTCTCCTCCTGCTCTCTGCCCCTCAAGAGCATCGCCCCAAGGCCCCTTTGCTTTCAGCCAACCCTGAGGCTGCGCAGTGCTCTTCGCACAGGAAGAGCAGAGGCCGTGCTTGGCTTCCTGTGCAATAGTCTGTTCTTCTTTTAGCTACTTTTACTCACTGCTGAATTAGAAAGTTCCCTCCTCTTCCAAGATCAGAGCAGGTGGAACACAAAACTAATCATTCCCTTTGCTGACAGACCAAAATCGGTCTACCTCTGTCAGAGAGAAATTTTCTCTTCAGTAACATGATAACTATTTATGTTGTCCAGTTTAATTTGCAATTTGGTAGATCAGGCAAGGTCTTTCTCCCCTTCAGGCTGACTGTAGGATGAGCTGACTTGGGAATATAAAATCATATCCCAAAGCAAAGTGCAAATACCGCCAAAACAAGCACCCTTTTTTGGTTTTCTTCTGACCCCCATGAAAACACAAGTTTTTTAACATACTGAGACCTATGTACAGCTGTCCAGGTTTGGTCAGTGTGTCCAGACAGATACCAAGTTTTCTTTAAAGCTAGAGATAGGCTTACTCAGCAACATCTGTGCCTGTGGTAGTGCCCATCTTTGCACTGCTGAAAGAGTCATGAAACTTGGAAGTCGGCCTTGACTGACTCCATGTATATTAGGCCACTTTAAGAAAGGAGGAGTTCTCTGGTTTGGTTGCAATTCATAATACATGACAAAATATGCCTGAAAAATTGTCTGTGGTTGAACCCCCTGATACTTAAATGATGAACTGAATGGGTCAGACCCTCAGCTAGCTTAAGCTAACATTTCTCCCTCAAGTTGAAGGCAATCAACTTGTATATCTGATTCATCACAAGGGATCAGGAAGATACGTTCACAGTCTTTGTCAATACACCTTTCTCCCAACAGATCTTTGAGTACAAGATACAGATCTGTCATGAAGTAGGATTCATCTACAGCTACATCTATCTGTAGGTGGCCACAATGTGTATCGGTGTAGCTTCTTCTTATAGACCATGGGGACTTAGTCTATGGACTTCAGCTGATTCATCTGGCTAGATGTAGGTATCTTTTTAGTGTGAGATGACTCATGACAAACTCCACTGATTATATTGATTAGCTCATAACTGGCTATAAAAGGAGTTTAGAGGTACTGGTTCAGATACTCAGTGTAGGCAGTGGTATTAGTAAGTGAATCATCCCCAAAGGGACAATTATGATAGCATTGCGGGGTCTTACTGAGATTTTCCAAGTTCTGTGCAAACTTAAATAACAGCAATAAAGGCCTCCAAGAATGTAACTTGCGATCAAAAAATATGTAACCTGCCTTCTAAAAATACCAGGAATAGTTCATAAGATTAGTATGCATTACAAGAATACAAGAAGTAGAGTTTGGAAATGCACCCAGCCCCTCCCCAGAGAACTGTCTGTAATTTTTTTTAATCTGTGCACCAGAAAAAGTAAGAGGCAGAATTCACAGGGAGCTGTAATCTCCCAGCTCTCTGACTGATCCTGCATTTGAAAGGTTTGCCCTAGTACCCACAGGGAGAATTGGGCACGTATCTCATTTATACAGAAGCACTGTAATCTTATGTAGAAAAAAAACCTGCCTATTATTTATCTTTCAGGAATACTTTTACTCAGACAAAATGTCAAAGGCTTATCAGGTGATAGGTGTAGAATGAGAACCTCTGGTTTTCACTCTATCAAAACCAAAAATGACACTTGTGGAGTGATAAAAAAGATGTCAATCTGCAGTATGCGTGGTGTGTACTGGCAATGGTGAGCCTGGAGCTCACAGCCCTGTTCTACCTGGGAACTGCCACTCTGGGGGAGAACTGGTGGAAAAGCAGTAATAACAGAGCAGCTTGGTCAGTCCATAAGCGGGGAAAATCAGGCACTGAAAGGCTCTAAGCTTAAGCTGGAAATCTGAATGATAAAAAGACTGCTTTTGAAGGGGATCCAAGAAGAATGAACAGAGGAACAGTTTTTCTTACTGCAACATTTTTAACTTCTGGACTACCTGAGGTTATGAAGCTTCTTTTTTTGGAGTATCTTTGAACTTCACAGGGAGCTGGAGTATAAAGTTCAAAACCAATTCTGTACTATTGATGTGATGGTCTAGGTGACTGGCCCTAAACCACCTGATTTAATAAATTCTGTTGCACAGTTTTGCATGGCTAATGCTTAGTGTGCTTGTGGAAGAAGATGGAAGGTAGGATATATATTTCACTGGAATCTCTCTCTTCCGTAGCTTTTAGCATTCAGTTTGTCATCCCACATAGAACTGAGCAGCTGAGTATTTGTTGTCTTGAAGCATGAAGCAGGGTGTCTGCAATGGGATAGCTGAGACTGTGAAAAGGAAACTGGCTTCAAGTATTTCAGCAACCAGTGTAGAACTGATGCTAGAAGTTCCTAAAACTAAGTCAGAGCAATCCCAACTCAGTGATCACTTCTGAGAGGAAAATAAAGCTATACATAACAGTTTTGCTTTGTTGTATTTAGGATGAGAATATTTGGATGTAAGTTACTATCAATGAAGGCTGATGGACTACCAATTATACCCTTTTTTTCTTTTTTCCTGGATATCATAATTTCTACATTCAAATTAAAGAGGCTGTCCAAATTTTTCAATGGGAACAAATTCCTACGAGCTGTAAAATGTATGTTTTGAAATGGATTCATGCTGCCTGCATGTATTAACTCTCTTAATTCAACTGCACCATAAATCAACCCTTGTATAAGTAGCATGGGATGGACAAAAGACCAAAATGCTAGGGAATGGAAGGATGGCCACAATCTTATGATCTTGAACAAATCTCAGTTAACCTTTCTGTATGTCAGGTTTCCCAGCTATAAACTGAGGGTAAAATTCATATTTCCTGAAGCGCTGCTGCTAGACCTCGTTCCAGTGTTTGCAAAATATTAGACCACGATGCAGAACATCACTGTCTGCTGGTTGTCCAAATATACACAGAGGGAAAAGAAATCCATGAATGTGTTAAAATAGACCGTAATTTCTTTATGGAGGCTTAGGCAGAATTCCAGTTGCTTTAAATCATGTATTTAATTAATACCCATTCCATTCAAGTACTGCATCCCAGACAGGAGCTGATGTTGTATTTGCTTTGCTATAAACATAACAGAATGGCAGAAGAGAAGGCTTATTTTAAGCTTCTTACAGATATTTATGAAATAAATGTTTCCTGATCCTGCAGGGAAGAGGACGAAATAAAGCAAGCAAGTCATATCTGGAGTAGGACAACACCACCTTGAACAAGCAAGCCCAGTCCCAGTGTCACAGAGACCACTGGCAGGGTCAGAACTAGGTTTAACTCTCTCAGCTGCAACCATACCACTGTGTGAGTGACCACAGATGGAATTAGACAGGCAAGTCTGGGAGCTTGGCTTTGGCCCAGATTGAAAGTAGGGCTGAGGAAGCAGCAGCCTGCAGAGAGCATCCCTGCTGGATGCTAGTTAGTGCCCTGGTGCCTTTCATCACAGAATCACAGAATGGAATGGATTGGAAGGGACCTCTGGAGATCATCTAGTCCAACCCCATTGCTAAAGCAGGTTCACCTAGAACATGTTGCACAGGATCACATCCTGTGTTTTAATCTCTCCAGAGAAGGAGACTCCTCAACCTTTCTGGGCAGCCTGTTCCAGTGCTCCATCACTGTCAAGGAAGTTTTTCCCTATGTTTAGGTGGAACTTCCTGTGTTCCAGTTTGTGCCTGTTGCCCCTTGTCCTATCATTGGGCACCACTGAAAAGTGACAGACCCCATCCTCTTGACCCCTGCCCTTTAGATATTCATAAGCCAATGCTTATGAGATTCCCTCTCAGTCTCCTCTTCTCCAGGCTAAAGAGCCCCAGGTCTCTCAGTCTTACAAGAGAGATGCTCCAGTCCCCTCATTATCTTTGTACCCCTCTGTTGGACTCTCTCTCCAGTAGTTCCCTGTCTCCAACAGGGAGACCAGAACTGGATACAATACACCAGATGCCTCACTAGGGCAGAGGGGGAGAAGAACCTCCCTGACCTGCTGGTCACACTCTTCTTTAAGGTACCCCAGGATAGCATTGGCTGCCTTGCCCACAAGACCACACTGCTGTTTCATGGTTAACCTTGTCCACTAGGACTCTCAGATCCTTCTCGGCAGAGCTGCTTTCCAGCTGGTCAACCCCTAAAACTGGTACATGGGGTTATTCCTCCCCAGGTGCAGGACTTCATAGCACAGGGAGCATGTGGGTGGCAAGCACCAATCTCTTAGGTATCTTGTTTCACAGGCATTGTTTAATGTATCTTTGTGCCTCATGCTTCTGGTCATACTGAGTTGCTGACAGCACCTATTATCCCCATAGATAGACTGAGATACAGGATGTCTCAGAGACATACTTGGTCTGATGGCTGTAGATATATAATCTAGTCCCTGTGCCTGTTGTGATATCCAAGGCTGGGAGAACAAGGGCAGGGTCAGAGTCCTGCCCTCTCAAGCACCTATCCTTGGCTTCATGTGCATTCAGTAGAGAGAAGCTGTTGTGATGCCTGTTAGGAGTAGGCACAATATACCATGCCTGCTGACCTGCTCTTGCCAACACTGGATCTTTGTGGCAACACATGGAGTCAGAGCTAGATACTTGATGATTTGCTTTTCTTTTCTCTTGTTGACACCTACAGCTCCTGCTGACTTCAGCTTTAGGTACAGACGTGAGTATTTGAGAATCAGGCTTGATATTCCCACAAGTGGATTAATTAAAATGATGCCTAGTAGTTTGTGCAGGTTATGAGCATACAGCATATGAGTACTCTTTCCATTATTGCAGTCGGACATCCCTACTCTGAGTTTATTAATCAAAAAGAAACTGTATATCAGAATTTCTTATTTAAGCCATATAAACACCCGGGAGTCCAATAATTTCTATGAAATTTTAAAGTTGAGAAAGGTTTATAAAAAGGGCTGCTGGGCAGAGCAGCTAAATCAGCTTACAGAAATGAAATAGGCAGCAATGAAAAGTAATTGACTCGGTGCCTGCTTGTGTACACAACCACTTCTAAGCCAATAAAAAGGAGACATTCTGTAGAAGTTCTTGAAAAATGTCCTCTAACTAGAAGTTGATGACTGGGGTTATGGAATTGTTTAGTTCCAAGTTTCTGTTTCCACTGCATTGGTTGGTCAGTCCTTTGGTTGGTTGATGATCTCTTTCAGTGACATTTTATTAAAAAAAAAAAAAACCAAAAACAAAAAAACAAACAGCGAAACAAAAAACCACACACACAAAAACCAAAACCAAAGTGGAAAGGAATTCATGTTGTGAAATAGCAATTTTCTTGGATGCCCTGGCAGACACAACATGGTTTGGTCATGAAAATGAAGTGGTAGTAAAACAATATTCTGCTATTGGTGTTGCGCTGGAAACCTCTAGGCTTCAGGCAATCAGAATCGAACTCTTTGGTACTTCATCTTCCTTTACACTAGTTTTATACAGAACTAACTCTGCTGGCATCTGATTTACTCAGGTCAAAAGCAGAATAGGACTTTTGTCTGTGCAGTTTTTCTAGTATATTTTCATGTCTCAGTTGTGTCATCTTTGTTTTTGCTGGACAATATGAAATAGTTGTAATACTAAGCTGTTTTTATTACGGTAATATATATGACAGTAATGAATTGGACCCTTCACAGAGCTGAAGTTTTCACAGAGTCATAAGCCAAGGAAACAACAGACAAACAAAATCTCCATCCAGATGTTAATGAAACAATAGAGTCCTTTTATAGTTTGGTTGAAGACCAGGCTGTGTTGTTTAACTAAAGGCATCCATAATAAAGCAAACAGAATTGAAAGCGTTAATCCAGCTTTCATTAAATAAATTGTCTCTGTTGTGGCGTGTGCAGACTGTTAGAAACAGACTGAATTACAGCCCTGACAGTCTCTCATACTCTTAACACTTTGTTTTAACTGGATCAACTCTCTGTCCACTAGATTTATTACTGGGTTTATTTTAAAGCCATATTTTGTTTTTTTTTTTTTTAATCAGTGGCTAAGCTTATGTTTATTTGAGGCTTTGTATGAGTATCTTTCTTTGCCAGTGGAGAATCTGCGTCAGCTATGAATGACAAAAAAGGAAAGCTGACTCATGGCAAAGATTTGAAATAAGTCAGTGGGAACATCTGCGAAATAGGAATTTATGCCCTACCATGGAAGACCGTGTGGACTATGGGCCAAAAGCAGACAGGGCATAGTTTCACTAAAGCTACACCAAGGGTAGCTTTGATTCTTTGATGTGAGGCAAACAATTCTCACATGAGACACACAGGGCCCATGAAATGAACACATCCAAGTGCTCAGGTGAGGAAAACTTCCCACTGTCTGAGGGAGGTCATTCAGAATGAAAGCAGTCTGGGCTTAGGTTAAAGGGATTACTCAACTCTGAATGCTGGGAAGATAGGCCTGTTGAGCAACTTGCTGTTATGGGCTCTCCATGATGAATGTATGACATGTTGGTTGAAAGTGAAAGCATCTTTCAAATAAGAAAAGTTATCCTTGTGTTCTTTGCTGTTTACGCAGTGAAGTTCAGCCTGGATTCTATTTTAAGTAGTTCTTATTTATAATGATGACTGTTAATGTGTATGCTTTTTTGCTGTCAGAGATCCCAAAGAGCTTTTACAGATTACATATAAGATCACTTTGTTGACTTTGTTGATATGCATGTTTTAAGCACAGGAAATCTTGAGCCCATGAGGATCTGTTCTTGTAGCACCTACCGCACGCCGAGTTCAAAAACTAGTCTAAATCCAGTGTAAAAGGCTTTTTGTTTTCTTAGCTGGGCACCATGGTTAGAAAGATGCTTCCCCTTAGATCCTAGCACTTGGAAGATTGTTTTAATTAGGAACATGTAGTGTGATGGTTTGCCTTCTGAAGGAACATAAACCTAAAAACCACTGTCTCAAATTCCATTTTCTTTTCTTTGGTCTCAAAAACCTAAGTGAACCTAAGAGGAAAAATACCCCTAATGCATGTAGACAACTTTGCTGCTAATGTGAATTGCAGTCTTGATGGCAGTGCCAAATCAGAGGACCAGGCTGACAGTCTTTGCACTCTTCAAGGATTGTCCCTTTTCTGTGATCCATAAAGTTTAAGTTTCTTTTTCTTCAGTTAATAAAGAATGGCAGAAATGGAGGTCACTAGAAATTTTCAAGCTCCTATTTTGGGCTTGAAGCAAGTTGAATTACTTTTTAAGTGAACTAACTTTCCCTTTTTCAGCATTTTTTTCTTTGCTGGTGCTTTCAAGCTTTAACTCCTCAGATAATGTAAGCTAAAGTCTGCAAAGGACATGCTAGGTGAGAAGCTGTCTCTGTAGTGTGGGAACATGTCTTTGTGGTGAGTTTATTGGGACCACTCTGTGTTTCTCTTTGCCCAGGGAAACCATATGGTGCAGATGACTTCCTCCCTGTGCTCATGTATGTGTTGGCCCGCAGCAACTTGACTGAAGTCCTTCTAAATGTGGAGTATATGATGGAGCTCATGGACCCTGCTCTGCAGCTAGGGGAAGGTAGAGTACAGTGTTTGTTCCGGGGATATTCGCTTTGGAAATCACGATTTACCTCTCTCACTGTTTGTGAAAGTGGGGCAGTAAGGCTCTGGCTTGGCTTTGTGGATAATCTTTGTCCAAACTTTTCAAATCTGAGGCTCTAAAATTATTGTCAAACACCTTAATTGCTTTTAGCAGTGCAGTGCCATTAGACATGAGCTAGAAAGGCAGAGGCCCATCACAAATGGGAACTGAGTTGCTGAATTGGTAACCTAAACAGAGACATCTAGTGTTCCTTGGGCCAAAGGCTGAAAAGTTAAAAGGTCTTTGCCTAGAATTAAACTACAATCCATTGCGTGGACACTTTTATTTATTCCAAACAGAAAAGAGTGCATTTCTTAAACTGCATTGTATGCCTGGAACCACACATCATTCTCGTGATACTTTTAAAGTTGAGTGACCCCTTGGACAATGTTCTCTGACTGAGTATCATAGCAAGGTAGAGAAAGGACGGTCTGGTTAGAGAGGAATATTGGGTTTGGATGTGAATAAAGACCTCTGCTATTAGAGGGATAAACACCCCAGGAAACTGTGAGCCTTTATTTTCTTCAATATAGCTTTGGAAGCAAATGCTACTAATTGTGACAGGGTTATGCACTCTGAATTAGGAACACAGACCATTTTTCACCAAGTAGTCACTAAACCAATAAAACAAGGCTTATTTTGGACTTTATTTTGGTAAGTACTGAGGTTCTAGAAAGGAAACCTGGATGAACAACAGCAGACTAATTTTATTTCTATTAAATAAAGGTAAGTGTAGTTAAAGATGTCCATGCTCACTGCAAGGGTGGTGGACTGGAAGACTTTTAAAGATCCCTTCCAACCCAAAGCATTTATGAATCTATCCTCTAAGTCTGTAAGAGTATGTCATCCCAGCATAGTGCAGAGGTGGGCAAAAGTAAGCAATGACAGAATGAGCAACAGCAACACAATCATATTAGTGAGGGGTTTCTGCACAGGATAATTTTCCTGCTGAAAAGAATTGTTATCAGAAAAAAATGTTAGCCTAAGCACAGCGTTTTGCTGACATAGCTAAGCTGGTTTTGGTGATCTTCCTGTCCACGGGTTCTTCATTTCAAAAAGGGCACACTACCAGGCTGGTTACTGAAGTCAGCTGGGTTGAGGAGCTCTGGCTATTGAAGGCAAAGCTGGCTGGACGTTCTCTTAAGTCAAAGATGCAAAGGCTGTGAAATGTGTACTCCAGTCAAAGGGGAAAAATTTTCTGTAGGAGTTCAGCTCAAACTGGCTAAATAACCACATCAGAAAGGAGACTGGGAGTAACTGCAGATACAGTGAATGGAATGAAAAAAGAACATAAAGCAAAAGTCAACTTGAGTTAAGCTTTTCAAAGTTAAATAACAAAAGGTTATTCAGACACAGAAATAAAAGGAAAATGAAAGCAGAAGTGAGAAAATGTGAAATTATGTCAGATTTCATTTAAATTTGGCCTCCAAATTAAAAATTTGCTTTGAATGAATTTTATAACAACAGTGATGTTGACTACTGGGGCAAAGGCAAGGACAGATAATGGGCAGTGGCTGTGGAAACGAAGATACTGTAACATAGAAGAAAAATTACTTCCTAAAGAAGATGTAATGAATTCCTGACATGGGGGACTGGGAGGACTTCCTCTGTGGATTCTGAGGGAAGGGATACACCAGGTTGCAGATCACGTCGTGGGCACCCCTGCCTCTGCCAGAGCAGGAGAAGTATGGAATGACAGACAAGGGAGCATAGTAACTATATCTGAGAGGCAAAAAGTGGCACTTAAAGGTTTGTTAGCCTGTTCTTAGCTGGGCAGTAAAGAACGAGAGTGGCTTAGGTGTGTGCAGAGCTATGTAGCTATGGGACATTCCTCATCAGACCCACACGGTTGCGCAAAGTCCAATGGAATGCCTTGGTCTCTCCTCTGCTGCACCAACGTTGATGGTGCTCTGAAAATACCGCTCTGAACTAAAATGCAGCCTTAGCCACCACTTACATAACCAGCCGCGGTGGCTGTGGAGAGCCGGAGAAAGGGCTACGAAACCGCGGGCGGGATGGTGCGAGCCTTGGGAGGGGTGGAAGTGACACCCAGTGGCGACTGCATATTACTGCGAATCTCTGTGAAAACGGGGCAGTTTTCACTTCTCGGCAGCCGGGCTGGGGGCAGCAGGGTCAGGGGACGGCGCCGAGGCCGGGGCGGGGCAGCTGTCCTAGCAGTCCTGCTGGCCTAGCTGGCCTGCAGAGGCCGCCGGCCCTGCCCCTGCTGCAGGCCAGGCCGGAGGCCCGGGGGACGCCGTCGCGCTCCTCCGCCTCTGACACCGGGTGCTGCTCCCGCAGCTCTGCCGGCTCGCTCGCTCCCGCTGGCCAGAGGAGACCCCGGCCCCAGCCTCTCACTCACCAGCGGAGCCGAGCTCCGGAGGCAGCTGGGAAAACGAGCACTTCTGGTTAACCCGGTGCTGGGGCAGTGCCTGGACACCGGGTGCTTCACAGTCAAAGCAGCAGCTTCCTCGTATTCAACTCTGTCCTCTTTTGATTCCTCTTATCGTGGTCCACCTGCTTCCCTGGCTGCTGCAGCTGGTTATTTATTACCTGCTGGAGCCAACACCACAGCAGTCAGGGAGTTTCTGAGGGAAGAGGACTGGCTGCAGCTTTTACTGTTGTATCCCCTGTTTCTCTCTTTACCAAGAGTCATTCCACGGTAAACAGCCCAGGAATTACTCTCAGCCAAACACCTGGGCTCCCTGTCTGGTCGATAGAGATGGACGGAGGAGAGGGTGACATGTCCTTGCAGGTCTTAAACAGTCTTCAATGGTGCTGAGACCACAGAAGGCCCAGGCTCTAAGTGTTGTCAACCATATCCTGGGCTGCATCAAAAGAAGCGTGACCAGCAGCTTGAGGGAGGTGATTCTGCCTCTCCACTCTGCTCTGGTGAGACCTCACCTGAAGTGCTGTGTCCAGCTCTGGAGTCCTCAGCACAAGACAGACATGAACCTGTTGGAGAGGGTCCAGAGCAAGGCCACAGAAATGATCCAAGGGCTGGAACCCCTCTGCTATGAGAACAGGCTGAGAGAGTTGGGGTTGTTCTGCCTGGGGAAGAGAAGGCTTAGGGAAGACCCTTATTGTGGCCTTTCAATATACAAAGACAGAGAAAGGCTTTTTACCAAGTCCTGTAGTGACAGGACAGGGGGCAACAATTTAAACTGAAAGAGGGTAGCTTTAGATTGGATATAAGAATGGGTTGGATTTCTTTGTGAAAACAGTTTTTGTAGTAGTTTACCTTCAGTCTGTGTTTTCTCCTGCAACCTCAGCAGTCTGGTCAGTGACTTTGCTGTGAAGCAGAAAGGCAGGGAGGACTCTGTGGTAATTAGGTCTCCTTTCTCTTGGGTTAATTTCAGGTACTCCTGCACTCCCTGCAGCCAGGCAGGCAGTGCAAGGGTTGCCCAGCTGACCCTGCACAGGCACAGGCAGGCAGGATTGAAGTGGAGGTGAATGGCCCATGCAGGTGTGATGTTCACACAAGATCCTCTCCTTTTGCAGGCTCTTATTACTTAACCACCACCTATGGGGCCCTGGAACACATCAAGAACTATGACAAAATCACCGTCACCCGGCAGCTGAGCATGGAGGTGCAGGACTCCATTCACCGCTGGGAGCGACGGAGGACACTGAACAAGGCCCGGGCTTCCCGCTCATCTGTGCAGGTAGCTGGTATTACTTTCTAGGGAAAAAGCCTGGAAGATATTTACTAATTTTTAATATTATAATAATTTAGAAACAAAATTAACCCAAATAACTGTTTAAAAATGAAAGTACACACCGTGCAAGATTTCCAAATCTTAAAAAAACAAATCTCATTTGAAATATTATTTAAAAATGCATTTTGAAGTCTGGAAGTACCCTCATAATAATATAATTTTAAATTGGACTGGAGAGTGATTTTGTTGTTCATTCTTGAAAGAGGCATGCTAGGAACCTTCACTTGTGGAGAGCTGTAGTGGGCCACCACAGAGACCATCTGGTCCATGTCCTTAGGGCCTGGGGAATCAAAGAATCATAGACTCATAGAATACCAGGTTGGAAGGGACCTCAAGGATCATCTAGTCCAGCCTTTTAAAGTAGACTATATATACATAGTTTAAATGAGATGGCCTAGCACCCTGTCAAGCTGAGTCTTAAAACTGTCCAGTGTAGGGGAATCCACCACTTCTCTTGGGAGATTATTCCAATGTCTAATTGTTCTCATGGTGAAAAATTTTCTTCTGGAGTCCAGTCAGAATCTCCCCAGGAGTAACTTGTACCCATAAGTGAGTCATGGACTAAGCTGAGGAGATGTGAACAGAGTATGCAGGGGTAGTTTCTAGGTTGCATAAGCTGTAGGAGGATCTGAGACATCCCACAGGCCAGTCAGGCAAGTGCCTTCCAGAGCCTGGCTTCTGTCCAGATGCAGGGCAGACCCGACAGCTGCTGGCTAGCTTTGAAGCCCATGCTGCATGTGGCCTGGCAAAGACCTCCTCATGCACCAATGCTAGAGGATCCTGGGAGAGATGGGTGCTCTGGATCTCCAGCCATGATGAGACTGGGTGCAGGTCTAGGCAGGCGGGATGCCCAGCCAGCCTCGTGTCCTGCGATCAAGTTGTCACCCACAGGGAGGCAGCAAAGGCCACATCTCAGGTTTTGCAAAGACTCCATGGTGCAAAACGGAAAATTGTGAATGCCAAGGGGAGAGCAACGGGAAAGTCTCCTGAGGGTTAGACACAGCCCACACAGCCCTGTGATATCATGGTGTTTAACATGCTTCCCATATTGCTGTCAAAAGCCTCCCTGATCATCTCAGAATGCGTGGCTGGTGGCACATCAAATATCCATCCAGCCCCAAGTCCTGCTCTGGCAGCAGCTCATAGCAAGTACCTAGCAAGGAGCATAATAGCTGAGCAAGCAAATGCCACGTTTCCTTAGAAGATTTCCACCATCTCCCAGCAACATGAGGACCATTTTCCATTCCTTTGAATGAGGGGTAATATCAGATCCATATGAGCCCATCCTGGTGGAGGTAAACAGATTGCTGAGGTGTGCCTCTGCACACCTCTCTGGCTACCTTACTGACCTGCAGTGATTTTTAGGAAAAAACTTTTCACTGAAAGGGTTGTGAAGCATTGGAACAGACTGCCCAGGGAGGTGCTTGAGTCACCATCCCTGGATGTGTTTAAAAGCCATATAGATGTGGTGCTTGGGGATACGGCTTAGTGGTGGACTTGGTAGAGCAGGGTTAATGGTTGGATTCAATGATCTTAAAGGTCTTTTCCAACCTTGATGATTCTATGATTCCATGATTCTCCATAAATGCATTTTGGAAACCCATAGTCCAAATATTTGGCATATCTCATTTCTGCTGGGGAACCCGAGTATTTTCTCACTAAAAAGGCCAGGAATTTTTTTAAACTTCACAGATACAAGGTAACACGCAAGTTGCACTGTGGACAAAGATTCTGTAGCTTCTGTTCCTCAGGGAGCTGTTTGGTAAACTGCCTGAAATAGGATACAAATAAATCAGCCTTCTCAGCATAATAACTTCTGCTGTTTCCTTACTGATGAAAGGAAGTTTGGAGGACATGCTTCTTAAGGTTCTGTTTGGGTGATGGTGGAGTTACAAGGATGTCAGGGTTTAGGGTCAGGGCAGCCCCTCAGACCTATAACAGACACTCTCTGTTAACCCCCCTCCCTCCCCAAAGGGGAAGAGAAAGAGAGTAAGGAAGAGAGACTTAGCAATTAGAAAAGGAAACTAGAACAGCTTTAACGAAAATGAAATTAATAATAATAAAAAATGGAATATATAAAAATCTATACAAAACAAGTATCAAACCCAACCCCCTTGATGGCAGTTAATGTCACTGTCACCACTGATGCTGTGGAGCAGGCACCGGGGAAGTCCCAGACTGGGCCCCGCAGCAGACGGGAGCTGTGCTCAGGAGCTGGATTCTGGTACCAGGTTCAGGAACACGCAGATTGGATCGAAGGCAGAACGGACAGAGTCCTCCTTGGGTGCTCTGAGGAAGGAACCAGAAGAGGACCAGAGCCAAGCTGAGCAAAGCCAGCAAAGCAGGCCAAGAGGGGAGAGACCTTTCTGATCCCTCAGCTTTATACCGAATATGCTGTATATGGCATTTGGTATAAATTTGGTATATTCGTTGGTCAGTTTAGGGCCAACTTTCCTGTCCGCTCCTCCCTGCAGGTGCAGCCTTTCACTTTCTGCACCCCACAATGTGGTACCCAAGATCCAGCAGTGGCCTTGGTCTGCACACCAATCCTTGTCAGTAACTCTAAACATGGGGTGTTATCACTGCCTGAAGCAGACACTGTCTGTGAGAACAGACTGCTAACTTCAGACAGTGCAGTTAGAATTGAGCTGAAGAGTAAAATCGCTGAACAGAATTAGTTCTGTTCTCACTCAAACCAGGACAGTGTGTCACCACACTGCCACCAGCCCTTTCCTGTTTCTGTGAGACAGGGAGTTTTCAGGCCAGATCTCTGAGAGTTTTGGTTTCTTATTGTAGACTGTGACTTCTTGGCATCCTATTTCTTTAGGAGCTGTAGAAAAGAGGCAGAAGAAACTGCTCACTAAGGATATTCACCAAAATCAGGAAAAAAAAATTCACTTACGTGTCTTAACCAAATAATTAGCCCTGTAATGTGTTTATTAGTTTAAGTATTTGCTGATTCAGAGCTTGTTCATCAGAGAGGAGAAAGAGAATAATTAGGGCACTGGAAAATGATTGGAGGAGCATTTATGCATTAATGGGCATTTATGAGCTCTAAGCTGTTAAGAGCTTTGGGGCTCAATTCTACCTCCTTCAGTCCTAAGTCACTGTGTTAACTGCAAGACCTATGCTCATGTTTCTCTTCAGGATTTCATCTCTATCTCTTTTCTGGAAGTTGGTGCTCAGTCAAGGACACTTGCTTCCCGGAACGACACCACGGCTGAGCAGCTGAGGCAGCAGTGTGCTGAAAAGTTTGAAGTCTCCCATCCCAAGAACTATGAACTTTTTGTTTATGTTGATGACCAGTGGCTGCAGCTGGACAAAAATGCCCTTCCCCACCATATCAAAGCCTCCCTGCTGAAGAGTGAAACCAAGAAAGATTTCTGTTTTATTTATAAACCAATAGACCATAAAACCCCACCCGTTCCAATTGTTAAGGAGTCAGACTTTCTCTAAGGGTCATGCTACTCTTTTGTTGTGTTTGCTGTCATCCTGGAAGGGCTAGATAGTTTATCTCTTGAGACCCTCTGGTATCTGCAGACCTTGGAAGATCTCTCAAGTGTGGCCTTCAATACAGGGCAGATGTGCTAACTGTGGATGCTGTCTGAATGCAGGGCATTTCTCAGTAGAGTTCATTTGCAGAAATAAAAGGAGAAAAAGGGGGGGAATAAAAAGGAGAACATTCATCCTCTGGAAAACTTGAAGTATCAAACCTCAGAACCTCCCACTGGCAATCAGCCACTGTTTCAGAATGTATATGGACAGTAGAGAAAATCCAGAGATCCTGCAGAAAAGTGGACATTTACTCCATAATAAATTATGGCAGGTGTGAATGACCTCTGTGCACAAGGCCTGTGAAGGTTTGCACACACCTCAGTCTGTTTGGAGGAAAGACCGTGTTTATGTTTTACATTATCTGCTCACACAGTTCGAGTAAACTGCATCTTGTCTGATGTCTTCAGTGGAATAGGGTTGACACCTGTAACAGAACTCCATCTCCATCTTGCTGTCTACAATGTGTCGTTGCCTTTGACATCCATATAATTACAAACCATGCAGGAGGGTCCTAAGAATACATTTTCTGACATCTATTTGTCACTGAAATCAGCCAGTGCAGGCATTTTCATCCATGTATTTTTCTTACAGATTGAAAGTCTTCACCATCAGTTTTACATGTACAGCAGTTTTAATCACATTGGTTGTATGATAGTGTCTGGTTAATTGTATATTTATTTGCATGTGTGATATGGTGCAATTATTTTAAAATAAGTGTTTGTAAAGAATTTAATATTTTGCCCACTGTAACAAACCAGATTAAAATCTGAAAGTCAAAAAGAGAGAGAATTAAATACGTGTCCATTTTTACCCAGATGTCATTTTCTCTAGTGTTTTCCTATCTGCCAGGCCTGCTAGGTTATTACTTTAATAAATTCAGGCTGTTGCAGGCAGAACTTGGTGATTCTCCTGTCTACCTGTGCTTTCAGACATTCAGTCATTGCAGACCTAAATTCCCGTAGAATAAATTAAACCAATGCAAAAATGCATTTCATGAAATTTAAATACCACTTTCCAGGACAGGATAATGGAAGGAGGAACCTTAATTGCAAGGCAGTTCCATATCTCCTCAGTGCCTTCATTCAGGGAAGATTCCCACTGCCAACACAGGAAACTGGATTTTCTGCACGCAGGAGGCAAGCAACCGCCACTGCAGTGGCACAAGCGTGGGCTTAGTCCTAGTAAAGCTCTGATTAGAAAGAAAGGGTGCTTCACCTTGTTTTGTTTTGTTTTTAAAACTGCTATTCCCTCCCATGGATATTGAAAAAAGAATTGGGACATAATAGGCCATATTGCCCAATGTCCCTGCCTTACTTCTGAAGCTCCAAAGGTGCAATGGTATTGCATGTAGCTGGCCACTCAGCCTCTGGGGCTTGAAATGTCTACGTCTGCGTGCTCCATCTGTAGCACCCACTGGCCAAATCTGCATGCAGATAGCAAACCAGTGCTGTGCCTCTTCCAGATTGGGCTGCATGCCACTCTTCTCAGGAAGGGTCAACAACCAAGAATGAGGAACAGTGAATAACAGCAGTCTTGGTTTTGAGGACACCATGTGCAGAGCTTGCAGAGTGTGACACCACCACTGAGCTGACTCCAAATTCCTGGCTATTTCTGCTTATGTGCAGCTGTCAGCACCTCTGCCCTGCCTCTGGGCAGCACACAGGCAGGATTCCAGAGCTGAACCCCTCCCTCAGCTGCCATTAGCCTCCTGCGGGGCAGTGTGCACCTACTGGGAGCCTGTGCTGATCTCAGGGTAGCACTCAGGATCAAACCTGATTTCCAGTACCCATCTAATGGAGGAGATGCTGCCCTGAGGGCACTCACAGGCTTTGCTGCCTCCAGTGCCACCCCAGGGCTAGCCCACCTGGCCTGTGGCCCAGGACCCCATTTCAGTAAATCCCAGTAGATCTCTGACACACAGGACACAGAGGCCAGCTGTCCTGTTTCCACCATAGGCATCATCACTGATGTCCTTAGGTCCTGAGGACTGGCCTACTTATGTGCTGGCCATACTGAAGATGATCTTGACTGTCAGCCCTAGAGCTGTAGCAACAAGAGAGTCTGATCACTTATGAGCCTTCCTTTTTTTTCTCAAGGCTACTGCTCCTCCCTCTCCAGATGCTCTGTTTTGCACCCCGTCTCCCAAAGAAGATGCTTCTTGCAGCCCATCTCTTACGTCCCTCACCCAAACCATTGGCCCAGACTAGATGTAATACCTGTGTACAGGTATTACAGGTATTATACTACATGGGGTCCATTAACAGCAGGACTGGGGGTCCCCAGAACCAGGCTCAGAGATAGGGGGGGGAGGGGGAAGGTTTCTGACCAGCAGCTTAGTTCTGCTGTGACTGCTGCAAGTTATTTTAAGCCCCAGAAGAAAGATGTGTATGTCTGCCAAAGCCCTTGGCCTGATCAGGTTATCTTTATACTGTAACATTCACAGTTAATGAGCCTAAAGTAATCTGATGGGATGAGGCTAAAGTAGAAACACGCCAGGCAGGAAGCTAGGACTGATCTTCTGCTGGATATTTCCAGCAAGCGGTCAGACTTTGTACTGGCCAGGGTTGAACAACAGATTGATGAAGTGAAGCACTCCCGGCACCTTGCAGCCTCTTGGGATGTCTGAGTCAGCAGCTGGACCTCGGGAAAGGGGAACCACAGATTGTATGGCTGGTCAGTGGAACCCATGGAAATTGCAACAGTGCTAAATCGCTGCAAATCCAATTGGGCTCAGACTAAAATTTACCAAAGTCCCAAAATCAGACCTGCAGATCCCAGTTTTCAAAATGCAAAGGGTGCCAGATGAGTTTCCGAAGTCTTTTACAAATGGCCTCAAATGGCACATGCATCATTTTCCTCTGGCATAACAACTGCAGAGCTCTGATTTGATTTGCAAAGGTTGCCGTGGCTCTCCTGAACTCAGAGATTATTGACAGCAATGCACGTTACTGTGCCTGGCTGCGAGCTGCCTGGAAGGAAACCCCAGTGCTGGGGCTCAGTTCAGAGCAGGGCCATTGGGGGACCTGGCCTGTTTGGTCCCATTATATAAACCACCAGCAACAACTTTGCTCAGAGATACAGCTCAGGGCTACAGGGGTGACATGGCTCTGCCAGGGTCTAACCACAGCTGTCCCTTGTCAGGGAACATAAGCTGGTAGATGACCCACATGATGGGATCTTGGAGGACCTAGGACAGACAGCTGCCGCCCCTGCAAGCTCACAGCTCAGCAGTGGGGCTCCGGCGCTGGCTGTGCCAGGGGCATGCAGAAATAGCCTCTCTGGAACAAACCTGCTGTTGTTTTAGTGACCCTGGCAAAGCTCTCAGTCCCCAGCGTGGAGACTGCTGGAGTGGTTCAGCATATCCCTCTGGACCTTGGTGCCCAGGGTTCTGCACTGCTTTGGGCTGGTATCTGACATCTCAGGTGGTAAGGGGAAAAAAAAAAATCAAATGTGGGAATTAAATGGGCATTTTTAAATTCTCCATGGGATTTTGTTCATTTGCTTTCCCATGAGGTTTCCTGCAGCCTAGGCAAAGAGGAAGCAGTCCAGTCTCGTGATCTGCAGCCTCCTCTAGTTAGTCAGGATGGGCACACCGTGACTCACGCTGTGGCCCTCACATGAGCCATCAGCAGACTGGAGTGTTTCTTGAAACTTTGACCAAGTAGGGTTGTGCAATCCAGCCAATGCCTCCTCAACACTTGTTTGCAGAGAAACGTTGTGCAACGATCATTCATTTACTCGCAAGGAAAGGATCCCAGTGTGAGAGAGGAACAGGGAGACCTGCTGAACTCAGTGACTTCTGTGAAGAAAAAAGAAGGCCTATGAGGCCACTTCATGCACAGAGCTGATTTAACACCACTTTGCACCCAGTGATACAATCTGTCAATAATTCACTGAAATAATTACACTGGCAGGTCACGTATGACCTAAAATAAAAGCCAGTGGAATCAAAGGCAGTTTTCCTGCTAAAGTCAAGAGCTTTTGGGTCTCATCATGCATTGGTCACAATTGTACTTTGAAACAAGCACGAGACTGGCTTTTCCCCCCAGGCTTATGGAGTGATTCAGGCTGGCAGGGACACCTGGAGGACACCAGTCCAATCACTGCTGAGGTGGGGCTGCCTCCCAAGGTTGTTTAGGGCCCCCAGTCCAGCATTTCAACCCCTTGGCACTCTGAAAAACAATTTCCTCCTATCCAGCTGGTGCAAAAACCCTGCCTGCCCTTTCCCACTGGAGTCCCTCCTTGGATGGGTGTTTCTACTGTGGGTTCCTGGCCAGCTCTGCCTGTGGTGCACAGGATTAGGGACTTGCACTATTTCTGTAGTCTCCTGTTTCTTTTGAGGTATTGTGTCCCTAGGAAGGAAACGACTGCTGATTCAGAATGGCCTGAGCTTTTGGCACAAAATGCTGCTTAGTCAGGATTTTAGCTTTCATGTCCTTTCCCTCTGCTGCTCTTTTGTCCCTGTTCACACAGGGCACAGGATGAACACAGAAACAAGAGTCCTTCAGCTTCCTGCCCTGAGGTGGGCACAGCTGCTCAGCACTAAAACCATCCTGGTGAAAGAAGATCCAAGTTGGTTTGGACAAAATACTACTACTTACAGGTATCTCTGAAAAAATGCATGATCTCCAAGTCGAGGTGAACTGCTTTCTGCTGTATTGCTAGTGAAGAGGGGAGGGCAGCTACAGGGGCTCTCAACAAAAATAGTGTCCATGTAAGCTTGCATTATCTACAAGTAGTCAGCATATGATGTACTACAGAGGCTGCTCTTACATTCTGCCCTCCAGGTCCCCTCAAAGGAAAGGTGGTGAACTGCTGTGTGCATCAGGATGTTGGATAGAAACACACGGCAGAGTTGGCACAGAACGCCTTGGAAAAGGGCCTTGAATTCTGTTCCTAGCAATAAGGAGGAGAAGGACAGGAAGCCAAGGACAACGAGACTCTTCCTGGGGCTTACAGATACACACAACTGTTGTGCTCAGAAAAGGTTTTGTAATTAACACAGCTTCAACTTTGTCCTGTTCTGCCAGGTGATGACAATTTGCTGGGAACCTGACAGTTCCCATGTTTTACAGACATCGTTCCTGCACCCCAGCACTCCAGGAATGGCAGCCTGAGCAGCTGCGTGCCTGCAGGAAGAGTGAGGGTGCCTGCACTTGCCCAATGGACCGCAAGATACTCTGGTGTAAGACTGACCTTGCACAATCCTAAAATGATTTTCTCATCAGGTTCTGTTGCCAACCCAAAATAAACAGCCTGCTATGCAAGCACTAAGCTTGCGTGATGCTGTTTGGAGCCATTAAAACAAATGTACTGATCAATGCAGGTGAAGGTGTTTGTTTTTCTTCTTGTGTGGGGCTGTCCCCTCAGCAATGGCAAAGGAAATGGGTCTCTGGATATGAACTGGAAATTCAATAGCACATTAACTCTTTTTGTGGGGCACGGATAAGAGGCTGCTGCATCTCAGACGGTCTTGTGGATGAAGTGACATCTTCAGCTGACTGCCTCCCTCATTTTGGCACATCCCTGAGGAAAGGGGTAACAATGCTATGGGCAGCTTTTAGGATGGTGAAGCTCTGGAAATCATTCTTGCAGGAGGGAAACAGCACAGAAACCCACTCCACATTTCAGCTTTGCATCCTTATTGCTACAATGGTGTGCAGGAGAGCCAAGCCATGCAAGGGTAGTGAGGTACGAGTGCCACCTTGGTGTCAGTAATGTGTGATTTATCTGATAATTATTTTCCGAGGCCTTTTTAGTATGGCTGGAGACTCTTGCCTGTAAAGTTAAGCTATCTGTGAAGAACATGGAAAGCTTATTTTTCTCTTCCCCTCGCATTCTAGATATGAAAATCCAAAAGACTAAAAACCCCTTCTGAATACTGTAGAAGAAAATGGGGATTTCTAAAGGGTGGAGAAAATTGTTAAAACTATGAACTGATGATGCTAAGTGCTTGATAAGTAGGCTCGATTTCTAGGGCAGAGAACTCTAAAAGCAGAAATGTGTAAAACTTAACAGATTTAATGTATGTATTCAAACAGGGCTTTGAAGTAGTTATTTTTCCTGTTCTTTCAAAGTGACGGGAGGTTCTGGATACACTCATGTGATAGCAACCAGATTGCCTAAAAGCTGTCCCATGTAGCCAACCCTTCCTCCTGCCATCAGGAAAACAAACACCTGCAATACATTCAGACACTCCAGAATTTCATACTCTTATTTTTAGATTTCTGCTAAGAAAAAACCCAAACAAAACAGCTTTATGGCTGAAACGAAACAGAACAACTCAAAAGCAGTACGTACCTAAACCCTCAACAACTCCCAAGATGCAAGCTTTCATTTAATTCAGTGATCCACCTTGACACTAGTTGTGCTCTGGGATTTCGCTTACTCAGAAGATACCTGAAAGTGTTAGTGCTCCTGGCTTCAGGTGGCTCTTCTTTACATAAAAAGTAGTTTCAGTTACATCCCTTCTCCTCTGAGTGGACTTCCCCAGACCTCTCTCCACCCTGGAGATGCTGGTTTAGTTTTTGCCAAAGGTTGTTCTTTTTCCATGGAGAATTTGCTTATTTTAACACAGTTTGGAAAGAACCCTGAAGTATTTCTGCATCCTGCCTTCATGTGTAAAAAAGGTATGGACAACCAGAAACTATTTTGAAACACCTCATAACCTTTAATTTTCCCACTGCCTATCATTTACTGAGTCACCTCTAAGAAGTGGTGCCTTCAAATGTGATTTTGGACTTCGGATTTTTTCGTCGTTGCTTTTGGGCTGGTGTTTGCTTTGGTCTTTTTGTTGGTTTGTTTGGTTTTTTTCACATGACTTGACTTATGAAAGGCTTATAGGAGATAAATATTAATGCAGTATCATAAAATTCATTAGCTCTCATTCATTCACAAGATGTCTAGCACTGTATATTGACAAAACTGTCAACTATTTTTATTCATAGGCAGTTCCTGTACTCTGTGACTTGCCACAGGTTTGTGTGTGTATACATCTAATTATAGTATACTGGTGCTAAATTTACAGCATTAGATAGTTGTGTTTTTCTTTGGGAAACAGTGCTTTCTACCCACAAAGACTTTTACTGTTCACAGTTTAACTGTGCTGTTCACATCCGATAGTCCTTGAAGGCAGCTCATTTCTTTAAACTGTTAAGGAGTTAAAGCTTAAAGAACAAGCTTTGGTTTTGTCACTCATTAAACAATCTGCAAATTCATCACTATAATGGAATTCAATAACCTTTTTAAAAAGCTAATAGTCAGCAATAGTAGAAAACAATTTTCCAGAATTAATGACTCGATGTTTACATTTAGCATAGATTTAGCAATCACTGACAGATGGCTTGTAGTGTTCATCCAGAGATTCTTAGAGCATTGCGCTTTGAAACAAATCATCCGCCTTGAGAGCTCCAGGTGTTCTGCCAAAATGCCTCTGTCAAACCAGCAGGCTGGCAGCAGGTGGAGATGCAGGGGAGAGCACTGGCAAGTGCTGTGCTGCTCATGGTCAGATGCCTCAGCTCCCAGCACAGTTCCAGTACAGTGGCTGACTCTCTTCATGTTGCATGCATGTAAAGTCTGGATTATTAACAGTTACGACAAGTTATCGTTTGTTGCATGGGTTATATTAGAGACTGTTGTTTCCATCAGTACCCAAGGCACACTTTATCCATGGCCAGGCGTATTCTGCAACAGAGAGCAATAACGATAAGAAACTTTCCAGGTGCTTTGCTATCAAACTATTTCCCAAACTGACTGCAGCAGGATGCCATCAGGAGCAGAAGCAGCGGTTCTTCATCTTCTTGCATGTGCATGGTGCATGTTGCATGTGCATGTTGCCTGAACTCCCAGTCCACCCTCCACTGTCTACCCCTCTGCTGTCCTCTGCCTTTTTCCTTCCTCTCACAAGACTTCACAAACTCCAAGGCAGAATTTCAACACCATGCTTCCCTCGCCCCTACCGCACACCGTAAGGATGGGCCTGGACTATTATTTCCCTGCTTTCCTACCACACACTCACATGAGGGCCCTGGCACCATATTCCCTTTCCTTACCAGAACCCAGCAGTGATGTGATACTCTGAGCCAGTAGCTGAGGGGGCAAAGGAGAAAATGCAGCAGCAGTTCCCACCCTTGCTTTGGTGTAAGATCATGGAGGAGTTACAGGGCAACAACCCTTATGCTATTTTATGTTATGCAGCGCAGTGGGATCTGCTGATGGGCTATAATTTCCCCTGAGGGTCTTCAACAAGGAAATTAAAGGGTTACTGGGGAAATGGATGATAATGAGTGGGAAGGGACTAATAATGATAGGTTTTCCAAAATAAGCATTCATAACTTCAGAGTGAGAATTTTACCAACAAAATGATTAACAGAGTGGAACAAGTGAGAAGCTTTTAGCATTAGGCTTCACCTGCCCATTAGCTTCTGCTTTTATAGCTACAGATAAAACTACATGATGTTTCTGGGAACCTCCTCACCTGTCAATGGGGTATCCTCCTTCACAAATGTTGACCAAGGCATACAGCTGTCTCAGTGCATACTCATACTGAAACAAACAAACATTGTTAATAATTTCATTGATGAAGAACAGGTATTGTTTATCCAAACTAAACCGCAGAGTAATTTAGAGATGCTATTAATATTCAAAATGTTTAATTGATGGTCTTGAAAATCTAGTACTAGGCTAAATGGATCTTTCATCTGTGCACTTTGCTCTTTGAACTTCATTAGGCAAATTCAGCTGTTGCTGCACATTGGCCCCTTAGGCAAGGCTCACCCATCTGACCAATTTCATTCAAAAAACCCCAGAAAACAAACACAAACATTGTGTTAAACTAGAGGTTTAACACAGCATTAGTCTGTTTGATTAGAAGCTCCAACTGAAGGAGTGCATCTGCTTTTCATTTGTGTACGGTACTTAAACCTTGGACAACTTCCAGGTAATCCCATTGCCTTCTGCTAAAATCGGTTCCTTTGCTGTTGACTCATTTTACCAAACACCCCTGCCTGATTAGGTTATCTTGCCTCATATCAGGACTGGGTTTTCCAGCATAGGAACTGACCTCCCTTATTCTTGTCTAAACCGTGCTTAGCACAACACAATTTGGTCTTCAGCTGGGATCCCAGGAAGACTAGACAGTAATAAAACCCCTGAACTAAAAAGTGTCTCTCAGGAATTCAACAAGATCAACAGCTAGACTACTACACAACACCACCCTAATAGAGAAATCTGAATGTACTAGGATTAGGGATTCACAGTGGTGGTGTGCTTCTGTTCTGCCAATGCAGATGCTTCAAGCAGAAATACAACATGACTTATTTAATATTGGGATTTCTGGGGAGTTGATGAAGGGACAGCACTAACTAGTAAAAATTAGGGATTAATTTTGTTTTTACTATTTTTATTCATCTTCTTGCTTACCTGCAGGTGTAGTGCAAGTGGTTTCCTGCTTCCAAAAACATTACTTACCTATCTACAAACCTCAGCTGTACGACTGCCCCCAAGCTATCTTTTTAATAAAAGCTGATTTGCAGACATGCTTATGACTACTGTGCTTGTTTTACCAGTACATTTATCAGGTTACATCTAATGCTTGACTTACCACAGCTAAGTGCCAGTTGAAGCAATGAGCTTTGAAGTGGTTGACCGCTGACTGGTAGCAGTCATAATTGCTGATGGTCAATCTGTCTGACAGAATTTTGTTGGTCTGCTCTTCTGATCCTGTTACTAAGGTGATTATCTTTCTCATAGATTCTTGGATAAATTCTTTCACCTGCACATAAAATAACAAGAATTTTATTTAAACCTGATTTGAAGACTTTTATTGAAATTTCTCTTTCTTTAAACCTACCTCAACTCTCGGGGTCTTTAAGGAACCCAATTTTTCCATTTATTTTTAGCACAGTCTTTTGTCTTAACACGTAAATGAAAACTAGAGAAACAGAAAGTCAGACACCTGGCACCCAAAATCACTCCCTGGCCTTCTGCTGTTCTGCCAGAAGAAAGAAAATGCCAACAACACAATGCAATGCTGACTACCATTCTGCAGGAGCTATTTGATTTGGGAAACTTCAGTTCTACTGAGACAAGAGACTCTTTTATACCAAAGAGTTAAGTCCTCCAAACGAAAATCTTTATGGATGGAGATGAGAACTTCCTGACAATAAAAGCCGTCAGCCTGACTTTTACATTTGCCTAGATAAACACTACTGAATTGTCCTGTGGAACAGATCCCTGAATTTTAAAGGAGGAGTAAGCCATCAGCTAGAGGTTTCCAGTCTTAAGAGGTATTTTGTTGAAATTTGCAAAAACTGGAAGGAATCTCATTGACTTCAAGGGCGTTACTTCTGCCATTGCTTATGATGGAAACAAATGTGACCTGATTCAAATGTATTTGTAATTTTTGCTTACCTCCAGGTGTGCTTTCATCTCTGCAGCAATCTTCTTAGCCTGATAAATGTCATTGGTAGCCATCAGCTTTCGTTTCATGATTGCAAAAGGCACATCAGGACTAGGCGTCAGGTCATAGTGTTCTACCGGTGGCAGAGAAATGGGGATGGCTTTCTTCCCCATGCCCTGAAACTGCATCACTTTCATGGAGGAGATGCTCTGAAAGTTAGAAAGTAAACAAATGGAAACTGTCAATCAGTATGTCTTTGCTTTGCCATGCAAACCTAGCCCTCTAAACTTGCTTTATTAGAGAAAATAAATGCGATCACAGTGGTGTGTGTGTGCACGCAAGCGCATATATTGGGTTTTTAATACAAGGTCAAGGGTGCCAAAAATCGGGGAACTTTTATTTCCAAAACTCAGTGGAGAGAAAAAGACTGTCAGGTTAAGTAACTTGACTCTTTTTTTTAACAAATATTTAATCTGTTGAATAACAAGACTATTATAAATGATGTATCACCTCTTAGCTCTTCCCATTTGAGGGATCGATGTACTTATTAACATTTCATTAATATTCATGAGATGCCTGGAAGTGGTAAATACCCTTTTTATACTTAATTGAAGTGTTAAAACTCTGGCAGAACTTGAAGTACAACTTGCATCCTGACTCCCTGGATTAAAGCATAATACAAAGTGTCATTTCCTTTAGCATCAGGACCATCATCTCTTTAATGCTAAGTGGTCTTCTAAGATGAACAGTTTCATATTCTAAATCAATCCTCTCAATTGAAAGTGATACTTTTTTCAATTTTATTTTTGTTAAGGCATGAAAGTATATGGCACAAAAGGCTTTAAGATATAGCTGATCAGGAAGCCCACTCAAATACATACTCTGTTTCCATATTGCATCACATGGCTGGTGTTGGTGCGTTTCTTCACCAGCTGAAACTGCTTGTGGAGTGTTTCTTTCCTTAAATCCTCCTGAATGAAGAAATTTCCATGTGATCACAGATACTTAAATTCAGCTATTCTAAAAGTGCAGGGAAACCTGGAAGTGGTCTTAGCTGTTAGCACACAGAAGGAAGTATAAGGCAAGAGCTATACAACCTTTGAAAGAAACAGAAGTAAAAACTGAAAAGAAGATTTGACAGCATATTCTGCAATTGCTTCTAGTGATCTCCTGATCTCCCAGCAAATGGGCAAAGAGAAGTGGGCTAGCATACAAACCCCGGATTTGTTTAAATAGCAGTGTTTTCCATTATGCTAACAAACAGGATAGCCACAGTTCCGTACCGAGGATCACCAAAGCAGAGGTACAATTTACTGAACTGCCCAATTTGTTTAACAAATTTGGAGATGTGGTCTCAGATTAGCAAATTAGGATTATGTGAAATTGAAACTAGAAGTTAGACGGTTTGTAATCTTATAAATAACAAAAGATGATGTTTCTGAAAACTAGTTTCAGAAATAAATTTAGTGGCACAAACATGTAAAGATTATATATGGTTCTGAGTAGTAGATAAATACTTTTACCTACACAATTTTTTGATTTAAGTCTCACATAAAAACAACTATTCTCACAAATGCTGTAAAAGAGCTATTCTTTAAAAGCCTAGTGATTTTTCATGCATGGAAATGGGGAAACCTCATCTAAGTAACTTACCATATCTGAATCTTCCATCCAATTCACACTGTACCAGTCCCCAAGATAAGTCTGCCTTTCGTCATCATAGTAACATGCATAAGATGATTCTCTGGGATTGGCAGCTGTTGTTGCATAAACTGTAAGACAAACAGAAAGTAATTTTCTTCTTTTTTCCTTTTTTTTTTCCAACCCCACACCCCTGATTTAGTACTTAGCTGCACATGATGTATTTGTCTAAGTGTTATGGCTTTCAATAATTTACTTCTAAACAGCAGGAAGTAAAGCAGCCTGTTAGTCATTCTGTTCAGCCAGCCTCAATGCTATTATAAGAGCTTCTTCCTTGCTGCCAAATACACAGTCCGGGGTATTTAAAGAAGAACATGCACTTATGAGGGAAAAATGTACTATTCAAAGGACTGAGAACCCCGTACACTGACAACCAACTATACATTAATTTTCTTTATTACAATAATGACTTTCTCCCCAACCCTAAGTAAAGCCCATAAATCTTCTTTTCCTCCAGAAAATGCCACCTTCTAAGTAATATCCTTTCTTGGATAACACTCTGCTCTGAGAGAAAAGCAAAACAAATCTCTACAACATCTGCCACAAGCAGTGTTCCCAGTAAGTCATCTCTAACACAAGAGAAATCCTGCAAACATGTCTTTACAGGTATTAGTAAGACAAAAGCTATGTTGGCTTTTTGCCAAAGTCAACTCATAGCATACTTGTGTAACTGAAGGGAAGTCCAAGTTTCAAAATCAAAGTGTTCAGCATGATTTTGCGTAGCTATAGTGTTGCTTCTACTCAGTGTACCTTTAGCTCAAAGGATAAAATAAAGTCTTAAATCTCGTCTTCATAGTAGGATGCTGCTCTTAGCATCCTTTAAAACGTTAAGTAACCAATTAAGCTTTGTAGTTCACCACTGAAGGCTGCCAAAGACAGCTTCACATATTGTAATACAATTTTCCATCTTTGTAAGCCTGTGGCAGAGCTGGTTGTAAAAACAGACATATTTCTCACACTGGAAATATCTAACAGAACAAACTTTGAAGAATGCTGACTCACTGATCATTTGATCATTTATTTAGAACAAGCATCAATATGAAATATTCTGTGTGAACTTTCTGTAAATCCTTGTCAGGGCTGTAAAATGTCTAGGTGGGTACCAGACAGCGTATTCCATGGCCAAAGACCCAGAAAGCATGGATAGGCATGTGGTGGGTCTTCCCTGGCATCACAGCTTCAAAACCACAAGAAACCCAAAGCGCTCACTCTCCCTGACATGGAATAGGAGTTTGAAAAGACTGTAATTGTGATTCCTCATCCTAATCAAGACTGAGCTCACTGATCTGCAGCAGACAGCTTAGAAATCCTGAAAAATGTGACTTCTGCTTCCTGGGTTATTTTGCAAATGGGTGTAGCAAAAATCCCTGGCAATGATGTTTCACAAGTGACTTTGCTATTCAGTGAAACTGCCAACACAAAGATCACACCTGTGGTTAGCAGTGCTGAGGCTGAGAAATGACAGTCTGGCTTAACTGATACCATTTAAGGGCAACCACATAGCTTCTGAAAAGAAATACTTTTTCAACTTCTCACTTGCAAGAAACTGAAACCCCTGATAGTCTTCATAAAGACTCCATGAATTCTTCAAAAGGAACTTCCCATAATAGAAAATATTACTTTCTCTAACTGTTGTGCTCACCCTGCTAAAACTGTACATAAAAACACCTTGAACCTATCCTTGACACAGTTTCTGTTTAGGCCTGTGACAAGTTGTGACATTTAAGTCTGGTAAATTAACTGATTGCTTACCATTGATATTATCAGCCAAATGATTCATCATTGATCCAGACTCGCATGCTTCAATGTAAAACACCATCTATAAAATAAATCAGAGACCTTAAGAAATTCCATGAGGAAATGAAGAGTCCTTTACAGATACAGGTAGTTGGCCTGCACAGCTACCCCTGAAACAAAAGCTATCCTTAATACTACAAAATAAAACACAAAAGGAAATAGATACATTTTTTCCTTTTTGGGAACTAAAATATGTAGAAAGGGGAAACAATCACAACGAAAAGATACTACTAATCTCTATAGAATCCACAAGGATCTACTGACTAGTGTACAAAGCACAAGCCAAATATGCTGTCACTCTTCAGGCACAGCGATATACGCTATTGAATGCAGTATTTCTGGAACCAGTGGCCATTTATGTGATCCTGAATACAGCCAGCCATAGTGAACAGATTACCACAGAAAGTTGCTTAAAAAAGGCAAGCTACTAGAATGTTCTACGTATTCATTTTTCTGCTTCAAACTACTTGTGGTGAAATAAATACACAGAATTTTCTGATAAGAGGTACAGTCTCTTAAACTAGATTAGTAACTATACGAGAAACATGAGGTATATACAAACTTCCTGTAGTAACAGTGCAGTCTGAAGTGAACAAGGCACAGGAAGAAAAAGTGAGGTACATATTATGAGGGTGCAGTAGTTACAGATGTTTCTCCACTGTTGGTCAGAATATAAACCATTATCAAAAGGCAGTGCACTGTACCTCAATGTCGACTGCAAACACACAGTAAACTAAAACTGCAAAGAGAAAAATTGGAAAGGATCAATCCTTTTAATTGAAAAATCCCAATCCAAATTTCACTACATGGCAACAGCTTCCTCCTGCTTTAAATGACTCTCAAAATTAAGAAAAATGTCACTGTTCCATTCCAGCTGCTCTTTTAATCTCATAACTTTTGATATGCTTATTTACCTTCCGGTATTTTTTGTGGTGATACATGTACCAGATAGTCTTGTTCAAGTCCTTGACGTGAAGCTGTAAAATAAGAAGGCCTGTGTTAAAACCACTTGTGTTTAATAGACACACAATTCACTTAATAGGAATAAATACTAACTGCTGTGGAAATACAACGTTCTAGTATTTACTGCTACAGAAAAGATCAGTAATGGTCCCAGGTGATGTGTATAGTGTACCAGTCATACCTGCTTGGACCACCGAAATCCAATGAAATATTAAATGACATAACTTAATTTTAAGTGAATGTTTCACATTCAAGCTGGAAAAAAAATCCAAAAACTGTGGTGATGAGGAGAATATTGCTCTTTCTGCCTCTTCCATCAATATGGCAGTGCATCACATACTCTTGTGTTTTACGTTTTTTACTAATTTACTATGCCACTAAAAGGATGTTTCTTATGACAAAGTAATCTCCCAAAATGCTTACATCATCATTAGGAAAAGCCAGAAGTCCTGGAGCTCCATGGTCAGTGAAATAAACAAAGACATGATCCTTGGGACCACTGTAATGAAAAAATTGCAAACAAATTAACTGTAGCTACTCCAACCTAATCTGCATTACAATCACAATTATCTCCTTCTCAATACCAAGACATGTCAATATTCAAAAATACATCTGAAGAACCTCCTCCTGGTACTATTTTTCCCTACGTGGCTTTGCAATCAGTTGAGCACTGTGTGCTCACAGGCTTTGATTCCCTAACTTCCGTGTTTGTTTGCCGGAGATTTTTATTGTGCTCTACACCAAACAGATCCTGTTAGGGTGACACTGAAGTCTTGCCCTAATAGACGGATCTGCAAAGGGATTTTACTTTTAAACTGTATCCAGTGACAATAAAATACAAAACAATGTTAACAGATTGGAAGTAGTCCTCAAGTCCTCTCTTCTTTTGTATCAGAAATTCATATTTGCTCTTGCTCTTTTCTGACTGCGAAGAGGTATGACTGCAGCAGCTCAAGAGGACATTGTCCAGCCTTCTGCCAGGCCAATAACCAGAAAGCAGTGGTTAGGGAACAACCTGGAAGACAATCTAGAAGACTTCTGGGCAGAGGATAACTGAATTCTTGACCCACCCAATCACATATCCACACAATGAAGCATAATAAAGAATGGCTGGGTGTTATTTTTCTGGCTCCCACTCTTGACCCTAAGTGCAAAAAGATTTGTCCAAGGTGAAACGTAAATAACAAAGACTTCTATATGTGTTCAAGTTGTCTTCCTGAGTGTCTGGCCCTCTGCATAGCCACTCCCTTACTTGAATTGTAATATTGAGCTTTCACAGGCAAGGTGTGCTGTGAAGTACCTTTTTTTTTAAAAAAAAAACAAACAAAAAGTGCTTTATAGTCACCTCAACTCATTTCAGTTACTAGAAGAAAACAATCTAGTACCTGTGTGGCAATTTGTTAACTTTTTTGCCTATATGGCTTGCATATATGATTTTCTATCTCAGCTTTCAAGGATGAAGTTTAAACAATTGAGAGCAGTATCTTATTCAACTACTGTCCTGCTCCTTCATGCCAGGTCAGGGTTCTTCACTTCTGTTTCATTGCTTCATCTCTAAAGTTAAACTGTCAGGTTAAGATAGACACTTAACACAATTTTTGTTTAACTAGGTTAGTGCTTCCAAATGGTCAAATTTAACTTCTTAAAGGTTTTACAGGAAATACTGCACATAGAAAAATATAACAATATAACTCTTTACAGTACTGAGTTAAAAACGTAACACACCTTAGTAAACAGCCATCATACTATCATATCTCAAACTCTGTAGAAGCCAGATGAATAGCAGACAGCAGGTGTATTTCCAGCAGGTCTTCTAATTAGGCCCTCAAATATACTGCTTTTGTTCTGGAATCATCTAAACTATATAAGCCTTTATAAACTACACCCATTATTTATAGATCTTACATTGCCCTTAGCTGGTCTACAATTTACTATTGTTCATTTATTAGAATATTGCCAAACTTACAGTCATTTATGTATGTTAGTTTACAAATACCTTAAGCATAATACATCAACTACAAGGCTAATTGTTTAGACTACTTTTCAGTTGCATATCTTTTTTCACATTAAACTATTGTTCCATTTCATTAGATTTAAAGCCTCAATAACCTTACATCTGCCACAAAGGAAAAGGTTGGCATTAGACCTGCAATTCTTTCTGCGGGTGAACTGTTTGAGTTATCTCTGTCCCTCTGCCACTGACTGCCAAGTCTCACCATTTTAAGTGACTAGTACAACTGTTCGTGTACATTAAGTCAAGCCTTAGCAAACCCTTTCTAGGGGTCTCTAAACCTCTAGAACTCTCCCTCTCTTTGAATAGCCATTCTTGCAAAAGACAATAGTGTGAATAACAAATACCTTAACACAGCTGACACTATCTTCTAGCATTTTTATACTTTAATCTATACCGAACTCCACAGCGGTCAAATACCAGCAGTTGCTGCTTGGTGCTGGATAGTTTAAGAAACCAGTACCATTCTACTTCTAATGTGAATGACATAGAACAATTGTCTTGCCAGATTCTCAAGTTGCTCTAATTCGCCCTCTTCTTTTGTTGAAATCAATGCCAATGTACAACTACACATGCAGTTATTTTCTAAATTAAACTTCTCTTACCTTTTCAATACTTTTCCTGATCCCACTCCCTTCACTGCTTCTGCATCTCCTCTGAGAACAGCAAGGAAATTCTTTGGAGTAACATCCTAAGGATTTAAGAGGATTACACTTAAATTTGATCATAACAAACACCAAAAAAGTCTTAATTTAGAAAGATGGCTTCTAAAAGTAAGAATCCATGCATGGACGACCAGTTTAGCTGGCCATCCTTTTCAATGTATCATTGTATAATGTACTAGCCACTGATGACTCAGTGATTTCAGGATTCGGTATCCAAGTGATGGGATTTCTGTTCTGATTTAATGAAACAGTCTTACATAGATGTTCTTCAGATTGAGTTACATCATTTAGGAATGCAAGACCTTCCCTTCTTTTATTTCGTGTGCCAGCACAGAAACAGTGTAACAGTTTACTTTTATGACCACCGCTTCACTTCAAAGCATCTCTTGTTTACATTCATCTTATGAAGAGTGGACTTCATGCAAAACCACCCAGGTGCACAAGCTGGAGGTTTTATACAGTGTGTGTTTTGGAGTGTAAGCTACAGGCTGAAAGGATTTCTTCAGAACACTGGCTAATGCAGAACCTTCCCTGGGGAATGGTGTTTCATTCCTACCTCCTTTGTATAGTCCTTGGGCACTCCAGCATACACATCTGTGCCATTAGGTCTATTGATGACAATACCTTTTGTTGGATTTCTGAAAGTCAAACCAAACATAAATATGAAGAATTAGCCACGTCCTACATAATGATCACAGAACAACTCTGAAACCATTTAAACCGTCCTGCATGGGCATCTTGCCTGAGAGAGAGTATGGGTAGAATCCAAAGGCCTTTTCACTTCAGTCGGTTACATACGCTCATCTCAGGTGTCCCTACCCTCAGCATACCTTCAAGTATCCCACCACAAATGATGTCAATCAATCTGAAGATATAGGCGGGTGGTCTCTTATGCTATCATTTCACTACTTTCAATCTTGCCTTTAATCCCCTTCCCTCCTTGCTCCCAGTGCTGCTGTGCATGTGAAGTCTGATGATTTCCACTGAAGTGGTCTCAGAATTAGAGGCCATATAACCGAACTTTTTCACATAGAAAGCAATGATATGCTCCAGACAGTCACCAAGATGGGACACATACACTTTGTTCAATATACATGCTGGGAATTAATCTGATAACGTCCTTTCAAAAAAGCCCTACAAGTCATACATGGAGTTTGTAGATTTAGGCTATTTATCTGCTGTAAACTGTTATGCCTGGGAGATCACTTACTCTCATAACAGTGAAGCTCTGCAGCCCTCAGTGCTGCAAGCAATGCTGAGTTTGCGGAGTAAGGCTTTGAAAGCTCATGAGCACATTTCAAATCAGAATTATCGTGCTGATGGATAAAATGTCTACGTATATCACAGGTGGTTTTAAAGGCTATTACAAGCAAAAAACAACGGCAACTATGTCATGTTTGTAGTAACCGTATAGTTTGTGACTAGCACGCATTCATCACTTACTCATCGTTATCAGCAATGTCATCATACATCATGACAATGATCTGTTCATCTGGAATTCCATTTCGGTGTACAATCTGGTACGCGTGGCACACGTCTGCCTGAAATCAAGCAGATTTTCATTACTAGCTCTCAACAGAGATTTTACCTTTCAGACCAGAAGAAAAATAGCTTGGCAGGCCTAAAAGCAGGCTATTATCCAACAGAAAATGCATTCAAATATAAGAAATTGAGGGTTGCTAGAGGGCCGAAATGAACAGGTTAATCCAAAATTCAATGCTTTTTTCTAACTAGAAGTAGTTGCATTGATAATAAAAGCCATGATTAAAATCTCTCATTTACGCATTTTGATTTCTTATTTAATCAGAAATCAGAAGTTACTTCAGACTTGGCACAGATAACAAAATTTAACAAAAGGTTCTCAACAATGTTCTGCACTCTTCAAGAAAATTGAAAATAAAACCTTGTGCATTGACAGACAAATTCAAAGTGTGCCAACCAGCAGGAAAAAAAGAGTTGGATTTTCACCAATTTCAATTATTTCTGCACCAAGCCTGCATGACTAAGCATCAAAATTGTCTTTGGCTTAAGCAAGTATGGTTTACCAATCACATCTCTGCAAAGATTACATTTTATTTTGCTAGGTGAGAATTTTGGTTATGGAAGATTTCCTTTTTAAATACATATTTCTTGTAGAGTAACACTGAAGCAATTTCAGGACAGGAAAACAGATTTCAGTGAAATACAGAACTGCAGTGTTTCTATTCAGGCTCTTTTCCTGACTCGTACAGGATATGAATAACCAGATTTTCTTGACAGAACCATCTTCCCATGTAGAAATAACAATACTCAGCAATGTGATACTACAGTAAATGCAAAGTTCTATCAGAATGCTAAATTCTTAGTAACCCCAGCCCAAATAATTCTCCTCTTTTAAACTTGCAGCCTGTGAATGACCTATCATTCCTAAACTCTAGCACTACAATCTACCACATGGTAGAAAAAGCTGTGCAGATACAATAGAAGAAATCTCATCTAACACGTCCACACTCCAAATGCAGGCAAGGAGCAAGCTTTAAAGCTTATTTCTGTTGAACTAATATAATTTGCTAGGTTGTAAACCAAACTGAAGTGGTTTAAGGGGGGACCTACATAAATAAGTTCAGATAACTTAGTTAAATCAGTCAAAATCACTAATATTTCTGAAAGGACACTTTATAATCCTCAGCATTCTAAATGCAGCTGAAGCTGAGAAGTGAGGGTAGTTGTGCAAGTTTCTGGGAAGGGTGAGGCACACTCAGTGCTAATGAACTCTCCCATAGCAAAACTTCTTCACGTGACTAACTCTGAATGTTACAATTGTCCTTAGTAAAAGCAGTTCCATTTCCTCCCATGCTGGTCAGCCTACATTCTCTGCCACCTATCCCGAACAATCTCCACTGTTCACAGTTCTCCATTTCCTTGCATTTCATTATACCAGCTGCAGCTTCATCAAGTCAAAACTTAGAGGTTAAACAGCTATACAGGCATCCCAAATAATATGAAAGAGCACAGTGCAGGTTTGACTAAACATGTATTGAATTTTCAGAAGTAAAACCAAGCAGAAGAAAACACTGATCAGGGCTTCTCTGCACTGACTGATGAGTAGATCATCGAATCCCTCTCACTCTGAAGACAATAGCCTCACCTCCATCCCTGGAAAGGTGATGGAGCAGCTCACTCTAGAAATCATCTCTAAGCACATGGAAGAAAAGAAGGTTATCAAGAGTAGCCAGCATGGATTGACTAAAGGGAAGTCATGTCTGACTAATCTAATAGCCTTCTATGATGGTGTGACTGAATGGGTAGATGCAGAGAGAGCAGTGCATGTTGTCTACCTTGACTTCAGCAAGGCTTTTGATACTGTCTCCCATAAGATCCTTGTGAGTAAGCTCAGGAAGCAGGTGTGTTAGAAGAGGGGATGGTGAGATGGGTTGAGAACTGACTAAACAATAGAACTCAAAGGGTCATGATCAGTGGCACAGAGTCCAGTTGGTGACCTGTAGCTAGCAGCGCTCCCCAGGGTTCAGCACTGGGTCATCTTATTCAACATCTTCACCAAGGACCTGGATAAAGGCACAGAGTGTACTCTCAGCAAGTTTGCTGATGATACTAAACTGGGAAGAGTGGCTGATACACTGGAAGGCTGTGCTGCCAACCAGCAAGATCTGGACTGACTGGAGAGCTGGGCAAAGGGGAACCTAATTAAGTTCAACAAGGACAAGTGTAGAGTCCTACACCTGGGGAGAAATAACACCATGGACCAGTACAGGTTAGGGATAGACTTGCTTGAAAAAGGCTCCACAGAGAAGGGCATTGGAATCCTGATGGAGAATGTTATCCATGGGACAACAACATGCCCTTAGGGACAAGAAGGTCAATGGTATCCTGGGGTGCATAAAGAAGAGTGTGTCTAGCAGGTCCAGGGAGGTTCTTCTCCCCTTCTACTCTGCACTAGCGAGACCATACCTGGAGTATTGTGTCCACTTCTGGTCTCCCCAGATCAAGAGTGACTAGAAGAATCCAGCAGAGAGCTACAAGGATGATGAAGGGACTAGAACATCTCTCTTTCAAGGAAAGGCTGAGAGACTGGGGCTGTTTAGCCTGGAGAAGAATGAGGGGGGGATCTTATTAATGTTTACAAACATCTGAAGGGTGGGTGTCACGTAGACAGGGCCAGTCTCTTTTCAGTAGTGTCCAGTGGTAAGATGAGGAGCAATGGTCACAAATGGGAACATAGGAATTTCTACCTGAACATGAGGAAAAGCTTATTTACTCTGAAGTTGATGGAACCCTGGAGCAGGCTGCCCAAAGAGGCTGTGGAATCTCCTTCTCTAGAGACTTTCAAGTCCCATCTGGCTATGTTCCTGTGTGGCCTGCCCTAGGTGATCCTGCTCTAGCAGGGGGGGTTGGACTTCATGCTCTCCAGAGGTCCCTTCCAACCCCTGCCATTCTATGATTTCATAAATATACTTGTGCTACTCTGACAGAAACAGTTATAGGCTGGCAACACACAAAAATGCTTATGCATATGTAGTGATACAATATCAACATATTCAACCACCAAGTGTCTGTGCTCCTGCAGACGTGTGGCTGACCAGTAGGGACTTCAGAGGTGCTTTTAATTAATACCAAAGTACACAAAATTAGTTAAGCTTTGTAAATGTGTATGATCAGCTTTTTTTTTTTTTTTTTCCTCTTCTTCCTTCCAATTCCCTGTTTGCTTACTATGTCCTGTCTTAATAAACAGTGAAGCAGACATCAGTAGCAAATTTAAATGGGTTAAATCCCCTAGCGTGGAGGGAAACAGATCACTCTAATCAATTCCCTTCAACCCTAACTCACACCTGTTTGGGCACTGTCCCAGACTTTTAAGGCTTTTGATAAAGTAACTGTGCCTGCTGGTAGCATAACTCCACCAACATAGGCTAGTGCAGCAAAAACATGTTTTGTTGCTAAAACTCCCTTGGCTAAAGTAGGACAGTACCACATAAACAGCTGGGGGATTTTGCATAAAATTAGCTAAGCTGACTAGTCATCTTTGATGACTGCTCCATACATGTCAAAAAAAACAAAAACCAAAAAAACAAACCCAAACACACCTCTATAAAGCCAGAATAGAAACAGTCTGCTGCTAGGGTAGGGAGGCATATGTGAATCTAGAGTGTTTCCTGTTGATATGTAACTGCCTCTCAAATACTGCTATTTGAGCCTTATTTCTTCCAGAAATATTTCCAGCATAGAAGAGACAGCTAATAGTGCTCCAGATCTCTTGTTAGTATGTCAAACGAATGCTATGAACATCTACTGTGTAAGCTGCCACTGAATGAAAATCACACTTCTGTGGCCACGATTTGGGATGGGTAGCAGCTGCCCTGCACAGAACAACAGAAGAGGAAAAGGTGCAGCTGTAGAGGTGCTACTGCACCACTGACCTCACATGCCAGCTCCAAAGTGGACACTGCTAATGGCACAGGTCAGACATTTCATCCCCAGGTTAATCTAAACCTGGTGCTACCTCAGCAAATTTCTGTGGAAGATCCATGCTTAAATCTCCTTAAATAATGAACTCCTAGATTTTCAAAGCATGGGGATCAGCTGTGGAACACCCTTTTATCCTGGGATGGGCATTTTGTTTCCTAGAATGTACATTTGGGGGAAATTCTAAAAGAAAAAGCACGCAACTTACCCTAACTTTCCTCCGCCCTACAGCTATTTACACATTTGAGTGACACAGTTTTCAAGTAGACTCCATGGGGCAGGGATTTTTGGAAAAATCAAGTTGTTCTATGACATGAGTGCATAAATAGCTCCTAAAGGGAAAAGCTTGGACTTCCGTGAAACTGGTTACTTCTGGTCTTATGACTGCTAGATTCATGGCTAAAAAGCATGTGTAATGAACCATCAACTTCACTGCAAAGTGGCACTGTTCTAGTAGTTACAGGTACACTGAAAGAGCATGTCCTAAAAACAAATTAACTCAATACATAAGCTCAGTAAAAGAATACATCTAAAATGCCATCTAGGTTTCATTCCCTTGCTTAATCATACATAAGTGAATAAGCCCAAAACTGTAACTGTATGAAGAGCTTAAGAATGATTTTCCTGTAGCTTCAGTTACAATTTTGTAAGCAGCAAGGAAATACTAATTGAATCCAAGTAGCCAAGGCACCCTACATGCCTGTTACCTGTAAGACTGCAGAATTTCAGACTGTCCTGGAATAAGATGCTGCTCCAATAGGTAGTGCCCAAAACCCTGAATAAATATAATCCCTGACTTATAATACAAAGCTCAGGAAGTATAAGACTAAAAACAACTGAGAACACACTCATGTATGCAAATTCAAACATTTTTATTTTCAGTATTTTAATTTTGCCAGACTTTTCCAGGTATTTTTTTCCCCTCAAGTATGTACTCCTCTACCTTTAAATTACCTTCAGTAACACTGCATTTCACATCAGGCTTTCCCATGGACTATGTCTTTTGGAGAATCTGGAAAGTATTGGTCTCTCTAATCTGTCTGGGAAGCCAGCATTAGGTTTGAGTTTGCTGGTACAATCATCTCTCAGAAGAGGCAGATGCATATACACAATTCTATTTCTCTTTAGGAGAACAGAGGAAGCATGTCAATAGTCCTTCCACAGACCAAGCAACTCTTATCAAAACCACTGAGAGATGGGTAAAAACACCACAGAAACGAGGAGCCACAAGCATAAGGCAATATGCAAGCTAGCTCTGCAGTGACAGGGAGCCTATCACATTGGACTGTATAGTATTCAAAACACTTCAAATGTATTTCAGGAACTTGATGAGATAAATGTGTAAGACAAGTTTAGATCATACTGATTAGGAAGCAGTCCCAGTTCAGCTCTAACAGAGAAAACAAGTGCTGTAAGGTGTGAATCTCACTCACAGATAAGTGCAAACAGTGGTTTTTATCCTTATCTTGTCTACACTTGCGGCTTGCACCACTGATAGTGGATCCTGACCACTGCGTTACAAGTCTTAGAAGGAGTTTCGGATTCCTTGTGGTTACAGGGTCTGCAGAGTCTTTACAAACTGACTCTTCATGGGGTCCCACAAATTCTACTGTATGAAATTGGATTTTTTGAAGGTGTAATATCCTTCTTTTATGGTTGTTTATTCAGAAGAACACATCCTGCCATCAAGAAATGATTGTGTAAGGCAACAGAGCATGATTTGACTGTGTGAAGACAGCACGCAAAGCAACTGGAGATTACAAAATATAAACATAATACAAACATGCAACATCACATTAACTGTACCCTGAACAGCTGAACTGAGCAACTGAAACCCAGAGATGTGTCCGCTGAGGTCTCAAATTGCAATGGGATAATATGAGTGCTTAGTTGCACATAAGGAATAGCAACCAGTTCAGTAATAATAAAAAAGTCACCCTGAGTAACTACTTACAGGAGCATTCACATCTACAAATTCACTTGTACACAGGCTAGACCAGAGAAGTCCCAAGGAAGAAAGGGGATGGCAGGAGGACAGTGAATTACAGTAAAACCTATTTTCTTCTGCAGTTTCTCCCTGCCAAGAATTATACAACTCTGCAATCCTGGAGTGCTGATGCTTTTCTTTCTGACAGTACAGGTATTCTTCTACTAAAAAGTAACATGTGTTTCTGTGTGTGTTCACTATGAACTGACTTTCATGATGGATGATGCACAGACTGGAAATCCAAGTCCTATTCCTGGTTTCACTGCAAGTGACTTAAGCAAATAATTTAAATACTTAAGAGTGCTTTTGCTTCCACTACTGGAAGGCAGGGAGAACTAACACATGCAAAAACATGGTGATCAGTCTGGCTAATGTTCCAAAAATCTGTTAAAACTCCTGAAATTTCTGTAGTAGCTTTCCTCCTCTGTATAGCTCTCTTAGGAAAGTCTATGGTTCAGACAGTTTTGCTGGGAACAGATTCTCATGACTTTTTTGATACAAAGGCACACTTCTCTGGATTACAAGCACCAGAAGTTAAAACACAAAAATTTCTAGGATTGAAATTCAGAACAATCAGACATCACATATATTTTGCATTGTTAGTTGACATTATCTTCAAAATCTCATTCTCGTTTTTCTAACCTTGAAAAGTAATTACTTAACTGTCTGCAAAGCATGACCACACTCCACAGTTAATTTACTTCTGTGAAATTGATATGTTCAAAAGACTTACTGCTGGACACAAATATGTAAGCATGCACCTTGTGTTCTTCATAACTTCATAACTGCCACTTTTACCTGGCAGGTGTACTTGCCACTGAAGGCTCACTGACAGAAAGGTTAAAAACCAGTATGTTCGGGCAACTGTAAAAAAGGAATTCTCATGAGCTACAGCTTCAAAAAATGTAGTTTTACTTAAGTAATTAATTATTAATAATTTCTTTAAGGAATTAATTCCACTCCTAGAGTGGGAGCCAGTGAGACTGGTTATACAGCAATAGCAACAACCAGAGCACAACTCAGTAATTATATTTAGACACCCCAGGGCAGGCAGCGATCAAGTACAACACTAATATTTTTACAATTGTTTTCCAATTTGATCTTTAAAAAACAAGTCTCTTTAAGATTTAATTTGAAATAGGAATAGTTCATATTAACCATAGTTGGGAAATTACAGCCTTATCAGGCTATAGCTACAGTGCAAGGAGCTGGCAAAATCCCTAAAATCACTTTGTCAAAGTGTTGAGCTAACTTTTGCCAGTAACAGGAGGTTCTTCAGATACAACACAGTTGTCAGTCTGGTTCATTAAGTTTTAAACTCATCACTGCACTGAAAGTTACAAAACAATTGTGAGCTGAGGGGGAGGAGAAAAACATAAAATCCAACCTGTCCAACACATAGAAGGCTCATTTCTTCCCCAATCAACACAGAGAGAAAATGATGCCTCTATAGATTTTACAGTTACATTAAAAATAATATATACTTTATAAGTTTCAGTGTTAAGCAAATCAGCTGTACCCACTACATTTAATGCAGTTTAACTTTTAAAATGCTGCTTTTCTACCTTAGTGTTTCAATCTCCATTTGAGTTTACCTTAACCAACAATAGTCTAGTAAACTATTTTTATAACATCTAGAAATACACAAATGCTGACCTAAATCAGAATCAAATGGACCTTATTCTCCAGGAAAGAGGTAGTTCCAAGCTTAAAGCTAAGACTGCATTTGAGTGTAGATTAATCTCTTCAAAGGCTCGCCCAAGAATTCCCCAAAGGGAAAATCTGCCAGTCTCCCAACTGCTGATTATGTCTTGAACTTAATCAGAGTTAAGTCACTTGGATTTAATCCTGGCCGTCCCAACAGTCACTCTCAGACCCCTGCTGCACAACACACCAGTGTCAAACTCAGGAGTTCCTGTTCCCTTGTCACTTCCTGCCGCTTGCTCCAACTCCTGCACCCTGGTACACAGTATCCGTACCCTTGTTGAGCCAACACAACTGAGGCCATACTGTCAAACACAGTGAGCAAACCGATTCAGGTTCAAAAGAACCCCCTTCTGCAGGTACTTCACAAAAATATACTGTGCATTTGTAGTCTTCACAGATTTTTTTTTTAACTGGAGAGAAAAAGCTTTTTCTTAACATAAGTAAAAGAGGAAAACAAATGGAAAGAAACACATATGTGCCTCAAAATGAGGTTTAATTCTAAACATTATTTATTCAACTTCAAGTTGGGGTCAGATCCTCTAGCCTAGTAATAGAATATTTAGCCTAAATGATACAGGTCTCCCAGGATGCAGAAGCACAATTAGAGGAAGAATGCTGCTCTGCCTGCTAATGACAGCTTTTCAAAAGATTAAAGACTGAACAAAGAAAGCAAAAAAATGCAAATAGTAAAAGGAGCAGTGGAGGGGAATTCTAGGGATGAGAATAGCAAGAATTAAGACTAGGCCATGAGAGAATCTTGTTACTGTTCATTTTGACAACTTCAGACCCACGTGGAAGCCTAGAAATAGAAGCACTTGCCCAAGTGACAGAAGGGCTGAACTAATCTAGGCAGCTATCATTGCCCTGCAAGTCCCAGGGTGGGTATTTTGTGGAGTGTGGCCAGCATTAACATGTGGGACCAGCGGTCCTTACCTGGTGTCGATAGTTGTACCAGCCGTTCGAACCTGCAACAATCACCACCCAGTGCTTGCCTCCATCTTCAGGATCTTCCATGGGGAATGTGCTGATGCCCAGAGCACAGCCCAGCAGCACAACTGCTTTCAGTATCATCTCTCCTCTTTCTTTACTCCACAAGTGGAAGAAAAAAACCCCAGTCCCTAATGAAGAAGAAGTTTGAGTAGGTCAGAGACAAAAAATAAAACGAATGGAAAACAAACATCAGTAATCTCACAATTAGAAGCTTTTCTTGCCTGTGGGGTTTTTTTTTTTGTGTGTGTGTTTTAGGGACCATCCAGCCCCACAGTACAATTTCTGGTCATATCTTCCTTCAGCAGTAACCCTCTACTAGTTACAAGAGTTTTCCATCAGTTTTCAAATCTGACTGAGAACAATTCTGAATAGGACAACCAAGTCTTTCAGCTCCCTCTGGTTGTTTTGTTCTACAATAGCTGGTAATGAATAAGCCTCAAATACAGAGCAAGCCTCACTATCAGTTATTTCACAGATAAAACCTTTTCATATTAATACTATTCTATTTGTCTGTTTACATAGTTCCCTGGTTTCCACTCAAATGGTAACCAGCCCATTATTATTCAAACAAATCCCAGATGAAGCCACAAGGATGCACACACACAGAAGAACTGCTTAGGAGTTGGAAGGTCAGAGTGTTACAGAAGCTCTCTGTGCCTGCAAAGAGGGTGGAGAGAGGCTGTGCCACTGCTCTGCACAATATACAGCCCCAACAGCCAGGGCTGGGGGGAAGTGCAGACTGTGAGAGCCTCATGCTATTTATGCAATCTGTTATGCTAGTGGAGAGCAAATGTGAAACACTGCCACATGAAAGAGTAGCATTTTCCTCTCTCTTGCACAACAGCTAAGTGTTTGCACAAGGTGCACAGCAAGAGAACAGCATCTGAGCCTGTGAACCTCAGATTCAGAAAAGCAGAGCCAGAAAGGAGGTTTGAGCCCACGTAGAACTGGCTCTTTCTACTTTCTTGAGAGGCCTAGAAGTAGTGGCCCCACCAGGAACTTCCTGAGCACCTTGATTGTTTGATGAAGCATATGCTCTAAAAGCAAGCAATCTGGCCATATATGATCAAAAGTTTGCTTTTTGTGGGTTTTTTATTGGGGGTTTAGGAGGTGGGGCAGGTTACGTATACTGATCACAGTCTCAGGTCTGCTCTGTCTAATGCGGAACTCACAAAGCAAACTCCCCCGAAGAACCACGTGCGCTTGGCATATGCACAACGATTGCCTATTTCCCCATGCACTGGGAGATGGGATTTTACACCAGCCTACTTACAAAAAGAGAACCCAGAGGCTGATCATTGCTGCTAGATATGGAAGAAGTGTTGTAGCAAGGAGTGGAGTAGCCTACTTTAGTGTGGTTTTCTCTGGAATAAAAGCTGGAAACTCCCAAGCCATATGATGCAGTCAGAAGGCAAAATAACAAAGGTGCCACTAAACAGCACCTAAGCCAGTTTCAGTTCACAGCAATCAAAACCACCCCTCTCAGTCACCCAAATGAGGCTGAAACAGAGAAGTAGCCAGCTCAGCTTCTGAAGCAGCTCTCTACAGTGAAGACTGCTAATGTAACACGTAGCACTGGTCCTTTCAAGACTGGACCTACTGGTTGCTAAGATTAAGCCTTGCAGACAGCAGAATGAAAAATACACTTGGAGTCATGCTAGCCTACCAGCTCCTATAGGAAGAGTTGCCGCCACACAGAAAAACTCCGTAACAGAACACAAATTCAGAACCAAATGTTAAGTGCTACGACACTGCTTCTTCTCAAAACTCATTTGCATCTAGGAAACTTACCTAAACCGCTCCTGTCGCTGCCTGCAAGCATGAAGTTTGGGAGCAAGAACAATACATGATAATTTAACAATTTAGGGTTTGTTGAATTATTATCTACTTCAGCAGTTAAGCAGATACAAAGAAATAAGGAGCATTTTTCTGTAGCTTGACAGTTATCATCTCCCATGTTGAGCTGGAATTGTAAATTTTTGTCATTGTCGACAAACAGTGAGAGAAGGCTTTGTGTGGCTACTCCGCCTTGTCTATCCTGTCACTTCTTCAGATAAGTAAGACAAATAACATACTAACAACTGCGCTGAAGATCTACTGTGTTTACAACATCTACAAAACCTGCCTATTCTGTTGCCTACAGCACAGCCAAGATTCAGACTAAGCTGTTTAAAACTTTTGTAAAGTGCCATAATATACCATGGGCTAAAAAGACTAGTCATTCCCAATATTCTGTTTCAGGTATATCTAACTCCTGAAATATGAGACAAGAAAATCAATGTATTTTAGATGGTCTACTGAGAAATATTAACAGAGTTAAATTTACTGGAGACAGATTTCATGCAAACAGATCCCTCAGAGACCAGTATCTGTTTCACGTGTATAAACTTTTTTTCTGTGTTCGTTAAAGCATAACTTTTCATTTCTCCAACTAAAAACATTACTTATCATGGTTCAAATGATAGCTGAAGGGCTGGTATACAGCATGATGGGTAATTTCAAGGCAGATCCTAGCAGATTGGCATCCATCACACGGAAACAGTCACTGCCACCAGCCATCAGGTACTGACAGACCACACAACCAGGACTGAAGAAGCTTCAGGGAAAAATACTATGGAGTGCTAAGTCGTGAACTGGAAACAGTTTGATGGTACTGTCTTTCCTGATGAGTTCCCACTCCAGACCCTACTAACAGGGATCTATAGCTCTCAGGACCCAGCCAGTACCTCCACATGGGGCCGTGCTGTGCGGGACACAGGGGTACCAGACACCAGACCTCCACTCTGCCTGCAAACAGGCCCACAAAGGAAAAATCCAAGGCCAGATCAGGAACCAAGGATTAAGCTCTCAAGACCCTAAGGCAGTCCCTCCAGGAGGAATTCAACAGTCTCCCATTCCATTTGTGGATATCCAGATCCTTAGGTTTCTCACCTCTGCTGAGATAAAGTTGAGAATGATACAGAAGGCCCAGGGGAAATAAACAAACATCAAGACACATTAGCAATGTATTGGAAACCACATATATTTCACCCTGGGTTATTTAGCATAAAAAAACACCTCCACTTTTATGCTAATTAATGACACATTATCCCACTTACCTGTCCTTTCCTGTACTATAATTATATCTAAGTAACACCAGAAAGAAGGGGGGGGAAAAACCTAGACATACCACAATGCACTAATAAACCATGACTAATAACTGCTCAGCTCCCCAAGGTTCTCCCAAGTAGCATTTAAAAGAGGTTTAACCTTTAAAAACATTTGCAGTAGGAATAGGCTTTTCATTGCCTGTTTCCAACTACTAAAAAACACCCCAAATGAACAAAACCAAAAAAAAACCCACAACAAACCACCACCCATATTTCTAGTCGTTTTAAAGAAAACCTTTAAGTGCTCAGGCACGCAATTTAAGCTTGTGTTGTGGGTTATGTTGAGTGAGTTCTTGACCTACAGCTGAGAAGAGAAAGTTCCCCTCACATGCTATGTCTTCAGGTCATGCTACAAGAGAAACCAGCTCAGCTGACCAGCTTATCACAGGTACATAAAAAGCCTTTTTCTGAAAGCAAGGAATCAAAGGTCTGTCACATGCAAAACTAAATGTGTGTAGTCAAGACTACATGAAAGAACTGAAAATTCACTACAAGATCACCTTAGAACTTTGGCTGACCCCCAAAAAAATATGAGATTTGATCAGCTCTGCTTGGTCTTTCTGGTAGAAGAGTTAATTAACTTTGCTGTGGAGACCATGTCAGGAGAAAGGCACATCTTGGACACCGTGTTCAGCATGAGATTCACACATGCAGAACCACAGCACATACACACAGGTAGGCTGCTGCATAGTTTCAGCAGTCCCTGGAAGAAGCAAGGGCAGGACTGGGTGGCTGGTGCCAGAACAACTCAGCTTTTAAAACTTGTTTTTCCTGACAGAGGTGCCTTGACCACTTCCCATTACATGGCTCACACACATCTGACTTGATAAGAGATGGATGTTTAAGAAAGATTGCTTCTAGATGTGGCCAGATACTGCTAGAACAATTCCTCTGGTCAACAGTCTGTCCCCCGAGTTCTCAACCTTCCTTTGTCAAAACAGTCCACTAAGATCAAAAATCTCAGAACAACAGGATACCACTTGTACCGCTTGCTTGGTGGGGTTTGAGGTGATCAAAGTATTTTCCACTAGTGATGTTGACATTTCAGTAGCTTAAACTCCACACACCTCAAGCACAGTCTCTAAGAGCTATATAAACAGAACCCCTATAGCCTTTTCACTTCATGTGGAGTAAGTGAATTAACAGCAATCTTGGTGGGGGGCAGAAATCACAGCTTTAAGCTAATCAGCTGATCATTGAATTTTTTCTTGGAAATCTCTGTTTCTTTTCAGCTGCTCTTCTGACCACTAGACTTCCAGTTTTCAGAATCAATTCACAGTTCCTTTTCCCCACACAGTGCTTCCACATCACCCATCACTGTAATATTTAGATGCTCATTTCCACAAAACGTGTGGCCCTCCTCACAGGAAACTATGTCTGCAGTTCTGTCAGCAATGTTGTGCCAGCTGCTATGCAAACTGAAGCACCTAGCCTCGTGATTAAGCTGTTGCAGAATTAGTCAGATTTTTTTTAATGCACTTTTATGGTAGAAAGAAAAAGTCTTTATCACTGGTGAACGTTTTTGAAGGAGATTATGGCCTCTGTTGCAAAACAATTTACAAAGTCTATTAGAAGCCCTTTTATGAATCAGCTTAATTTGATTAGAACTTGCAGGAAAATAGTGTAGCTACTGAATATGTATGTCATGTTTATTGTATAAGCAAAAATTTGTAATTATGGTAATTCAGAATGGTTTAAAACATTTTTTAAACATTAAATAAAGGTAGTCAAAAGTAACTTTAAATAAAATTTATTCTATTTGCAGATTTGTCTCAGCAGTAGAGAGATGGGACCATTTACTAGGGGAAGATAAAAACCACACAAACTGACCAACCCAAGCCTTACGCATCCTGGGATCGTAAGAATCTAATACACTTGGTTTGGCAAATATTTTTTTCCTACACACTTCAAAAACCCCAGAATCAATTCTGTCAATTTAAGGCTTCTGCAAAACTGCTTCTGCTATTTTCTTTCATATCTGTCTAGAAATACACAAAGCTTCTACAATCACATTATGATGGCAGAAAAACCAGCTACTGCAACTCTGCATGAATAACTCTCATTTGTTACATTGCATGATTCAGGGGGGTGCGGGTTGTGGTGTTGAGAGTAGAAGTCAGAGGAGGGCAAGCATTTCTCTTCAAGAGACATGGAAAAACATGCAGACAGAATGAAATTCTGGAGAAGCGACTATACAGAAAGTCTGAAGTTCCTGCACGCCACACATCTTTTAATACGGTTTATTCTAGCGTTTCAGATCTTCACTGCAATATTTGTTTTAATCCCCAAATACAGCCATGTAAGACAGTGTTGCCCCATTCTAATTCAGAACCAGCAATGCTACCAACTCCAAGCAGGCCTTCATGTTACAGCAAGGTGGCATACTGGCTATAAACAACTAGCCACAGGGCAGCAGCATAAGTTCTTCGGAGGAAAACAAAACAAAACATAAATTTTGACTCCCATCCTTTTTCCCCGTTAAAAATGTATTACCGGGGACTACAGCTGTGCTGCTGCTCCCTCCCCCCCTCGCCCCATGCCAGCCCAGAGCAATGCCCCCCTGAACGAGCCGCTCTGCCTCCTCTCCCCAGGGAAGCCTTTCCAGAAGGGCGAGCCCAAGCACAGCTTCCGAGCCAGAGCGGCCCAGGACAGGGAGGGCAACTGCGCCCAAGCGCCGCTGGTTCCGGGCAGCGGGACGGGGCTGCTGGGCGCTCTGCAGCAATGCCCGCCCGCAGAGGCGGCGGGGCGGGCCGACCGAGTGTCTGCAAACCGGCCGAAGCTCGGTAACGGCTGGGCCTCTGACAGCCCCCGCCGGGGGGGGGCACCGGGACGAGCGGCGGGGGCTCAGCAGCGTTCGGAGCCGGTGAGGGAAACCGGCGCCCATCAGGCGCTCCCATGGAGCCGGCGGAGCTCCTCGCCCCTGCAGAGCTGCCCGGGGACCGGCGAGGGCCGGCACGCCCTCACGGTTCTCCTCACACCGCTGCACCCCCGCCGCCAGCCAGCAGCCGGCTGCCGCGGAGCCCTCCCCGGACAACGCGGTCCCGCGACTACCCCAGCCGCCCAGCACGGCCCCCGCCGCCAGGCCGGCCGGCCCTTACCACGACGCCTGCGGAGGTCTCGCCGCCGCAGCCGCTGTGATTGCGGCGAGCGCCGTGCAGAGTAAGGCGACCGCGGGTCGCGGTAGGCGGAGACTGGGCGCGGCCAATCGCGGCCGGACGCAGGCGGGGCAGTCCGGCCGCACTACGTGTCCCAGCAAACCCGGCGCTTCCCCGCGCCCAGACGCCGCGAGCCTTCCGCGCAAAGCACGGTGGGAGCTGTAGTCCCGCCGCTCCGCGGGGGCCCGCGTGGCCCCGGGTGCGGGTGGGGAGCGCGTCCTGCCTGGCGCGGGGAGCCCGGCTGGGGGCGGCGGGAGGCCGCGGGTCTCTGCCCGGGTCGTGCCCGCCCGTGTCTTTCCTTTGTGCCTTGGGCACGAGCAAGTAAGCGCCGGCTGCACCTTCCCGTTTCGGGGCAGGATGGAGGCCGGAGGCGAAGCAGGAGGGGGGGAAGGTGTCAAAGGGTAGTTCATGAAATGGGGGCAGAAATAACGCCCCCGCATCGTCCTTGCTATTTCAGGAACGATGGCCAGCAGGGTCCTGGCTTCTCGCTGCAGGCCGTGCCAGCCCTTGCTCGCGGCCTGCTCCCCGCCGCGCAGGAGCGGCTCAGGTACGGCATTGAGTGAGCTCTGCACATGCCAGTAGACAGGGCTGTTGAGGGGCCTTGCTCACGGACCGTTAAAAAGCCTGAGGAACTCTGTTGTGAAGTCTTCTCCATTTCCAGTGAGAGAAAGAGAAGCAAAGATCCTTTCTAAAAACCTGAGGCATGTGCTCTTTGCCTAATAAACCACACAGACAGGAGCACACCAGCTTCCTCCTTCCCTGATGACTATCAGTTAAAAAAAAAAAATTTGCATTTGGTTACTAACTGACTGGTTTTGAACATCTGCAGAAGGTCATACTCTTGGTCCTGTCTTTGCCATTTGCGTTATTTGCCCCATCTCAGCTTTGGTTATGATCATAAATGTAAAAGGTTATTGCAGGTTAATCATCGGTAGTTTTCTAGAAACTAGAGTCCCCAGTAACCTGGCATGCCTCCTGACACAGTCAAACATAAAATTTGGGTTGGTTCAGAGATTAATTTTTTGAGCTGACGAAGAGCTGATTGTCCAGCAGGAAAAAAACAAGCCCTAAACCTTCTTTTCCCCTCAAGTTCTGCTAAGTAGCTATCTGGGTTATGTTTGTTCTGAGTATTATCCTCCTGCCCTAAAAGTTACCTATTATCAGTTAATAGCATTGCTGACCCGTCGTCCAAGTTCAAAGGTGGTTTTTGTATTGTTTGTCATGGTTGGGCGATGCGAGGTAAGTATGCCTTGTGTCAGCTGTCACTTCTAGAAAGTCTAAGAATATTGCCAAATAACCTGTCTATAAATTAAACATTCATTGAACATTAGCAGGACGTTCCTTATTGTAAAAAATAATAGATGGGAAGACCACTACAGAAATCCTGCATCTCAGCCAAAATGTATCAGACAAGTACTAAAGACACTCAGGTAATATTCATATTTTTACTACTGAATATGATTATTTCTTTGATGGTTTTAGAAAGTTAGGAAGCCTTCCTGAATCGGGTGTGAAATTTATCTAAGGGAAAGAGATGAAGATTGCTAAGATACAGTTGTAGGGAGTCTCAAGCAGAAGATGCGAGATCTCCTGCAGCAGGAATCCAAGTGTGATCCTTGCAACTGCCGCTACCATGGCAGAGAAGAAATTAAAGAAATAATGTTTTGACAAACACACATTTTATGGCTATATAAACAAACACACAATCTTTTTTAAAAGGAGAAAAACACTTAAGTAGGTAAAAATGTGATTCATTAGTGAAATGTTTTGCTCCTTCCTCTGACAGCACTGAAAAGCAAAAGTAGCCTGTACCTGACTCAAAACAAAACTTTGACTCTCTGGACTGCAGTTCTACAAACCCAGCAAAGCCACATGCTAGGAATGGAAACTAAGACACTAGCAAACTTTGAAAGTGTTGACCAAATGAGAACAAAAAAACCCCTCAATGTGAAAATTAAACTGCAGATAAGGTGGGTTCCTTCTTCATAGGGATACTTTAACAGTGAAGGATGGGAAGTCCTACAGACCACAAGGCTGCCGTACTGGGTGGGTAGTTTAGCTCTGATTCTTCTTTGCTAAGAGTGCTCTGAGAAGATTCTCACTCCTACCTCTAACATTGCTGACACTGGGATGCCTTAAAGTGCTGACATGTTAGTAGTAGTTCTGGTACAGCACAAGTTTCTCCAAAAGAGGTTTTCCCAATTTCCAGCAGAACTCCGGAGATGTTTTAACACATATTTATGGTACCATGCCACTAAGCTTACAGCTGATGAAATTTGTTCTGAAAAGTCACAGGGTTTGCTTTTGATCTGCCAGGAAAGATATTTATAAAACTGTACAGGAAGCCATTCTGGACTGCACGTACATTTCTTTAACAGCTTCTGAATAGATAAAGCCTTTTTTTAAATGAGGCAAAGACATTTTTAGCTGGAAGAAAATGGTCTGGAACCATGAGTTGAGCTCACTTTGGACATGTCCCAGGGAGCAAGATGCAGAGATTGTACACTGGTATAGCAAAGTGAATGTGAATCGGCTGGCAATTAGATTAAAACCCAGCTAATAAACCACAACTCTCCGTAAAGAATATTTTCTGCTTCTCAGAAAAATCACCACCAAACGTTATTGAACATTTTCAAAGGGAAAGATGGAATGAATCCGTATATATGTCCCACATGGATGAATCTAGAAAATAGAGAGAAAAAGATGTTACTCATTAAAAAAGGATTTTTACATTATCTAATTGGGTAACAATGTTTAAGAAGGCAGGGGGCCGAGACCATACTAGTTGTATTTGATGCAGAGCTGATTAATATACTGTTACTGTGATACATCTATGCTTATTCAGCCACTCAGCTACAGATTTGCTCATGCAGTCACTTGTTTCAGAACATTTTAGGCTTTAAAGTGCTTTTCCATATAAATCCTTTTGTGTATTTCATAATATTTACCAACAGAATGCTTGAGTAGGTGAAATAAAAGGCAATTTCTCCTTTTCCATCTCCTCTTTAGGGCTTAAAAGGATTTTCCTGCGTCCCTCTGTAGCCAGGCAGCACAGTCAGCTGCCTGCCCGCCAACTCTGATATGGCAATGAACTGCTTCTGCAAGATGAACAAGATCTATTAAATTCTGGACTAATAATACAAATTGAAATGATTGCTTAAAATTAGTCCTAGATTGTAGATATTTGTGTAATTTTAAGCTTCCTTGACCTATTTTAAACATTTTAACAAATGCTACACGAACTTGATAACTATTAGCAAAACAAAATAAGAAATTCCGAAAAAAAAATAGCTAGTATGTAAATTAAAGAGTGGAAGAGAATTTTGGTAGATGAAACAATGAGCAGAGCCTGGTCTTTCAGTATCTTCACTAATGATAAGATTTGTCAGACTAGTAATGATGCATGATGAGCTGCCCTGCTAAAGGCAAACATGGTTAACCTGTATGTTTGAAAATAGGGAAGGTTTAATTACCATTTTAGCAAAACTAATAGACTAACAAGGGGGTGATCTGAGCTGTTGAATGATTAAAAGGGAAAAAAATATACTTCTTCATCTTGGGAAGAAAATCAGAAGTGACCTTAATTCTGAAAGAGAGTTAATGGCAGGCATAACATCATGGAGATAAACTGACATTAAGCAAGTCTGGTGGCAGAGGGATTCAGAGGTTTAGTTCACTTATATCACTAGAGAAATATATATATATACACATACATTTTGAGAAGGAGTGAGAGAAAACCATGTCCTTACAGCTTTTACATGCTTTCTTCAACTGTTCTGACAGATTTATCTCCATTTGACAGTGTTCAAGACAGTGGGTTCCTGTCTTTTTCTTGGAAATCGGAGGGCAGGTAGGAGGGAAAGGCTTGAGACAGCACCAGGAAAAAAACAGTGAACACAGTGACCCTTCTTTAAGGGAGAGAAAGGTGAGAAGAGCAAGTGCAAATGATCGATCTGTTCCTTTTATATATGTTTTCACAGAGCAAAATATGCATGTATGTATGAACGTATTGGTATAGAATATCTATATACTATATAGATTTGTATATACATTAATTCTATTAATTAGCATAAATGCTCCAGATTGGCAGACCAGAGCCTCATTACATGCAGAGCTCCTCAGCACTTAGTAGTTTCTATTTAAGTTTTGTGTATATCATGTCAATAAATAACTGAAAGAACTGTGGTGTAAGAAAGAACAATTAGATTTACGTGAAAAGATTGAAAAACCTGGAGCAGTTTAGTACAGACAAGCAAAGATTCAGGAGAGACACTCTAGCATGACGCATAACAGACTGCTGCAAGAGGAAGGTAAAAATATTTTCATGTCTGCAGAAAACAAACTAGAAAAAACAGTCTTAAAGACTTACCTGCAGATTAGAGAGTGGAAAACATTTTCCAGTGATAAGGTACTAAAGCACTGGTACTTAGCATTGAAGCCTACAAACATGGCCATACAAACAGTTTCTTCCAAGACTAAAAGAAGTTAGGTCTTTTTTTGTCATTCCTTCTTCTATGGGCTTTTTGGGGAAAGACGACAATCTGCCAGGAATTGTAATATTTTGATCAGGTCAGTTCTCCAGACAGAGCTCTGCTGGGGAAGGAGATGCTGATGTTACTCTATGAGACTTTGTGTTCATTCTGTTCCAAAAAATAAATAAAAAAGCAAGAGTATGAAAGGTGTCAGGAGAGAAGCAAGTCACTGATTTGTGCATAGTCGCAAAAGGAGTATGCGCAGCACCGGCACTCACCAGGAGAGTAAAGAAAGGCCTGAAATGCACCTCACTGTTTTATTTATTCTGGAAGTATAAATTTGGTGCAAAGAATTTGGGGCATGTACTTCTACCCTGATCTATGTCAAAAGCTGGGGAATAGGAACACCTATAAATGCATACGCTGAAGAAGGCAGAGAGTAGCAACGTCCTGATGTAGGATCTGTCTATATATATCAGTTTTATATTTGAATCTGGGAAAGTCTGAATAAGTATGTTAGAAAGTTTAAGTGCAAGACAGTCTGGTAACTACATACACCTACTGAACAGCATCAGTTTCAAACTGAGAAACGTTTCCTTGGATGTATGCTTGTACAGAGAGCTGAGAAAAGGCTCATCACAAAAAGCTAAATGCACTCAATTTAGGTTTCAATTTTTAACCTACAGAAAACATGAAAATTACTCCTATCCCCTTGTGCATCTTTTCTGCAGATGACACCTTTCTACCTTTGTAGCCAAGTGTTAAGTCATTTGAAAAAAAGAAAAAAAAAAGTATGTGAGTATGAAATGAAACCCAAGGATTTGGAGGAGAATTAAGTAGGTATGAGGTGATATTCTCTGATCAGGAAATTCAAGGAAAGGACAATGTGTACTACAGAAAACAATCACAGGGGAGGGAAAGAAGTCCAAAGGTTAAAACACTACAAACACGTCCTTGCAGACAGTGGCTTTCAAATAACCTGTGTGACTGCACAAAGGGGAATGTATATAAAAAACCGTGGAACATGTAATGGCCAGCAGTAAGCTTAATGGTGTTATTCTGCAAATCTAGTTCATCAGTATTTTCATCCCTGTAAAACATCTACTGAAAACTGGGAAAACAGATGCCAGTTAAGAAGTGTATAAACCCAGAATAAGATTGTTTGAACTTGACTGCTGTTGTCTTTTTTCTTCGTCTCAGGCATTTGTGGGAATCCTCATGTCTGACAGACATACTTGTTAAACCTCAGTGCATGTATTCCCTTGATAACGACTTTTTTTTTTTTCTTGCATAGGAGTAATGTCTAAATATGTGATATATTTGCAGTATCATTGTGGTTATCTGCACTTGGATTCCAAACAGTCAACTTACCTATTGCCACTGCCATGAAGAATGCTCTTTTCTCTCTCTGTTGTTTAAAATACACTTTCCTCCATATTAGCTTCAGGCTTGCCCAATCAATCTACACATTTACAGCTCCAGGATTAATCCATGTAATTCACAGGTAGTCCAGGAAATTGCCAGACTGGCCCAACAAACCACCCAGCACTTACATCACCAGCTGTGCTTGCCTTTTCTGCTGTCAGCCTGCTGAATTTTACGTCAGGCTTGGATCTGTTGCCTTCCTTTTCTAAACGCCTTCTAGCCTAAATGGGCCATTTCAGCAGGGTGGTTAGGAGGATCTTGGGCACTTATATTGCACCAGAGTTGCTGAGTTTTCACCTGCAGGAGTGAGAGCATGTATGCAGAAGTGTCGTAGTAAAAAACTCCTAGAGACATGCTGCATGCAAACATAAGTGCCTTCAGGATAGGTAAGACCTTTTAAAATTGTCTTCCACAGTGCTACTGCCAAAAAGGGAAAATACGTATCTTTACTGAAAGTAATTAAAAAAAAAACAACAAACAAACAAACAAACAAAAAACCTTTCAGTTACTTTAAATCTTTCTATTGAAAAATGCCTGTTTGCAAATATTTTCACACAAACGTTTTGTCTTATCAAGCTTCAATAGGTATCAAAAACAGAAAGAAGAGAAATGCCATTGGTCTTCCATTCTTTACATCAAATTGCATCCTCTTGGTAGAGCTAGACCTTTACTTTTTTAGAGAATTATTCTGAGTATCTTGAGTTCTTTTCAACAAATAATGCATGAAGAAAGGCACATGGATGAATGCAAATAACCCCCCAAGTCCTCAAATGGTGTTTTACTCTCCAGACTTTGTACTCTCACAACTGCTATTTTTTAAATGTCACTAGGCACGTGTGGTCTCCTAACTTTGATATTTCTGGCAGCATCTAGGAGTGCTGGCTTTGTTTTTTCTAGAAGAATAACATGCAAGGTCTGTCGTTTGTGTATATAGAAAGGAATTAAGATAGTAAGGGCATTACAGGAAAAGTTCTATCATGATTTGTTACAGGAAAAGAAAGAATTTGGAGTAAGAAAAGAAAAGCAAAGCAGTAACAACAGAAAGATTGAAAGAATGTGTGTGTGTGCATGTGCATAATACAGTCGTACTGTGGGAGAAGGAATACAAGCACAGCCTAACTGTGCATTTCATTTTGATGAAAAAGTGACGATGCAACGGTGGAGACAGAGCAAGCTTTCCACAGTGTAAATGAGCAATGGTCTAACTTCAAATATCCCAGCTGTGTGTCGGCTCCCTGTGCTAGCCTGTGCTCCTGCACCTTGTGTGTATACTCATGTACCCACAGTTACAGCCACTGGCTAGAGTTAAGAATTTCCATCATCTCGTGTGAAAATGGAGCTCTTTTAAAATTCCCCCCAAACTCCTCTCAGTTTACCCTAATGTTTCCCATGCTACTTGTTTATGGAAGATTTGCTTGCCAATAATTTTCAATTTCTGAATCATTTTGGCCATATTGAGGAAAGCAAAATGTGTGTTTGGGCAAAAGGAAATGGAACTGTGCCTCTATTAATAAATTCTATAGCTGAGATGCTCTTGTACCTGTATGCATTGAAAAATTCTTTCACTTATTAAAGAAAAGAAAAAATCTTTGAAGGCCTTTTAAATGCAAAGACTCCATCTTTAGCTCTGGCAGTCCCTGGGTCAAAATCCCAGGGAGAATGTAGCTGAGGAATATCTCCCATCCTGTTCTTATACCTTCCCTCCTCACCTGCAGCTGGCTGCTTTCAGAGGGCTTTGTGCTTTGACTGGCACAGCTGCACTAATAGAACTGAGAGGAATTGTTATGTTCAAATCACAGCCATGACCTTTTGCTGTGTTTGTGATTGGCCAGACATATCTGGACAAGTTACATGTCTTCAAAACTCAGAAGTATGTTGAAGGCTGGTGATTAAAATTTTCTGAAAAGTTCATTAGCACTGAGCATGATCCGTCCCCAGCATTTGCACATTTTTACCAGACCAGACCTGGTTTGCTCTGTTCAGGAATGGAAAAGGACTTCCGTTTCAGTTCCTCCTTGCTATACCTCAGTTCCCCATCTGGAACATGAAGATAGCAACACCACTTGCCTCAGAGGCTGTGGGTGTGTGAACCATGTCACGAGCTAATGTGATGGCTTGAGTGAATGGAGGCTCACTTGGGAATGCAGGGGAGGTCATGCAAGGTAGCTAATGGAAGAGGTTAGGCACCTTCGTGTACAGTGGAGGCCATGTGGGGACATGGGCAGATAGTGAAGAGCTGTAACTCTTCACCTTAGTTTTTCCTGCAGTAACTGATTTCTCTGCCCATACTGTCATGCAAAGTCACAGACAACAGTCATACGGACTACAAGGGCAAGTTCACACCATTTTATTCAGTGATAAATAAGTGATGAATGGCATGAGGCCATTCACACTCAATGTTGCGAATGAAATGAAAGTTTAAATGACAACTCATCCAGTGACCATTACATTATTTTCCTATCCTTGATATTTGGTATATTTACAATATACTGTGTGAAGCAAAGATGTTAGTCCAGATGTGTTGGTTCAGACCAACATTTTATTTTTTTGTTACTGTATTTTGCAGTTTTTATGTTTTTCAGCACATTTTAGTATAGAAAATAAATTCCAAAGCCCAATTTCAATTACTTAGAAAAGAGAATCATTAACTTTCTAAGTACAAGTTGTGTGACTATGGATGTTTTGTTTCTGCTACCAAACAGTTTCCTGTCCTGAACAGTGAAAAACCTAGAAATATGCTCAAAGTGGAAAACAGTAATTTAAAAAAAAAAAAATAAAAAATTGTCAGCTGCAAAAACAGCTTTCCTTTTTTTTTTTTTTTTTTTTTTCATTTTAAAAATCAAAACTAAAGTCCCAGTTCAGTTGTTTTCTTGCTATGAATTTTGAGGAATTGCTTTAATCTTGCTGTGATATAGTCACCATTGCAGATATTTTCTAGCTCTGTTATTTACATCTCCTTTCATGGAGAACTATAATAGGAAAATTTAATGTGTGCAAATTATTGTTAAAAATTAATTCTACTGTGAATATGAATAGGGATTTAAAGGCTTTGTACAGAGAGTCTGCTTTTACATCTGTAGCTAGATATGAATTTTGCTTTTCATGCTTGCAGATGGAGAAGTGCAGCCAGAATCTTTCAAACTGTGCAGCAGCCCATGTAGCATATCGGATCAGGGCCTGGGCTCTGGGGAGGGCACCTGTAAATTGAAATGGCACCTGTAAAGTTTTCAGTAGTAGTTAATAAAGCTGTATGCCCCTTGTGACAGAATTTAATATTCTCACCACTCAGCCTAGCAGCCAGGATGCTTGGAAGCAGCTGTCAATAGTGCAGACATAAGGGACATTATAACTAGGTCACTGAAACAGGCAGCAAGTTCTCTTTCCTTCCTCTTTCTTCCCTGCTACCCTGCAAATCCTGGCAACCTGAGAACATCAATTATTGGAATAAAAATGCAGACCTCAAAGCACCAAGGAAAAAGATATCACTACTCTAGATTTCTCTGTATTATTCAGGGTCTAAACCATCAAACTTTCTGCTGAATTTTATTTTCCTAATTTTTTTAATGGAAACATTATTTTTTGAGACTATCAGGAATTGTGAAAATGTAAATAATAAAAAACTTTAATAGGGTTGATTTAGACTTGATGCCTTCTTGAAAGTCAAGCAATGGTAAAGATTATACACCATACTGGGAGACACTAAATATGGGTAAAAGAACAGGACTTACAGAACTGGATTACCTCCACTCTCACCCAGTGCCTTTATCAATATAGGATACCAGTTTTTAAGATTTTATATGAACAGGAAATGAGATTTACCATGGAATTTGCTTCAAGGTAAATTTACTTCTTGTCCTCTGCAAGAGCCAGTAATTCTCAGGCTGTGGGCACGTCAGACATGGTCCTAGGAGTCTGTCAATTGAATATTGAATAAAAGTCACTTTCCAACCATTTATTCATGTAAACTAGATTACATCTCTAAGATGATCTGGTCAAACACCACGCAATGGCTGTAGAGTCAAATAGGACATGTTAAAATGTGTGTTGAATTCTAATTGCTGTTTATATATCTCTACTGTGGATCTATTTCCTAGAAAGGTTTTCAGGCTGTAACTAATGCAGAGAAAAGCTTGTTAGATGCAGTGATGCAATTTTATGGTTTGGAATATGCTTTGTCTGTATCCTCTTTGTAAAAAACACATAATCTATGGCATCAGCTTTGACCCTTCCTGCTTCTTTTCAGCACTAGCAATAGTTCTGTTTGTGTCACTTTGGTCTTCAATGATTGAGTACCTCAGGCATTCACAATCACATGTGAATTTCCACCCAGAGGATTTGTGGTGTGTTTTGAAAACCAAACAAGTGGAATAAAACTACAATTATTTTGTAATTAATACAATCTCTTAAAAAGCATGGGGCTTTGAAAAAGGAAATGGGCCACTTGAATTGGTCATTGGGAAAAGGCCTCAGAAAATCCTGAGAGTTATTATGGAAGGGAAACCAAAGACTGAAGAGGGCTTTAGCTCTTAAGATTTGATAGTCCTAGGATAGTGTTTCATAAAGGAGTCCCCTGTGTTAACCTCAGCCCATGTCTCTTCTAAGCCTAGTCATCAGACCTTATGTGAAGAAAAGTTCAGAGAGTGTATTTATTTTACCTGTCGCCCAAGTAAGAGTCACCTTTGCTTGCACTGCACCTTGCGAGTATTTTCAGCACCAACAAGGTGGCGTTGTTCCCTGAGGGGACAAACGTACGGGAAGGATCGTTGCAACAGGGTAAGGGCGAGCCCAGACATTAAAGCTTCTGCTGAAAGTTCTATGAATCCGGGAGGTTGGGGGCGACCCCTGGTTATTGTATGTGTTGTGCGGCGCGTGTCCGTGTCCCACATTGCTCGGTATCTTACAGTTGCCCTTGAGCATCAGGAGGTCATTCCCTCCACATCCGGCCCAGCTTGTGGAAAACAGAGCCGTCCCACGTCCTTTCTTCCGGTCGGAATTCCTGCCCTTTCCCGTCTGGAGCTCCTCCCGCCCCGCCCCGCCGGGCAGAGGCGGCTGGAAGGCGTCCCCCGGCTCCGTCCGCCCGCGGCGCTGCGCGGCCCGGCGGGAGGGGAGGGGCGAGGCTCGCTGCGCTGCGCTGCGCTGCGTTGCGTCGCGTCACCCGCCACGGCTCGCGGCGCCTCCTGCGCCTGCGCGGCGCCTCCCGGAAGGCGGCCACGTCTACCGGAAGATGGGGTTTCGCCACCGGGCCCGTTGCGGGGCCTCGCAGTGATCTTCATCACCCGGCGCCCCTTTTCCTTCCCCCTGCTCCCCTCGGGCCGTGGGTCCCCCGCGCTGGGAGGAGGTGAGGCCAGGCTGTGTTGAGGCCTCCGCCGCTCCTGAGGGCCGCCGGGTGGGGCCGGGGGGCCGGGTCTGGGGAGGGCTGCGGACGGGCGGCCGTGCTAAAGGTGGGCGGAAAGGGGGGGGGGGGGGGGGCAGCGGCCGCCCTGAGCATCGCCCTCCCGCCTGCCCTTTCCCCGGACAGCTGCGGGTGCGCTTGGCCGAGGGACCCTCCACTATCCTGCCCTGGGGTGAAGCAGCCCTCTCCCGGGAGCTGGGAGAGAGGTGTATGTCGCCTGTGTAGTCCTGCAGGCCTTGGTGGAAGTGAAGATGTGTACCTATCCTTCGTGTTGGTATCAGAGGACAGCAGGCTGCAAAGTTTTTGGGAACAAGTTCCTCTGTGTGACCCAGATTATGCATCTGCAGGCCAAACATCTAAGGTTTTGCTGTCATCTGTTCCTGTAATAAGCATCCGTCTGCTTTTGGGTTTTGTCAGGTGCAAGCAGACTATTTTCTGTTATTTGTCTAGCAGGCTGGATGCTCTGTAGCAGGTGCTTAGAAACAGATACAGTGTTCTGTTAGCTAAGCCATGGTTTTGTCTGTTTTTCTCAGAAACTGGTTAGGTTTATTTCAATTAGTTGCCAAAACAGAGAAATACCAAGCGAGTAGGAGAACAGTACTAAAATAATTAAATCACTAAGAGATTAACATGACAGTTGTTTAGGTATCTTGTACCTCTTGCTTTATCAACACCAATGCGATTTGTAATCGTTCTGTGTCTTTTGCAGCATATGGTCCTGAAAGTTTGATTTTTATAGTTTATCAACGGACTTTCATCATGTCTTGGCTTGCTGATCTTGCTGGAAAGGCAGAGGATCTACTCAACAGAGTTGATCAAGGAGCTGCATCAGCTCTGAACAAAAAAGACACAGCAGGCAGTGCAGTTTATGATAATAAGAATTTGGACTCTGCCAATGAATATTCGGAATTGCGCCAGCATACTGGAGAACTGAAATATCAGACACCATCCAAAGCAGCCTTCATCTCCTCAGCAGCTGATAATATTAAACATCAAAAGTCCACAATCCTAGCAGGAACAGCAAATGTTAAACCAGCACGTAGGACATCTTCCGAGGTTGCTTCTCCAATAGAAAATGTTTCCACACCCAGACCTGCCTCACATTTTGTGAGAAGAAGAAAGTCAGAACCTGATGATGAGTTGCTATTTGATTTTCTCAACAGTTCGGAGAAAGAGCCTAATGGAAGGATGGACTCTAAAAAAGACAAGAGCAAGGCACCTATTCTTCAAAATCACTCTCGGACTTCAAGCATTAGTTCTGTGTCTACCAGTACGCAGAGTGCAAAAACTACTGAAGATAATTCCATCAGGAGCCAAGGCAATGGTAGCTAAATAGTATTGAACCTAGAGATATTTAAAACCCAAGTATGTCTAGCGTAAGGCTAGGTAATGAATTTACTGTCACTCATGAAACATTTAGTCATCGGACTATGTCAAATGTGTGGAGTACAGTAGGGTCTTTAACACTTTTTCACCACAGGGATAATCTTAGGTACCATGCTAATTTGACAAGCTGCATAATTAAAACCTAAATCTTTTGTGCTCTTGATCTACCTCATTGCTGCTGCTCACCTTGACCTCCCTGAGCTACGACCTAACCTTGCATCAGCCCCCAGGCATTCCCATGTAGTAGCATAGGTGCTGCTTCTTTTGTTTGATCACTCGGGAGCTGTTACCTGTTGTGGGAGAATGACTGACTTTCACTAGCTGTTAGATGGTGTTGGCTGTTGCCTAACACACCTATGCACCATGGGAGGTGATGTGAGGTTGTCTCTGTTCCATAATGGAAGAGGGGTAAGCTGTCAAGCTTGCTTGACCTGCAGAGTGGGAAGTTGGATATGGATAGGCAGTTGTAGAGCTACAGGCATGAGAGATCTAGATAAATGCAGCCCTTGGGGTTTGCCCGAAGTAGTTCCATTACTGCTGTCTAAATCCAGATGCCTGAAAGCGCCTCTAGGCCAGATAATCAAAAGTTGGGGCTGTTATCAAGTCAGTGTAAAGGAGAATGTGGCTGGGAAGTGATAGAAGCTTGTGTTCTCTATCAGACTGTCCAATCTTTCAAGACCCGCCTGGATCTGTTCCTGTGTTGGCAGGGGGGTTGGACTCAATGATCTTCAGAGGTCCCTTCCAACCCCTACCATTCTGTGATCTGTACCGAGTCCTTGCTGGTGCTGTGCTCCGTTGCTGCTGTTTATTCTATACAATTGAAGTAAATGGTTCTAATGCTTCTTAATAATGTAGTTAGAATACTTTGTATTTGCTCAGTACTTTGAGCATGAGAAGCATTGTAAATGCTGGATTTTCACTTATTACATGAAGTATCCTGAAAAGCTTTTGATGTCAAAAGATAATTTTCAAATATGTGATTTTTAATTTTTTTTTTCTTTTATTTCTGAGTCTGTGGCTTTTCAAAGGCATTTACTACTAATAGTAATAATTTAAATATGTTAGGCCTGGCTATATGGCTTCACTGATGGGTGCTTAAGGAGCATACTTGTTTTGCTCAGCATGGACTGTTGAATTTTCTGAGGAATTTTCAGTGGAATTTCCATTGTGGAGCTGCTAAATGAGGAAGCACTCAATTGCAACATAGAGTTTGAGTGTGCTGTTTTCAGAGTTATTTGTGTAGATATTTCTGGTTTATGCACCAGTACAGGTTAGGGGTAGACCTTCTGGAAAGTAGTTCCACAGAGAAGGACCTTGGAGTTCTGGTGGACAGTAAGTTATCCATGGAACAGCAATGTGCCCTTGTGGCCAAGAAGGCCAATGGTATCCTGGGGTGTGTCCAGCAGGTCCAGGGAGGTTCTTCTCCCCCTCTACTCTGCACTAGTGAGACCACATCTGGAGTATTATGTCCAGTTCTGTGCTCCCCAGTTCAAGAGACAACAAGGAAATAGTAGAGAGAGGCCAACAGAGAGCTATGAGGGTGATGAAGGGACTGGAACATCTCTCTTATGAGGAAAGGCTGAGAGCCCTGGGGGTGCTTAGCCTGGAGAAGAGAAGACTGAGAGGGGATCTTATTAATGTTGACAAATATCTGAAGGGTGGGTGTCAAGTAGAAAGGGCCAGTCTCTTTTCAGTGGTGCCCTGTGATAGGATGAGAGGTAATGGTCACAATTTTTCCAGCTTTCCAGCACAGGAAGTCCCATCTCAACATGAGTAAAAATTTATTTATTGCGAGGGTGACGAAGCCCCGGAACAGGCTGCCCAGAGAGGTTGTGGAGTCTCCTTCTCTCGAGACTTTAAAAACCCACCTGGCTATGTTCTTGTGTGGCCTGCCCTAGGTGATGCTGCTCTGGTGGAGGGGTTGGACTTGATTATCTTCAGAGGTCCCTTTCAACCTCTACTATTCTGTGATTCTGTGATTGAAATGTTCTGTGTAGCATCTGTTGAAGTAGTTTATGATACAGTAGCTATAGACAAAACCAGTTAACGTTATACTTTGTACATTGCCATGAATATAATCTAATGCGCATGATAAATGTCTAATTTCTTGATTCGTTAGCTTCCTTAATCTATCGAGTTTTCTGAAGGATTGAGGATAAATTGTCTGAAAAATTGTGTAAATGAATCAAAAGGAAGGCAACAGCATGTCTTGGAACAGTTTAAATAGGAAAGGGGTTTGCTAAAATGTGGAAGAAATGTTGCTGTCACTGCTGCTACTTGCCCATCTGTTTCTAAGAATTCATAGTCTGGCCCAGTTTTCTGGGCTCTGGGTTTGAAGAGCTGTTGCAGTGGTGACATGGAGGGTGGAGCAGATTGGTTGGTGATCTCAAGGTGAAGTAAATAACTCTGACAGCTAAACTGCAGTGGTGCTGGAAATTAGTTGCAGTCTGTCCCCCTGGATTTTCAGCAGTTACTCACCTGGGACATACTAAATGCAAAAGTAGCATTTTTGTGTCGCCTGCTGGTTTGCTGATTATCTGCTACCTTGTTTTTTCTTAACACTGCTGCAAAGTTTCCAGCTATCTGCAGGCTGGAATCAAGACTGTTACAGTGATGTAGCCGTTCCACAGCATTAATCTGGGTCAGTGCTGTTTGTGTCTGTACACGATGGGGAAAGGCTGTGGGTTCCCCCTTCGCTGCAAGGAGCTGTTGTTCAGAATGCTGCCAGGAGATCCCTTACTTTTCTCACTGCGGTTCTAAGATTTTAAAAAAACCAAAACAAATCTGTATCTTGGTTTCCATACTCTAGAGGATTACAGTTTGTAGTGTCAGAAAGCTTTTAACAGTTTGTCAAAGTATATTTACTTTATATTTGGTTGTTTGAGAGCGACCATGCTTCTGTCTCAAATCCCTGCAACTTGATTTCTCATAGTAAAAGTGCTTTTGAAAAAACGTTTTGAGACACTTATTAATCCAGGATTATCAGTAGGATGTTGTTTGAAATGATACTTAAGATGCTCTTTTACTTAAAGATAACTAAAATGTGTAACTGTGTGCCTCAGTTACATATTTAGGTTTGGTATCAAAATGCCTAAGTGTAGTCATCTGATTGGCTTTTTAAAATAAAATTTACATCCTCAAAATAAAAATCTTAGCAGAAAACAAGAATGAACTTGTACTAAAAATTCCTATAGGTAGATGCTATGTGTATTTAATCTGTTACTCTCTCAGCTTCTGATAACATCTCTGGGCAGCATAGTCAGAAAAAGTATTAACATTTTGAAATCCTAAATTAGAAATTAATGTAATAAGAAGTTTTATAACTTCCATGTCTAGTCTTGCAGGATGAAGAAAAATCCTGCATCATGCGTTATACTGTATAGAAGTCCTATACAAGTCCCTTGGGAGAAGCAGCTCCATATTTCATTTCAGTATAAGCTATTCTGACCTTTTTATTACTATTTATGCATTTAACCACTGTTGCAGAACATGAAATTGTTTATATCAAGGCAACTTACAAATACATATATTAGTTCTAACTTGCATCTTTCTGGACAGAAACTTCGGACAGTTCAGATTCTGGACTGGGAGCACAAGGAGATGGCATGAAGGAGTCATCGCTCAGTGCAGTAACTAATCCTAGCGTTTCAGCTAATGATGATCTCAAATCACATGAGCTATCCAATCTTCGCCTGGAGAATCAGCTGCTGCGAAATGAAGTTCAATCTTTAAATCAAGAAATGGCTTCGTTAATTCAGAGGTCCAAAGAAACACAAGAAGGTACTGTGGATTGGCAACTCAGCTGTAACATATTCCTAAAATGCTAGTGGACTAGAAAACAACACTATTGCTATGTTAGTGTTTTGTATTTATAATCAAATCTTTCTAGTTAAATTTGCATGTGTGACATACCAGGCAAAATGGCTCTTGCTTTCAGAATAATGAGCTGGGAGAAACTAAAAGGCTCGTTCAACTACAAAGACAACAGAAATGTTGATGAAAATGATATGAACAAGTTAGTTCCAAAACGTGTATCTTACTAAAATAACGTTAGCAGATGTTAGCGGTACTAAAATACTTCTCCTGCATTTTATTGCCTATTGCAAAATATTTATTTTTAATTTAGTAAGGCGCTTTAAATACTTCAAAATGTGACTACTTTCTTGCTGTAGGCTATAATCTCTGATGCCTAGAAACTGACAGTAAAAAATAAAAAATTTAGTATTTTTGTATGACTTCACTAACTTGTTCAAAGCCAAATTAAATGACAAATATAAAATGTGTATATAAATTAAACACTGAAATGGTAAAACTTGAGCAAACTCCTGCTGTTGGCATAATACATTTTAATTTCTGTTGAAGTTTTGTATGTGATGTTTGATTATAAACAGAAGCCTCTGTAATCATTCAGGCATTATTTCAACACTGGTGTATTACTACTGGTTTTTTAAGTTGAATTTATTGTCACATTGAGTTGAACTAGATGCTCTATGCAGAGGTTTCCACAGGCTTGGCCTCACAGTAGGCCATTGCAAGGGGTGGGACAGATAAAATTTGTCATCTGCAGTGTGGCACAGAACAAAATGCTCATTTGGAGATTACCTGCAAAATTTTATAAGCTGTGCTCTGACAACCAGCCTGTCATTTGTTACTTCTTGGTAGCTCATCAAGAGTCAGTGTTAACTCAACTTGGTTGTATTTAATCTGTTTGTTTAAGAGATGGGATGTGTGCATTCTGACCATTCTCAAGACCTTGCAATACTACTTTTATGAACCTCAAAGAAAATTCTTATTTTACAGAATTGAATAAATCCCGGGAAAGGGTCGAGAAGTGGAATGTTGACCATTCAAAGAGTGACAGGATGGTTAGAGAACTTCAGGCTCGAGTTGATGATCTGACAGAAGCAGTTGGTGCCAAGGATTCACAGCTAGCTGTGCTGAAAGTACGGTTGCAAGAAGCTGATCAGCTCTTAAGTGCTCGGACAGAAGCTTTGGAAGCACTGCAGAGTGAAAAATCACGGTACTTCATAATGTCATACTTCATAATTCTGCAAATAAGTAGATTTTGTAAAGTGCTTCAGAATTCTGCAAACAAATAATAAGTTTGAAAATTCAAGGCATGTAATTTAGTCTCTTTAAGAATAAAAGTGAATAAACTAAGGGAGAAAGGAATTGTAACAGGATTTGAAATACGAGGCTTAAAGTTTGCTGTGAACCAGCTGTATCATAGCTGGCAGTGGGAACAGGGCAAATGAGTATTAAATAAGGGCAATTGTCACCTGGCTATTGAAGTCCATTTTGTGTAAAGTATTTCTGTTTGTGTCAGAGGCCTGAAGATGAAGGTGCCTTGAAAAATTCATTTGCTTATCCACAGATAGGAACACCTTTCTGACTTATCTCAGTGCTGGGATATGAATCGACAATGGGATGCTCCAGAGTGTAGGTCAGGGAGGAGCTGAGTGAGTCCAGGCCTCACACCTGTACTCAGACATATGCAGTAATTTACTGGGTACATTTTGAAAGCTGGCCTGAAAACCACAAAGTCATATTTCTACCTGAAAATCACACTAGATTTCTTACTTTGCAATTAATTGGTATATCACTCTTTCAGGATAATACAAGACCACAGTGAAGGGAGCAGTTTGCAAAATCAAGCCCTTCAGACTCTTCAAGAGAGACTGCGCGATGCAGACACCGCAATCAAGCGAGAGCAAGAAAGTTACAAACAAATGCAGGTTAGACATGAAGAATAAGGAAGAGTTTTAGACTCTGCTTTTAGGATCAAAACTGCGAGGTTCCAACTGCTTTCTCTTCCCCTTGACTTCGGTTCCTGTTCAGGATACCAAGTGCTTGGATGGATGTGTTCTCTGCTGCACTAAGTATCCTTGTGATGCTAGTTTATTTTTTTATGTTATTTTAAAAGCTACATGATTAAAAGCTTATGAGGATCAGTGCTCATAATGTTACTGGTTTGTTTGTTTGTTTTGTGCTAACTTTAATGTTAAAATATTTTAAAACTAAATCAGTAATCACTTAAATTTTCCATGCTCTATTGTTACACAACAAATTGTTGCATGATTTTAATCAGTGAATCTTAAGGATAAAGCTGGATGATCACCTCTATGGTAAAGATGTGAGTACATCCTTGGTAGGGACTGCTTTCCTCATTTAGCTTGGCCTTTGTTACATATAATAACATCTTTGAAAATTTTTATCAGCATCTGTTGTTTTGTTTTTAAAGTACATCAAAATATGGCAGACTGTTTGATAATATTTTTTGGAGGGGAAAGCTTGCTTTTTGTTTACCAAACAAATGTAAACAATAGAAAGATTGTTATTCCCTTACTGTTTCTAATGAGGAAAAGTAATCATATTTTTACTGGTATTATTTAGCGCTTCCTTAAGCAAGTAGAATTTCTTTCCATATAGCACTAAAGCATTTTAAAGTTGCAGGTGGTAGATATGAGTTGTTGTGTCATGTAGTTGCTTTTAAACTTTCTTTTTTCCCCATCTAGGTTAAATTTGAGACTGTGTTTAAACACAAAATATTATTTCTTTATTGCTGATAGAATGAGTTTGCGGCTCGTCTAAGTAAAATGGAAGCAGAACGTCAGAGCTTGGCAGAAGGGATAACTGTAGCAGAAAGAAAATATTTAGATGAAAAGAGGAGAGCTGATGAGCTTCAGCAGCAAGTAAAAGTAACTAAAAACCACCTAGAATCTGCAAAACAGGAACTGACAGACTATAAACAGAAAGCTACTCGCATACTCCAAGTAAGCATTTCTGTAAAGAAACCCACTTTGATTTGTACACTTAACTTTTTGTAAGATACTATGCTTCAAATAATCTGTGTGGTTTTTTATGTGACTTGTAATATGTTTTGTGGCATATCTGTAATGATACCTTTCCAGAACAGCTACCAGTCTGCATTTTGTAAATTTGAGATTAAGTAACTGAAATGGAAGTTCAGGTCCTGATCTGAAGTGTGATGATTCCCTTAGATTTTTCTTTATTGTGCAACATTTGTCAGTGTGTTCCACATCCCAGAGTCCAGTTGTGGGCAGGAAGATAAATAGGTGTAACCTACAATTTGTTCCACACCCACTATTCTTGAGTCAAGAATATTGCTCTATTCTGCTCGGGGCTGAAGCATAGCATATAATGGATACTGAGGTGTAAACCAAAGAAAATATTTTTATATGTTCTGAAAGGTTGCATGTAATCAGCATTACATAAACAATGGCAAAATTAGGTATTTTGTGCAGAGTTCTATGCTGCTTAAGTTGTCAAAGATACAAAATCCAAATGTGGCCAGTTTGAGTCTTGTTTGTAAAAGTTAGCAAAATGTTGAAGACAGGTGTCTGTTCAGAATAATTATTTCAGTCTGATATCCAGAGAAGCATGAGATCCGAAGTTAGTGTTGAGCTAGGTAGTGTCCATCTTCTCTCTTATGGTAGCTGGAAAGCCAAAATTGTTACCCATGATACGTTTCACATTCCAGGCATTAGTAAAGAGAAAAGCTGTATCTTCCTCAGATAGCACAGGCGTTCAGTAAATCCAGTCTTATGACATACAGGAGGTCAGAAGAATTACCAGTAGAGAGGCATTTTCATTTTGAAACTTGCGGGGTCATTCTTAACTTGCCTAAAGAAGCCAAGTTCTTTTACAGTATGTCTACATTTGAATTTTAGAGCAAAGGCATTTTGGTGTGTATTCTAATTGAGCACTTGTGAAATACGGCAGTAGATAATATATTGATTTATTGTTTCAGTCTAAAGAAAAATTGATAAACAGCTTGAAAGAAGGCTCTGGTATCGATGGCCTGGATAGCACTACTGCGAGCACAGTGGAGCTAGAAGAACTGAGACATGAGCGAGACACTCAGCGAGAAGAAATACAAAAACTGATGGGTCAGATACAACAGATGAGGACAGAGCTGCAGGTATCAGTGATTAGGTACACCAACTGTAGTTAACCATGCACAAAGGACTGTTTTCTTGTATACTTCAGGGCTGTTGCTTCCAGTATTTGGGCTAGTTTTAAAATAAGCCTGCTTTTGTTCAAGGTGAGACAAGTGCTTATTTGATACCATATTTCGTTCCATGTTCTCTCTCAGCACTTCAGATTATGTGCAAAGAATACTATAGATACCACTTCTCTCTCCTCTCACTGCTGTGTACCCCTTTTGAGGGAAGCATTTCTTTCCAAACAAGTGTGGTGATTTCTGTAGACATTGCCTATATCCTTTTTTTGCAAGGGCTACTAATCCTTGAAGCAACTGTAATCTGAGTTGTCTGCTAGTATAATTGGCTCAACCAAGCAGCTGCACGCAAGCCTGCTTCACACTGTATTAGCCTGTAGCCAGTAGAAGGGGAAAAAGTGGAGGCTTTTCATGGTCACAAAATGCATTTATTTTATTACTGTATCAGTGAAAATATTCTGTATAAAAATGTCCAAATGCAATTTATTCAATACACCCTCACCTTCATTTTCCTTTGAAGCTGTATTGCAGATACAACTTGGTTTTGCTGTTACCTCTGACAGATTGCCATATTGTTTGAATGTTAGTGAAATGGTAACATTTCTCTTCATTTCAGGATATGGAGACTCAGCAAGTAAGTGAAGCTGAATCGGTGAGAGAGCAGCTTCAAGACCTGCAAGAGCAAATAGCAGCACATAAAATGGCCAAGCAAGAGGCAGAAGCTGAACTAGAACGGCAAAAACAAGTGAGGAATTCTTGAAAGCTGATTGGTGGTAATTTAGGCCTCGTGTGCTGTCATCAGTAAAGAATTCAGCTTAATAAGAGAGTAGCTTATACAGAATTTGGGTTATTTTTAGTCTAGTATTCCAAAGACATCTCCAAAAGCTTAACGAGTATCACCAGGCCAAACAAAGCACAACCACTACTAAGCAATGGACAGGACCTTCTGGATACTCCCGATAAGCAGAGATCTCTCTGATGTATAAAAGAATAAACATGACCCTTGGGAGCACACAAAACTGATCATGATCTCAAATTTTATTCAGTGGGGGAACAATCAAATAATAGGGATAGAGTAACACTTGGAACCATTATTTATATCAAAAATTTCAAATACTAAAAATGGTTACTATGTAATTTCCTGTGCTTAATTACTACATGAAATTCAGCTCTTCAAACAATGTTGTTGTAACATCAATTCACAGTTGTTTTTTTAATCAACTTGTTACTCAGTTCTGAATCTAAACATTGTTACTTCCAAACTGCTGTATAAGACAAATTGCTGATAAAATTGTATTAATTAATTTTGTCATCTTTTTAAGCAAACTCCCCCTTGGTTTAAGCAGTTTTGTGCTAAAAAGAGAAGGCAAAAGAGGCAATCTCATTTGTCATGTGAGCTGATTATTCAATAGAAAACAGAGAAATGCTTTGCACCCTATTAAAAAAATTCTCTGCGAGAAAAAACCCTGTAAAGAGAAGTAATAATGAGGAAAGCAGGAGAGTACACGGTATCTGCGAAGAACAATTTATCTTATAGGATTATCTGTCCTTCCAGAAATTACATTTTAATGAGATGCTAGCAGCTTGCACTAATTAAAAGGCAGAAGTTGAGGTCTGCTCTTGATGGATAACTGATGTTTATTATATCAGAGCAGATGGCAGACTGTATTTTGTTACTTCTCCCCTTCTGAGGGATATATTTTAAGTCAATACTACACAGAGAAAATTGAGGTGAATTGAAAAAAAACCAAACAACAAAATGCATTATCAGTTATTACAGAAACTGAAGTATTCCTTTTGATAACATATTTACATGTGCTTTTAAAGTAATTGTTTGCATTTATACTTAATACAATTACTGCCCGTTTTATCTGGAAATTCCTTTAACTATTTCCATAAGGTTTCTGAGACTGAAGATAGAAAATAAGTAGAAGTGTTATTTCTTGATTGTTTAAAGGGAGAATAAGATTATCTGTTTTCTGTAGCAACTCAAACGGCTCATGTAATGCAGTGATTTGAAGGTTGTCTTAATTTAAAATACAAGCATGGCAGGTCTTTAAGTTGGAGTTAAAATAGCCACTAGGTCACGGGAGTAACAACATTTATGGTTAGAGTTGCTGCTCAGTACGTTGTCCCTTACTAATACTCCTTCTCCTTTCACTTCCATTATGTTAATTTATCCTAAACTTTGAAGGAATATCTGTGTCATACAAAATTATAGGTAGATATGCCAAGGGTTAAACACTTTTAATTACATTATATCAGATTGATGGGTTTATTTTAGGAATACAGATTCCTCCCCCCCCAGGTATTTCCTAATTATATAAGTTACAGTATTGACATTGTTTCAAGATATAGCAATGTAATAAGTGGTGGGAGTATAAGGAAGATAAATCATGGTACCAATGAAATCATGTGACTCTTAGTAAACTAGCTTGGATTAATGTTTATATTAGGTCAGTCTCCACAAAAGAATTTGGTAAGTCTTGTAGCTCATGTCTTCATATTCAGTTCTCTTATTTATTTTTTCCCCATCCTAGTCTGACAATTGAGATTAAATTTCAGTTTATATTTGGTTGCAGCATACTGTCTTTTTGTGTTCTACTGTGAAACTCTAGGTAAGAGAATATCTCTTAAAATGCATATGTGTGTAAAAAGTTTTATTTGTGATACATTTTATAGGAACTCCATTATACTGAAGAAGAATTGTATCGAACAAAGAATACTTTGCAAAGCAGAATAAAAGACAGAGAGGAAGAAATTCAGAAGCTCAGAAATCAGGTACTGTGCATATATAGAAAATAACTTTAGCACCTTCAGTTATGAAAACAGTGGTGAGAAGTATTAATTTGACTGTACAACAGAAATGTAAAGGTTCTATAATGAGTTACAGTGTACATGTTTTCAATACAGAGTGGAGAAGGAAACCATGAAGTAGTAAATAGCATAACTTGTAATTGCCTGTGCTTTTGTCTTTGGGGCAAAAAGTCAGTCTGTGGCCCAACCAGACCAGATGGGGTGGTGCTGGATCAACATTCTTCTTTTTGAAAATTAAAAAAAGTCATTGGCGCTTGATTAGGTCATCATAATTTCTGCAAAAATCCTTTTAACTGGGCACAGGAACATAAGAAATGTCCTGCAGACTCAGTGATCCACTCACTGGTCTGTCTTGTACAATGACAATGGGGACAGCATGTGAGCCTGGCCACTCTCTTTTCCCCCCCCTTGTACTCACTCAGCATCAGCAGTTGAATCAGGGACGTTTAAGTCCCTACTAAGTCCTAAGTCCCACCAGTGTGTTAATGGGCTCCTTTTCCATGAATTAATCTAGTCCCTTTTGAAACCCTCTGATACATGTCAGCCCTCACAGCCTCCCTGGACAGCATGAAGGCATAAGACCTCATTTTGTGTACAGTATCTTAGCATAATGAAAAGTAGTCTGTAGATCAGCTGTACAGTTACAGCGTCTGAGGATCTGGAAGTTTTTGTGTTGCGATACAGATTTCTTGAACCTGTTGGCAGAGGATTCTTCTGGCAATACTGGCTTCAGGATTACCTGCACCTGCCCTGGTGCATCGCATTTAATTTGTATTTTCCGTATCTCACTGCCTCTGGTACCTGCTTGTTGTAGTTTTTCATCACTGAAGCTACATCTTTGTGGTGTATGGTAACATGCGTGGCAGAGGTCCAAGACTGTAGTGAATGGGCAAGCTATTGCACATATGGCTAATCTGGACAATCCCATTTGCTTTAAGTATTTTCTGCAAATTGAATGACATGATTCATGTCTTCATTTGCTGTCCTTGCAGTTTCTATTTCCTAGTACAATCATGTTTTCTGCCTCAGTGCCCCTCAATTCTTCTGCAACGTATCCTGCATTTTCACTGTTTTCATTCAGGCTTTCATGAATGGCATCAGACTGTCCTCTTCTCTACTGAGTTTTTCCTTCCTCTCTTGAAAGCAGTGTACATACTTACTTTTTTTCTGAAGTTGCAAGTGTGATAGCCAAACTGGATTATCTTGCTGTTGTTATGTCTACCATTTAAAGCCAGCTCTGAGGCATAGCATTGATTTTTGTGATCAAAGTTGTGATTATATAAAAATCTTCATAAGATTAGACGTGGAAAACAGAGGAATACATTTTTACATAGTTTCTTCTGTCATGTAAAATATTGTTTTAGCAACTGTTGAGATAAGTTTTTTTCTTTGTTGTGCTCATTGGTGATCATTTTGATGGTATTATCCCATAACATTTCTGTGATGGGGTGCCTTGCTTCTTGGAAGGCTTATACTTTGAAAGCTTTGTAATAAGTCAGTTGGTCTGTCTGTGGACTTAACTCTGATTTATTTTATTTTTTTTCCTTTGGTTTGTTTTTTAGCTCACAAACAAGACTCTAAGTAGTAGTAGTCAGACAGAATTAGAAAACCGGCTTCATCAGCTGACAGAAACACTAATTCAGAAGCAGACCATGTTAGAGAGCCTGAGCACAGAGAAAAACTCACTTGTCTATCAACTGGAACGACTTGAGCAACAGCTGAAGGCTATCCAAGGCACTAGTACTAGTGGACCTTCCATTAATATGGCAGGCATTGATGGTGCTGAAGGTAAATAAGGAAATACAATACTTAAAACTCTGTCCTTTCTGCAACTCAGGCTTTTATATTTCCTAATGCCTTTCCCTGAAAGTCTGACTTCATAAGGAAAAAAAAAATGCTGAAAATATGCAGCTTATGCCAAAGGCCTTGTCAACAGCAGCCAGTATCATAAAAAAATTAAGTAGAAGCTCCTTTTTATGTATGAATGACTTTAAACTTAATAAAGCCAATTTTATCTTTAATTCTCAATGCTGTGGCACTATTGGAACAATCGTATTTACAAATCCTGTCACAGATGCAAATAAATCTGTCTTTTGGGGTTTAAACTGAATGTCAGAAGTAGGATATAAACCTTCCCTTGTAAAAAATGTTTGGGAGGTGAGCAAGAACGGAATACTTCATTTTGAGAGTTGATCAGAGTTTTGGTTGAAATCAATTGCCTCCTTGCTTTCTGTTTTTTCTTGAAAAGCAGCTTATGATACGGGGGTTCTGCTAAGGTTGGTTTGTCTGCACTGTATAGTGGTGATCCTTTACCTCTAGGAGAACCTCAGCAGTTGATTCATGCTTTTGAGATGTTACTTTTCAAAGTAAAAGTTTGTAATTCTGTAATAAGTAAGTGTAAAAGCAATAGGCAATTACAAAGAGGTGTAAAATGACAATCCAGACTTCTGTTTTTCTGCTTATGAATGACTTTTAAAAAACAAAGCAGGAAGACTAGCAGATTTGAAATTTATTTCCTTTTGGCTTGGTTTTTAAGTAATTTTAGTAAGTTTAGTTGCACAAAGGTAACTATCTGAGAATCTTTTTATAAGATCTTTATATAAAGTTGATACACAGTAAACATTTAAATAAAGTAGAAATTTTTGGAACCTGCAAGTTAGTAGCAGAAATGATATTGAAGTTTTACAGTATGAGAAATTAAAGCAAATGGAGAAATTGTGACAGTACCAAGCCCATCATTTTATACACCTAATAACAGCATTATTATTACTTGACAGAAATGAATGTCAAGATGTTCATCTAGTGAACTAAAATAAAATAAAAAAATACACTAAATTGAAGAAACATTGATTTGACTGTAAGTTTATCAAGAACCCTGCCCTCCAAACACAGTCCTATGCCCCCAGCAAAACAGTGCTAACAAGTCAGATTAATCACTATTTTAATATTATTTTTATATGTCTATGTTCTACACTATCTTTTTGTTTTACTTAAGCAACAACTTAGCTGGTCTTAGGCTATTGAGATTTTTTTTTTTGCTTTTTCCCCCTTCAAATAGGTGCTCGTATGCGGAATGTTCCCGTCCTGTTCAGTGACATGGATACTAACATGGCAGGAATGTACGGGAGAGTTCGCAAAGCTGCCAGCAGTATAGATCAGTTTAGGTAAGAGTGTCCTAAGGGAATACATTTTGTAATTGCTGGAATCATTTTTCAGTTTTCAGGTGTCACACCTTCTGTTTTGAATTGCTTCTGTGAAGGTAAAAGTTAAAAATAATGAAGGTACAGTATGGTATAAATCACTAAATATTGACCTACTTGACTATGATATTAGTATCTTTGGGATTTTGCAAATTATAGTCATTTATTTAAATACCACTTTTGAAGATTTGGATACAAGGAATCTCTACAGTATTTACCAAAACCCCCAAACTTTTCCATTACCATCTTCAACTTTTTTCACTTTCAGAGGGCTTGACTGCCTGTGGTAAACACCGTAAGGGTGTATTAATTGGAGCAGTACCACATGTATTGTTTTACTCCTGTTTAGGCATCCTGATGAAGACAAGATTCTGGGTTCTGACTCAGTGCAGCTGTTTGCCTTGAAAGATAGTCAAGGAATTAGTAACCAAAATCATTCTGGATCCAGCAAAAGACTTGCTTTGATCCTTTTTCTGAGCAGTTAGGTTAATTGTCAATATTTACAACAAAGATGTGCTACAAAACTTGAATCACCAATACCAATAGAAAACAAAATTAGATAATACTTTTTAATCCTTTGAAAGCAAGATACTTTCATAGAAAGTCTTTCCTGCTTCCACGGTACTTTTAATTTAATTGTGAAGAATATCAGGATTATATGTGTTGGTTTATTACTAAATTTCCTTTGGCAACATTATACTCAGGTCAGTGTGGGCATGGGGTTTATTTAGCTGACATTACTGAGTGCATATCTATATGCAGTGTGCTTTGTAGCACTGCAGCAGTAACCTTGGAAAAACCAGGTCTTTTTCATCTAATGAAGTATAAGGATGGTAGTGATCTGTCAGTTTTTTCAAAGGAATCTGAGGTTGCTTAAATCTTTTTGAAAGATTCATGATCTCTCCTCAAGGAAAAAAAAAAGGACAAATATATAGCATATTTGTGAGGTTTAATATACCTGTACAACTCTTGAGTCTTAGCTCTTTTTCACAAATTCTGAGCGTAGCATGTAAGAGGAGAACATAGGAGAATATGTTTTATGGTCTGAATTCTGCTTTTTCTCACTTCATTTAATGTCTTGTACACGTTAAGTAAAATTCAAGTCAGGAACAAAGCCATGTGTATAACATCAGCTGATATGTGTGAGCCTGCAGTGATTGGAAGGAGAAGAACAGGATTTTGTTGCTCAGTGCTAACTTGTGCATTTTGCTTTTCTCTTGTGCTTGTGTAGCATTCGGCTGGGAATCTTTCTGAGGCGGTATCCCATGGCAAGAGTCTTTGTCATCATTTACATGGTGAGTCAGCTTTCTTTAAAGTAAGAGTTTAATGCAGGATTTCTGTAGCCAGTTTGTATGTACTTCTTAAATGGCAAGATGATTGATGTTCAAAAGGCTATATAATGAGCTTTAACAACTCTATGTGTTTTTTGTAAAGCAGACTAAATAGTACTTGCTTAACAGCATTTTGGAGTCATGGTGCTTGACAGTTTTCAATTTTTCCAGGAATTCTTCGTATAGAAGTCCTAAAGACTTGGGTAACTACCATTTAAAAGACAGTAAAAGTAACGTTTTAGCACTAAAATACAGAATAATAGTAACCTGTTGCCAAGGTTAATCCACCAAACCTGTGTGCCTTGCATTTAGGAAAATGACATCTTGCATAGCTTTTTGTAATATGTGGCACTTCACTTTTTGGTCAGTGACTAATAATAACACTTTCAGTAGCTGAAAAAGTATCAAGAAAGTGTTTTCTTGCTAGATGTTAATAGTAGAAAGTTGCTCGTCCTTGCCAAGTGAGAAATCAGACTTGCAATTGATAATAATCAAATTCCTCTGTTTTCCACTGGAGGGCAGATGTCTGTCGGTTTAAGTGACCTGTGGTAAGGTGGGTGTTCAGTCTTCCCTACTTGGAAGTATTCCACTGGTTGAACCTTTGAGTCTTTGAAATGAAAAAATGATATTGCTTGAGAAGGCATAATGATTCTTCTGAAGAGAGTCTCTGAGAACAGCTGTCACTCTTTCAAAATATAAAGCAGACACACATGAATAAAGGAAATGACAGTTTCCCCCTGCAGTTGCATCCTCACTGGAAGGAACAGGGCTGTTTAATTCTTAACTTCTCTCTTGCTTCCTGTTCATGACTTAGACTTATCAATATATGAATGGAAAGCTTTGTAACAAACCACTGAAGACTTCTACCACCTAAGCTGCTATCTGAAGTGAAACTTGATGGTTGCATAGGAGCTGTTTGTGCAGTCAGTGGCAGTTACCCTGTTTCAGCTTGAACCTTGACTATAACTGTTGTAGTTTGAATTATTATTTTTTTTAATTGTTATTTTTTTCTTTTATAAAAGGAAATAAGGCTTACATATTCTGTCAGTTATCTTCCTTGTTGCACTCCCAGCAAGTTCTAATTGGATAGTTTCAGACAAATTTGGATGAGAACATTCCTAAAAAGTTCATAAAAATGCCTCAAACCACTGCCTGTGGTAAGGAAAGCAGAAATCAGCTGTTTGTACAGAGTCTGGTATCAGCCATTTGGCACAGGAGTCATGACTTGCCAGTCACTTGAGGCAGACGATGTAATGTGCCGGCTGTGGGCTGGGTATCAGAGAGAACAGGGGGAGTTACTGGGGGCATGGAGGGAAAGAGAAGCCAGAGGACATAAATCTGTAGGGAACCAGGCTGCTTTAGTTTTGCTGCTTGTGTAAAATTTTCAGTTTTCTGCAAATGACATCTTCACAATCAGACTCAGCATTTCATTGCGCAAGTAAGAATTTTAGTTTTTTTAGTAGTAGCTGAATAATATGAAAAATACTTAATAGAAATATTTCTACAAAAGCAGATTTTATTAGTCCATACTGAGAGCTCTCACACTTACTGCTTCTGTGAATGATGATTGTCAGTGGTGTTTTTTCTTTTCTTTTCCAGGCATTGCTTCATCTCTGGGTCATGATTGTTCTACTTACCTACACCCCAGAAATGCATCATGACAGTCCCAGTGGCAGATAGACTGAGACAAGACCATATGCTGTGCTAATGTCATTGGGACTGGCAGAGTCTTTAGAATAATTAGTCCTGAAATATCAGCAAACTTTTCCTCTTGGTTTTTGGGAAGAATGTAAACCATCCTGTCTGATTTATCACAACTTTTCAAAAACATGTACAATGTTATGCAGCTTTTTCAGTTTACCTAAAGGAGCATTGCTTTCCTGGAGAAATAAAGCTATTAAGTTAAGCTATGGTTAGTCTTTACATTTTATGTAGACCTTCTGGTGGTTACTGGAAAAGATAAGGGTTGCACCTACAAAGAAATGAAAGGATTTCTGAAATTCCAGATATATATGGTACAAATTACTTTAGCTCATACTTGATGTGGGCTATGGTCAGGTAATAAACTGTACTTAGCAATTTAATTAAACTTTATTCTTTCTAATTTCTTTCAGTCTACTTTTGCAGTTGCGTTTTTAACTTTGTACATAGGCTTTTCCTTAACATGCTAAACTGAAAACAGGACAACGGATTGGTGCAATATCTTTTTGTAAATAAGTTTGAAAATATTATGCATTCTTCTGAGCTTTGTACTTCTAGAGTAATAGATATCTCTTCTCTGCCAGCTGAATGGTGGCACTGCCTATTTAAAGGCTGGTATTTTAGCTTTATTAGAGAGAGAGAAAAAGAGAGATTGTTTTGAGAAAGAAGGTTCAAATGCTTTAGAAATAGTGGTGTTTCTTTTGCAATTGAAGTTTATACATTTGAACTGCATTTTCTTATACCTCTCTCATTATGTGTCTTAATCAGATCTTGTATTCATCAAAATATTTATTTTCTAAAGCTTTGGGTACTTATTTAAAATTATTTCTGTACAAAGTCTATCAAAACATCAAAAATTTCTCATGTGTAACACTTACCAAATATACTAATAAACAAACTTCATCAAATCTTTATCATAAACCCCATAATACCAAACCTACTGTAATAGTTCTATGGCTAGACTGTGGCATTCTATAAAATTACAAATTCTCAATACATAAAAACACAAGGTCACTTTCTTAAGAAATTTTCTTGTTTTCTTGTGTGGTGCTCAGAGCTGAGTCATTAAAAGGTGACTACAAGCAATTTGTCACTCCCGCTCTTAAGAATACAGTTCACTTTTCATGTGACTTGAACACACTCAGCATCAGGTCCTGTGCACAAAGTCTGGCATGCTAACTCCTGTGGAAATGTTACAGTAGACAAATGACTGTATTGCTGCTCCGATTCAGATCTTGCAGAGAAAACTGAAATGTTTTGATGAACTAAGTAATAAAAGAGAGCATTTACTGTAAGCTGTGTCCCTGCCCTCTGTCACATTTACTGCACTTTGCCTAATTCCTTTTGCCTGTTTTCTTTTCAATTCTGATATTAAAGCCACTTTTCAGCCCTGGGGAGAGATCATTATGGAAGGAGATCAGGTAAGGTCCTTTTTTTAATTTAAAACCTCCAAACCACTGAATCTTTTGATACTCGGTATATTGTCACAATTTGAGGGGAACCTTGTTAGTGGTATAAATCCCTTGCAGCTTTGCTGGCATCACACTAATCTATTCTTGCTTCCTTTCTCCCTGTTTTTTTCTCTTTCTTTTTTTTTTTTTTTTCCCCCCTTTCTTTTTTCTAGGGTTCACCTCTTGAAGTCCACAGGCAGGTTTTGTGTTGTTTTGGGGTTTTTTTGTAACTTTCTAAAGCCATTACAGTACTTCTAGAAGCCTTTATTATAGATGAGTATACTTAAATTCTTCCAGATTTTATATTGGAAATTTCACAGGGGTAAGCACTGGAAGATCCCTGCTGACTTGCCTTTGAGCTACAGTTTTGTATTCAAGTATCAGTTTGGGCTGAGGTAGTGTTGACCCCTGTGATGTCTTAGAGTTGAGAGTAATACCTTTAGTGCAGAGCACTTGAGTAGCATCACCTTAGCAAAACACACAGAGGTGAAGAACGCAAGGCTGTTTCTAGTGTTTTTCCTTGTCCATGAAATGATGCGTAATGTACTTTTCTTGTTGCAACTTCAGTTCCCATCTTTACCATCTGTTAATTTACCTTTTTTTTTTTTGTGATACCTGTGAAAGAAGGGCACAGCTGTTTAAGTGCCTGATTATATTCTGATTTTAAAAAGATGCAATGTCATCAACCAAACTGAATCACTGTGTTTTCACCTAGTGAAAAACCTGGAAGCAGGCAGCCTATAGTCACCATTTCTTGCCAGACAAACAGTGTTTGGCGTGCAGAGTAACATGGGACAAGGAAACAAATGCTACTGTGCCACGAAAGGCTAGAGCTTATGGAAACACCTTTAAAGCTCTCTAAAGCACAGAAGAGTATGAAAAGCCTTTATTATGGTGTTAAACTGTTCCAGAGCTAGAAAAAGAGAAAGAACTATTCCTCAGAGCTTTTGTTTAAACATACTGAAACTTTGTCCCCATAATGAATTTCAATATGCTCCACATGATGCAGTGTGAGAGCACACAAGACCGCATGATTGAGTCTATCTGAATATAAATATCAAATTTTGAGTTGAAGAAAACTTCCTGCCTCCAATTAGCAATGTTGGGCTCCAATGTCATCTGCTTAGATTTGCAAAGCATGCCACAGCTGTGGGTCAAAGGTGACATAAGGACACCATTTCAACAAGCAGCTCCTAATGGTGTCAGGAGGTTGCCTTACTGAACAGATGGCTTTGGAGTGAACAGGAAGCTTCTGTCAGCCTATGTCTTAAGTGGCAGGAAGATATTTGAGGTGCCAAGTCTGTTCTGGAGGGACTATCATACTACTAGGCATTTAAACTACCCTGACTTTGGAGACCAGCATAGCAATTTAGGGGTTTAAAAATTATTTTACAAATGTTGAGCCTACCTTTCCATGCTCATGTAGTACCAGAAATAAATGGTCATAGTAACTCACAGAAAACAGGACTCTTTGTCTCCCAGCTTCTCTATCTTGCTGCCTTGAGAGCACAATAGGCTATTGTGTGGCTGAAGAGAAGTCCCTTCTTCATGTGCTTCCTGCTAGCACTGAAACCACTCAGGGTAGCAAGTGTACTCCTTGAAAGAGTCAGAAAGGAAGAGATGCTCAGTTTCTGTGCTGTGGTCAGAAGGGCAGAATGCATTATGTCACCTTTCTGGAAGGGGGTGAGAGAAGATGTCCCCTCTGGGATGGCTGGCAGCAGGCCTGGGGGGAGCGGCTGGCAGACAGCAGGAGGCAGTGGGAGCTGCTCAGGCAGAGGATGCTGCAGAGGGAGGCAGTGATGAGCAGTGAGAGCAAGACTACTCCTCATCTGGTATTTTGCAGCCCACAAAAGGCCTATTTCTCTCAGACACTGATCATCGTGGTACATGTTCAATTAGGTAGATGTACTTGCTGCCAGCCAGATTCGGGTTTCTGCAGAAGAGGATGTTGAGTGAATGCTCACAAGCCCTCGTGTGACAAAGAGCTCTACTTTGTCACCTTAGGTTGCTGTTACTTGATCTCTGTTTTATTTGCTGTACTAGGCCAGCCATATGTATACCAAGACCCTGTATGAAGGAAGTGACTTTATTGCTTGATTACAGATAACATTAACAAGGGGGAAATCAGACTTGCATGGTAATTAATTTACTAATTTCTCAGCGGTGTAGATGAGAAAGATGTTGCTTTACCATAGAGAATTGATTTCTTTGCTTCCCTCCTTCTTTGCTGAATGACTGCAGCCTGGCTGTAAGGTTTGGTGTGATGTGTTGCTAGGTATTTAGCCATGAAACTGTAAGGCAATTTTTATAAATCATGTGGAAAATTTATTAGAATTTAAATTGCTTTCCTCTGCACGTTACTGCCTTGCCCCGTGGCTTAAGTTTGATTTGGAAACTTGTAAGTGAATCAAGGTTAGGGAAAACCTTGGGCTGGGAGCACAAAGGCACTTTTTCAAGTTGGAGGAAGAACAAAAGCTGCTGATTTATGATTACAAAACTCTGCTAACAATGTGGTTAAAAGTCTGACAGGTCAAATCTCATGTAAGAGACTTACTGTGAGAAAATAAAGAGAAGGGATGACCTTTTTGTGCCATGACTTACACTTTGTTATTCAAGAAATCAGAAGCATTGATGGCCGTTTTGTCTGAAAATGACCTTTCCTGTGCTGAAATCTAACTTTTTTCAGACAGCAGTTGCATGTGCAGCTTTTAATGTTTTCATGTTCAGTTCAAATCGGTCAAATTGTGTTTTGAGTCCAGATTTATTGAAGAGAAACTAGAGGATGACACAAATAAGGAGGAGTCTGGGCTTTATAGCAGCAAGTTGATTGGCTCCAGATGTTCTGCAAAATCAAGCAGATGTGTTTGCTAAAGGTTTGTGATAAGGAAAATTATTTTCTTTCACTATAGCTACCAAAGCTGTAATTAATTAATTGCAGCAAAATACGTGATATGGTACAGGAAAGATGTGGGCTTGGAGGAATGGCATATTGTGAACATTGTTTTTTTTCATACAGAAATGGAGTCTGTTTTGACATTCATAGTGCAGAGGAACATTATCAAGGACAGCACTTTCTGTAGTCTTGTGCTAATGCACTTGGTATGTTTTCCAAAAGCTTATAAAGAAGATATCACCTGAACTCTAGCGTCTCACTGCAACCTGGAGTAGAGATAATTTTCATATGCAAATTCAAGCAATAATTAAGTCTTCAGTTGCTCTATTAAAAAATTAATAACCTTGTTGAAAGCATTTGTGTTGATATCTTTAGTGGCAAGAAAACATAATGATTCACAACTAGTGTTTAATTTGTAATTAGAAAACATACTCTGCGGGATGAGAGGTGGGAAATGACAGTTTTCTGCTCAAAGAGGTAGGTGCTTGAGGAGATCCCTGCCCATGAGAGTCCCATCTCCATTGCAGTATCCCTGGCAAGCTGAGAGGGAACCTTCAAGCTTCACTCCTGCTGCATCAGCAGCTCAAGAGGTTGCACGGATGCAACAGATGAAACAAAGACCAGAAATTAGTATTTCCCCAGCTGTTTGTGCTGATGTTCAGAGCTTCCCCATACAATGAAGGCATCTTAGCTGAATTGCCAACCAGTTTCTGCCAGCTGGGTATGTGGATGGAGATTTTCACAAGAGAGACCTCCTAAAAACATATCTATGCACCTTAAGGAAGGAGCCTGCGTCTTGTTTTTGTTTTGGAAAATCTTGATTCTCCTGGGGCCTGCTAACTTAGTGGATTGTGACTTTGACCTTTATTACAGGTAATTCAGCTGGCCACAAGCTCTTCACATATCAACTTTTGCAGCCTTTACTTCAGAAAAGCAACGCATGCCTTGCTTTCCCAGAGCCACATCTATGCACCCTTCTTTGGAGAGCCAGGAAGATGGTGGAAGGCACCTTGAGCTGCAAGTGTGTGGGAATGGCTGTGTCAGGCTAGGCACAGGATACCAAGGGCCAAGACACTCCTGGTTCGGCTGTGATGTGTGTGGCCGTAAAGCCTTACCTCGATGGGCGGGGGTCTAATTGCACCTGGTGGTTTTGAAGGATAGCAGGATAACTTCTGCTTCCAGGCTGGAAATAGAAGTAGTGCTGCCTGTTGAGGAGATGAAGGTAATGCTGCTGATGCTGCTGGACCCAGGAGCTTAACAACCACCAGGGCTGGTTTACAGGCTAAAACTCCTGCCTCTGCTTGTGGGGGTCAGGGGGGGAAATAAAGGTTGTCCAAGGACTAGGAGCCTGGCTTTGCAGCTAGAACAGACATTTCCATATGCATAAACTGGAGCAGTGTGATCGCCCCTATCAGTCAGATGTGACTATTTATCATTAATCTAAGGTTATTGAAAGCATCGGTTTGAACTTCCTGCATCTGCTGCTTCCCAAGGGTTCATACAGAGATCAATTATGCAATGACAGACTTTAATAAAAGCAAGCAGTGCAGCTGCTGCTTTGGTAGGGGCTGTGCACTCCCAGCCTGGGTTGGGCTGTAAACACAGGCAGGGAGGAGGCCCATTGCTGCCATGTCCAGCTATTGTCCTGCCCTGGCTTTGTCCACCCCTGGCACTGGGGGTGCAGTGGGGTGGGATGGTGCACCTACTCAGAAACATTCACCCCATCAAACCTTATAGCTGTTACTGTATTTATTTACTTTTTTTTTTTCCCAATGTAAAACCTGGAACACCTTCTGCTTGAGGGGGAGAAGAGGTTGAATCAAATACCTGCTCAGGTTATTTCCAAAATAGCTTGGCATAAGATGTTGCAATACAGTTTTATGAATGATTTTCCTAGTATAAATGTTACACCCAAAGCCAAGCACTTGACAATCAGTTCGGAGAAGTCTGCAAGGAACTTGGCTGTTACATGTGTTTTAGGGAAGGTCAGGACCAGCTCACAACAGCACTGTTTCCCAGCAGTATTAGTTCCTTTGCCTCAATTTCCACTTGGATGAATCAGGCAGTTTCAAGCATCTTGTGCTCTCTCTGTCTTCCTAAGTTACAGATAAAATATGTGTCTTTAAGTCTTACTGGTTTCCTCCCATTTTGTTTGCAAAAATTACTTTACTTGCAAGGCCACACAATACTCCAGCCTCCTCCCTTGTGACAGGAAGGCACAACATTTAATTTTTCATTGATGATGGGTTTAGGTCAGCAGCAGTATGGAGGTATCCATTGCCTTGTACGTTTTACATTTTCCCCTTGGACTCTTTCAAGCAAAAAAACAAGGTGTTGCAGCACACTTGCTGACTCTTGGAAGCTGGGCTTTCAGGAAGAGGAAACCCATCATCCATCACACCTGCCAAACCAACCCCGGAGACCTGGCACCACCCTCAAGATCCACTGACCTCAAGTATGGAGCTGTTGAAAGCTAAGGTGCTTCTGAGCCACACCCTCCTCAAGACATCATCTGGTGATCCCTCAGAAGGCTGCACTTTGCTTAGCACTTCAGATATCTCAAGGCCTCTTCTGAGTGCCTAAGTAGAAATGCTTTTGAGATTTTTGCCTTATCATCTTAAATCCAAGTTAATCTATTCCCTGCTGTGAGGGCTTATGTTTATGAACAAATATTTCTCAATACTTGGCCATGAGAAAGTTCTGGCAAGTGTTTCCTTGACTTCATTAACTAATGCTGTGGTGTTAGAAAAGAAATCTCGTGTCATGTAATTTCACCTGAGCTGGGGCTGGGGTTGGACATATTGGTTTCTCCCTGCTGAGCTGGTGTAATATTAGTTCAGTGATTTCATATGGCCTAGGAACTACAGTTTGTCAGAGAATGACAGGTCTTACTTCATATAAGAACTTCTGACAAAGTAAGACCCAAGTCTGTGTTTATGATGAGTTCTGCTGAGGGGCAGCTGAAGCAGCAGGGGCCAGGATGCCAGCAGCAGGGTCTAGTCTGCAGCCTCCATCTGTGACCTAAAGTTTCATTGGTTACAGTGAAATCCCAGTGATAAAACACCCCTGGTAGTGGACTTTCTTAAATGTGGGTGGGCTGAATCCTACTTAAGGGAGACAAAAAGATCAACTATTTCCTGAAGCTGCTCCTGTCTGGAGCTGAAGGAAAAGTGCATGCAAGCGTCCCACAGTAAGCTGCTGTCGCAGAGGGGAGGAGGACCTCATCCTTCTTGAGGCTGCAGGTCTCATCTTTCCCACCTAGTTAGGATCAGTTAGGTCTGGCTTTTAACAGCAGCATGCCTGCCTAAATTGCTGGTTGGTAAATGATCTTTTTCTGTCTAGAATGAGGTAAATGTGTGTTTTATCTAGCTAATTAATCTGAGGGATAGAGCTGACGTGATTCTGGTGTTCTTCTTTCCCTCGCTCCTGTCTATATGACCATGTGGCATTTGTATCTTGGAGCCTTTATTAAACTGGTTTATTTGTAAGCAATCAAATAAGGAAAATTATAAGGACAGGGAGGATTTTGTTCAGCCTATCACCTTTATTCAGCACTAACAAGCTAGGAAATAGCACTGCCTTTTATTGTCTTCCTATCTCTGTAAACTTGGTTTTAATAAAAAAAAAATAAAGCTCTTAAATAAGCAAAGAGGAACAAGCTTGGAAAATTCTGTGGACTCTAAGGTGATTCTGTGTTTTTCCTCTGCAGGAACAAATACCAGCCGTTCCCTCTTTCCCACGCACTGAACCTTTTTATTAATATGTCAGGAATCGTGACTCAATCTGCGGTTTTGTTAAGACACAGACAGGAAATTTAGGTGCTTACATTACCAACTGCTACTGTTTGTTAATTTTCCCCCCCTTAGATCCAGATAGTTTAGTGACTTAGCACAGGCTGTTTCTTTGAATATAGTGACTAATAAGGTAGTCAAAGTTGCCTTGGCATTAAAGCTTCTTTGGGAGGACAATGAGTTATTGGTGTAGAAAAAGCTGTATATTATTGGAAGTTACAAGAAAAGTGGTAAGAGACCATCTCACCTAAAGCTCTAGCAAAATTCATCCATAGGTACCTACTTGTTTTGTATCCTATGTTTCCAGTGCCAATGCAGCAACATCCTCCCATGTCTTCAGTCAGAGCAGAAGCCAAGGTGTAACCTGAAATGGGTCACAGCAGGAGCGTGTCAGGACAGTCCTGCAGCCACCTGCTGCCCCAGGCACTTCAAGGGGCCAGTGTCCTGGTGTCCGCTACAGCACCACATCTCACTGGGTGCCTGTGATTATAAACCCAGGGGTTTAAAGGAAGGATGGCTCCAGGGCTGCTTACACCCCATCCTGGGTCTGTTTGAGTGTTATCCATTGACTGTCTTGGCAAGAGGACAGCTGGGTCTCCTCAGTTTCATTACAGAGTTGTAGCACCAGAGCTGGGAGGAACATTTACCTTTCACATCTTCTTCAACCCCAGCCCCTGCAGCACATGGACATGTCAAATGCAGAGAAACAAAAACTTTTTCTAAAATATTAATATATTTTTATTAAACCTATTCCCCTGAAGTTTGGAAACCCCAGTATGATAAAGTACCATGTTACAGGAGAAAGTGGGACTGATTCTGTCAGAAATTAAATCCTCCATTCATCCAGATTCTGGTCATTGTCCACACAGGGTTGAGCAGGACACACAAGTCTCATCTCTGAAAAACCAACAGCAACAGTCAGTTAAATAACGGAAGGAATTACTTTGGGCACAGGAGAGGATGGTAATATGTGCTGAAGGTCCTTCAGATCCTGTATTTTTTGTCTGAATCAGTGGTGAAGAGAGTGGTTTAGAAGATTCAGCTCAGAAAGCCAATGGTCTCCTCAGCTACATCAAAAGAAGTATGGCCAGGAATCCAAGGGAGGTGATTCTCCCTCCCTGCTCTGCTCTGGTGAGACCTCACCTCAAGTACTGCTTTCAGCTCTGGAGTTCTCAGTGATGTGAACTTGTTGGAGAGGGTCCAAGAGCAGGGCCACAAAAATGATCAGGGGACTGGAACACCTCTCCTATGAAGACAGAGAGAGTTGGGGTTGCTCAGCCTCAATAAGACAAGGCTCCATGAAGACTTGTTTGTGGCCTTTCAATACTTAAAGGAGGTTTATAAGAGAGATGGGGACAAACTATTCAGTAGGGTCTGTAGTGATAGAACAAGGGGTAATGGGTTTAAATTAAAAGAGGGTAGGTTCAGAGTAGTTAAAAGGAAGAAACTTTTTGCCCAGAGAGATGGTAGAAGTCCCATCCCTGGAAACATTCAAGGTGAGGCTGGACAGAGCTCTGAGCAACCTGATCTGGTTGAAGATGTCCCTGCTCACTGCAGGGTGAGGTTGGACTAGGTGACTTTTAAAGGTCCCTTCCAAACAAAATTATTCTGCGTTTCTAGGATTCAGGGGAGTCTATCTGTCTGATCTACTCTCCACAAGAAAGTGTGGTGTGCCTAGTTGCAATCCTAGTATAACACAGTCCTCTGCTTGAAGAAGAGGCAGGTCAGCAGTGTTGAGGAAGAAAGCAGGCCTGAGCAATTGGTTTTGAGGAGGAAATGTGATCTGGAGTCCAAAGTTCAGCCATGTGCTCTGGATGTGGGAAGGCTGATTTCATCACTGGCTAGTAGCATCACCTGTATACCACCTTGGTCTCAGCACACTTTAGGCATTTGATGACATGGACCACCTCTTAAATTAACCCAGCAGACTTTATTTTGTTTAGATTTTATTCCTCTGTGATGCTGAAAGAAGGCAGTGAACATCTCCTACCTGTCATAATTTTAATCACGTCCCTTACCTCGAAATGTAACTGTCTTCTGTACTGCAGAACCTGAGATTTAACAGTACAAATGAGGCAGATGATGGACATGACTTTCTATGCTTTTAATATGCACCTTGATGCAGACTTTCCCAGAAAAAAAAAAGCTATTTTTCCCTGAATACTTGATTAGCATGAGTTTATTATACACTTCCAAAGAGATCAGACTTTCTCTGTGCTGTCTTTGAGGGCTGACAGTGGCAGCTGGTGTTCTGGAGCACTGCTTTCCTGAGAAGCTGACTTCTAATATCCTTCTGAAAGACAGTCAAGCACATGTTATTGCTGATTGCTACTATCTGTTCTGGTTTCAAATTAATTCTTAAGTGCTCCATTTAATGCTGCCAGGTGGGTTGCTCTGAATAGACATGGCTTGGCCAAGCCAGTTTGAGGACCTACGTAATTTTTTGAAAAGCTATGGCTCCAAGATACATTTAACAGTCCCATCTAATCCTGAACATTGAATCCTTTAGCCCCAACAATCATAGTGCTTAGCCTGAATCCTGCTTCTCCAAACCAGCACCCCAGTCCCCAGTCCCTGCCTTCCCCTCATATTCTCACCCAGAAATATAACAATCATTGCCATGGGAGGCTCAAAGCTCAAAGGGATATTCTTCTTCACCCAACACAGAAGTAAATTGTGGAACTCCTTTCCTCAGGATATTAGGGATGCTGAAATCTTACGTGGCTTCAAAATTTTATTAATCTCGTTCTTGGAAAAAACATGAAGGGCTCTTAAAGCAAAAAATGCTGTCTGTGGTGCAGAAAGCCTTTGCACTGCTGATCACTGGAGGCAGCATCACCATGTGGTTATCTAGTCTTCGATATTTCTCTGAGCATTTGGTTTGGGCTGCTGGCTTGGGCTTTGGTTTTGCTCAGGGAGAGCTTGCACTGCCCCAGGCTGTGCAGCACAATGCCCTGTGGCTTGGCCATGGTGTCTCTCCTGCCTGAGTGGTATCGGGGACAGGATAATGAGCTACACAGATCTTTGGGTTGACTTAATAAGGCTCCTCTTATACAACAAGGATGATAGCATGGCCCAAGTCCTGCTAAACAGGCAGCTGCCTTGCTGCAGGGCAGAGCAGGGTGTGCACACCTCTGGAGTCGCGAGAAGCCACCAGACCCACATGTTTCTGTGACAGCTCTGTTGATGGGATACCCACCACTACCACAGAGATACCAGTGGTGGCAAAAGTGGTCTCCACTAGATGCTCTATTTTAATCTAAATAAGTGAAATGGAAAGGGGTTATTCAGTCAACACCAGCCACTTGCCCTCTTTGAAAGCTGAGCGTATGGCCATTGATCGCAGAAACAGGTAAAGAGAGGGGCACATCTGGGCGGGGAGGTTTGTATAGGCTTCCCCTTGATGCTGAGCTCCAGCAGTGGCTCTGGCTGAACAGCAGCCACATACATATTGCCACGTGCCTTAATCCTCTAGCCGTGATCTGCTGCAAACTTTACCACCCACATGCTTGTATTGGCTGGATGACTCAGGGCTTCCTGCCTCCTGGCTCATCAGGCCACCCTGAAAACAAGGGAAAACAGAGAGCCCAACTGTCCCCTGCCTCCTGCGGGGCTCTGAGCACCCACAGTTCCCCATGTCTGCCAGTTTCAGCACCTCCGTGTGTATAGTGAGGTTCAAGCCCCTGTAACGGAGGAAAAATAGAGAGTGTAACACTTGGGTTACTTTGCAAAGAAAATAGTGTGAGGGGAAAGGGTGCTGCTGTTAACACACTGCTGTAGAGCAGTGTGAAGGGTGCAGGTCAGCTGGGAATGGCAAGTCTGAATGTCAGTGTTATATGGCTCAAGCCATGTGTGGTGAGAAAGCATCTTACACCTTACAAATCTGTGAGAGTGAGAGGAGAGCTGTGACTGAGAGAAGCACTGCAGCGTTTCCTGACTGTGTGATAATCACACTGTACTTCCACAAGTTTCTGGCTGAAGAAGCTGGTGGTGGCAAATTACTGTTGGATGCAGTTCATGGTGCTGAAACCACTGACATATTGTATCTGGAGGTTCTCATACAAGTCCCTGGAGCAGGTGGTGAAGCAGACCTGCCCCAGGATGGAGCTGCATCATCCTGACACCTAGATCTTGAAGGAAGAGGTCCACATTTCTCAGGGACTTTCTGATTTTGCATGGGCATGAGGGAGCACTATAGGGTTGATGTGGGTACATAAAAAAGTCAAAAGGACACTCTCTTTCACAAATCTGCCAGTACCTGAATCAAAGTCCACCTAATATGGGTGCCTGCTGGTCTGGGAACATTTTGCAACAAATGGTGGGGTCAACACAAATCAATAAGTTTAAGCCCAACCTAGAGCAATTTCTGCCTTCATTGCTGTGACATCTAGCCTACCAACTTGACAAAAAGGTGGAGAAGTTGGTGGTGAGGTGTGGATGTAATTGCTTAAGTCACATGGCCTCCTGTCCACATGTCAGCTCAAAGATGTGGCCCGGGACCAGCAGTTTGCCAGTTTACCACTGCACTCCAGGGCCAAGGCATCTGATCTGGCTGGACATGCTCTGTTTTTCCTCCGTCCCAAAGCCAAGAGACAGAAAGACCAAGTAAACAAACCCTCAAACTCTAAGCAGGGATCTGTCCACGCACTGTGCATTTCCACCCTTGCACCATTGTGTCTTTGCAAGTCAGACCAAGAGGACAGTTTGCCCGGGCTCAGGTGGAACAGGTTGTGTAGATGTGCAAAGCTGACAAGCCCCAGGCTGCCTGCCACTCACTGCTCCCTGCCAGGCTCCTGCCTCCCACTCTGCCTACAAGGCAGATGCATCCTTGGAGCCATTTGGCAGGTCCCCACATGACTGCATCACTCATCATCCAGCAGTAGCAAGCTGCCCACTTTTGGCATGGCTGGTTGAACAAGCTGCCTTGTGGCCTCCTAACATGAAAGGTGCATCACATCAGTGCTAGCAGAAGTTACAACTGCTCTGCTCCCTTCCTTGTTTGCCATGCCCTGCTGTCAGGTATTATTGTGCTACCCCATCCTCCACCACATATATCCCATTAAGTGCATGCTTCTGGCAGACCTTAGGAAGCTGTTGCACAGCAGGAGAGTGGAGGAGATAGGAGAGTGTGAGTGAAGGGTACAGCCATCAGGCTTTGCTCTCATAAAACTAATGCATTGCTTTACGTGACTGGGGATACACTTTCGACCTTAGAAGGAATGCTAAAGCAAAGAAAACTCACTACCATAAACATGATCTCATTAGTAGCTACTGATAGTATCTTGGCCACATTTAGGGCAGAGGGCAGTGATCCTAGCATGGCTTTCAGGGGACCTGAATGATTCACAGCTCATCTGAAACACTCAGATTGCCCACATTAATCATCACTCTAGGTCTGCCATGCTCTGAGTCTCAAACTTGCTCAGCAAAGTCACCTCACCAAATTAACACAGCTGAAGAGACGATGAAAAATGTGTCCCTTTACATGCCTGTGTGGTACAAGAGTTCAGTCAGGCCTTGGAAATTGCACTCTGGCTGATGTGCAGCACCTAGAAGGTCAGAGATCTGGATGAGCGCAGTTGTGACTGTGACTTAGCCCTTAGTATTTGAAACTGTTTTAAACAACTCTTCACTTCTTAGCTGCTGGAGCTTTCATAGGATAAACTAATGAAATTCCACTTCTGCACATTTTGAGTATCAGCATTACTGTGCTGAGTGGAGGTTCCTGCTCATCCCCTCTGAACTGGTGGCTGTTGGTCTGAGCCTAGCATCAGGCATAACAAGTCCTGGCCACAGAGTGCAGAAATGGAGGCACTAAGAATCAAGCCCGATTAAAAAGAACCCAACAAAACAAACAGGTGTTTTAAGCTGTATTAACCTCTCTGCACCAGGCTCCCTAACTGTCACAAAGGAGTGTGGCACCTGCATGTTAATGATGTGGTGAATTCCCACTCCTATTACATTTAAATAACGTAATATTTGGAAAGTCCAGAAAAATGGCTTTTTAAATTTTGCATTGTTTCTATTAAGGAAGGAATGGAGTACTGAATTTGGCATTTCTCTGCTGTACCCCACTTCTTTGCCAGTATACCCAGTGCCCTGCTCCTCAGAGTGCCAGTGAATCTAAAGCACAGGGCAGAGGTTTCTCACTGACAGTTCCTTGTCCCTATCTAAAACCCTCTGCCCAGGGGCTTTCTTTCTTGCGTGATCCTGTGAAGTTCTCCCACTTGATCTTGCTTTTCTCTTCTCCTGCAAGGACCAAGGCTCTTTTCTTGTTTGGATGCTGGGATTTCCCTCCTGGCCTTTCCCTTCTGCATGCTCCTGAAGAGACAGGTGGGATGGGTTATGGCATGTGCCCAGCTTTGAGAGTTGAGAAATGCTCTGTTACAACATTTCAGGTGTTGTCACCAGCTGCTGCACTGGGGGATGAGAGCTTTAAGGGTCTTTTGAAACCCGTAGACCTGCTGGAACTCTTCAGATAATCTTAGATTATTATCATTAATATATTCATAGAACCAGATAATACATCTACCAACATGGTCTGATTTCCCCCCCCCCCTTTCTTGTATGTATGATTTAATCTCCAAATAAAACTTTTACCTGCTGTGTCAGGAAGAAGCTTATTCTGGTGCTTTTTCCCACTCTGTCATTAGTAATTTGATTTGGGAATCCTGAACGTCACAAAACACTCTCAGATATTCTGTGTTTGCAGGAACTATATTGCCTTTCCAAGGAATGTTAAGCCCAACTTGAAATCTATGAATATCTTTTTTAAGAATCTCTCAAATCTCTCATTTTACACTTGAATTCCCACATTCCTTGGACAGGGTTTGAACCCATCTGTCTGGATCCTCTGGCTGCAGCACCCACATACACTGAATCCTACTGGGAGTAATGTTAAAATGTAGTTATTCTGAAGGATAATATATTGGCTGGAGGCATGAGTCGATGTCACTGTTAATTCATACACCTCATTAACCTAGTCAATTAGAGTGCTCTCGTTCCACTGGGAAATGTTGCTGTAATTAACATCCTACAGCTTTTTGAGAAAAAGGAGTAGAAACAAAATAAATTGAAGGACAGATTCTCTCAGCCTCTGTAAAAGGCAGTAGTTACATTTGACAATTCTGCCTAGCCAGAAGATCAGTGTTCGACACACAGCATTGATCGGTTGGAAGCAAGTTATGGAGCCAGACCCAGGGTGGCTGTGTAAGTGCAGACTTCAAGGAGGAAATACAGTGTGCAACAGCTGAGATCTGGAAGTGTTGTCTCAAACAGGCTTTTCCTTGAAGTATCAGGTTTTCTTTCATTTTCTAAGCTGGTCCTTTCCTCTGATGTGTTATGTTCCGCTGCACAGAGATGTATGGGAGGAGGACTTGCTTATATTCGACTAAATCTCTCCGAGCAGGCATTGGGAGTGTCTGTTTACCAGTGCAGTGTGTGTGATGGGAAGGAAGGTCTGACTGCAAGTAAGTGTGCAGATCAATTTAAAAACCAGGCCGTATTGCAGAAACTTTGTGGTTGAAGTGGAGAGATGGCAGAGGCAAGCTGAATTACACACCTCCAGCATATTCTTCCAGGCTGCAGAAGGCATTAAATGTGGGCAGTACACACAAACCAGCAAAAGTTGGCAGAGATGTAACCGATAATTTGATGCCCTGTAGCTCTCACTGGTATCCCTCACTATCCCACTCCAACTGAGTGATTTGACTTTCTTCCCGGTGTCCCAAACTATCCTTTTATCACTGCACTCCGCAGAATTGCAGCTGGCTTGGGGAAGAGCTGGGGTGGGCAGCAGGCATCCCCAGCAGGCAGCTGCAGGTGGGGCTGCCCTCGGGGACACTGTGCCAGGGGCTGCTCTGGGCCCACGCTGTGCCCATGTGGCCGCCCAGCGCATCTCAGGGTGCTGCTTCCCTTGACGATCTCCTATCACAAAGTGATATGCTAACTTGACAACCTATGTCCCACTGCTTTAACCTAGATATGTTAAATAAGACAATATAAAAACACTCAATTAGTCAAAAGAAAGGAAGACACATCCCTACTCCTCCCTCTGAAGTAAGCTCTTTCCTTTGTTCATTTACTTGCTATATTAAAGATCATTTGACAAACCCTAACTTGGACTTTTCAATAATTGCCATTTGCATGGTACAGAGAATAGCTGGAGGTGGAGATGAGGAGGGAAAAAGCTGGTTTCACCTCCCTCTCAACATGAGATATTCAGCATTAAAGAGCAAAAATTAAAATCCAGCCTGACAGAGCTGGCACAAGTGTCACACCTTGGCAGGGACATCAGCCAGCCTGTAGCACTGGCCTGTAACCGATAATCTCCTGATACTATTACAGGCAGTACCATTATGACTGTCAACTTTAATTAAGCATACTCCCTTTTGCTGTGTCCTTCTAAACATCGCTGCAGGGCCATGGCTAATTCAGCATGCAGCCAAGTTTCATCAGAAGGGTTTTTTGCCTTGTTGAAATCAGGTTTTGATCAGTCACTGATGGGGTTAGCACCGCATTTTTGTGCCTGTGTCGAGAAGACCCTTTGCAGAGTGGTAGGAGACTGTGGTGGGACTGGGTCATCCATCCTTCACCTTCCCCAAACTCTCAGGTGCTGCCAGTGCTGCTCCTGGCTCTTGCGGGGGCTCATTTGCAGAGCCTCCTCCCCTCCTCCAGGCACAGGGGAGCCATGTGAATGGGTGCTGGGCATCCTTCAGCAACTGAGCTGTGAGGGCACAGCCACCACAAAGCCCCTTAGCATAAAACTTTCAACAGTCTTCAGCATTTTGTGTCTTTCAGCCTCTGCCTTCAGTTTATTGTGCAAACATGAATTAAGCATTAGGACACCTCTGTTTTGCAAGGACACCAAGCACAGATACAGCCTTGTGTTTTATTCATTGTGAAGAATTGAATCCTATTACATAAAATATTCAAATATTAAACTGTATTATATGGACATGTAAGGGATATATGTCTGTGTATCAACACATCCATTTATTCATAGGCTCTGTAGGGTCCTAGATATAGGTACAAATAAAGGGAAATTAAGTTACTTATCCAGCCTCATACAGCAAATTGGTAGCTGAGTCAGGCAAAGTGCTGAGAAGTTATTATTCACTGTTGGCTACATGGGGAACCTTAGAGCGTCCATCCAAGGGTCGGTTTATGTTCACAAATTATAACTGGCTTTCCTGAGGTGAGGTTTGTCTAACACTTTCAGAATGCCCTCATCAGCTGCTGAGAAAAAGCTGCTATGGCCTCTTTTTTATTCTTCCACTCAGCTCTATTTTAAAGTCATCAAATGACCTGTCCTGCTTTTCTTAGCATGTGAGCTAGAACAACCTTTCCTAAGCTGAGCTTGATCCTGCTTGAATGGGCCACCAGCTCCTGCCAGCATAAAGAACATGGCTGGAAAGACAGATCAGTGTGCAGGATCTGGCCCCTCCAGCCATTTTCACCCCTCACCTCTTGCTGCAAGGAGCAGAAGCCAAGTCATGCACCTACAGACCTGCTCCCCGGCATGAGGTGCTCCTGGGGCCACCTTGCCTCTCAAGCCCTGTGAGAGTCTGGATGCACTGGGCTGCCCAGGTGTGTTTTGTGCACAGCTGACACATATTCTCACCCTCTGGATGAACAAGGTGTTGTCTGCTCTTCCAAAGCAGTAAGGAGTCAAGCAGAAAACACTACTTAAAAATTTAGCTTCTCACATTGTCATGGTTTAACCTCTGCTGGCAGCAAAGCACGACACAGCCACTGCTTCCCTACCCCCAAACCTCCTGTGGGCTGGGAAGGAGAACTGGGAGAAAAAAGGTGAACCACCTTGGGTTGAGATAAGGACAGTTTAATAGAACAACACAGGGAAGAAGCAACAGTAATAATGTTAATACTAATGAAATAATATATAAAGTGAGTGACACAAACTGCAAGGCTCCACTGGTATCCGAGACGCGCTTTCCTGCTCCAGAGGCACACTGAAGCCACACACTGAAAACCCAGGCCCAGCCCAGTCCTCCCATTATATATCAGTCATGACATCAATATGGTATCAATCAGTATCCCATGGGCTGGTTGGGTTGTTTATCCCAGCTGCGATCCCTGGGCCAGCAGCTGCTTGTTAACATTAACTCTACCCTAGCTGAACCCAGCATGCTTCCTGAGCACTGGCCACTGCTCTTCCTCATACACAGTGTGACTTCTTTTTATTCGCGCCAGAAAGCTCCTCCATCTCTGGCTCCATCCAAACTTATACTAGGAAATTTACCCTCAGTGTTGGTTTGAAATAGCTGCTTTCTAGAGCAATGTGCTTTGATCTGAAAATTGCTGGCTATTAGTGGCCATATTATCCCTTACATAATTCTTCCTAAAAAGCAACCCTGGCACTGATCTGATCTCACTTGAACACTCAAGCGTGTATTCGTGGAAAATACTCAGAGGGTTGATGAAGGTCATCACTGCCCATGGCACTTAATTACAGAGAAATGGCTGTAAGGGTGGTAAACAAGAAGTCCATTATGAAGCTAATGGCTTCAACAGAGTTTCACACTTCTGTAAAGGGGAATGGCAGGGACAACATGGGCTTCATAGAAAAACAAGGGCTAGACTAGCGGCGTAGTCTTCTCTTAGTTGAGATCAGGCCTGGATCAGCCTCTGAAGGACCAAGTACTGCTTATGTCTAAAGGTTACTTAAATGGTGTATTGACAATGTCTCCTTGTCTCCTTGTCCCTTGTGTTGTAACAGTTGTTCCATCTGTTGAAGCTGGACAATATCATTCAGGTAAATCACGTTGCTGAAAAATGTGCATCCAGGTACACTGAAGCTAGTAACAAAAGAGAAGGACCCTCCAGTGCAATGCTGAACTTGGAAAATTAGTATGCTGTCCCTGGGGCAGTACAGATGGGATGATACGGGGTTTGTCCGAAGGCATCGCTAAGAAAGGATGGGGTAGTTGCAGCCCTGTAGTCTGAGGTTCCTCTTGTCTAGCCCACCTTTTTTTTTTAATGTCACTCACATTTAGTTGATAGAGTGACTGCAGATTGGTGGATCTGAATGTAGAAATAGGGCCAGTGGAGGCCTAGTATGAAACCTGCTTCTGTTTCCCCAGCCATGAGATGAGGAGTGGGGTATAAGCTCTTCATTTCAGGGGGAGCTTGTGTATATTGCCCAGTTTTGTAATAGTGCAAAGGCCTAAATACTGTTGCATTACACCATTATCTGAAAGAACTTTTTCCATTTCAGAACCTGCCCAGGAGACAAATAGACATTTCAGACTTTAGAGAAATTAGAAAGGACAATATCAGAATAATAAATTTTAAATATGACCTGAATCTCTCATGGATAGATCACATGGAGCGAGAGTTCATTCTGTTTTGCTTAAGAAATGTAGCTACCTGCAGAGCAGGGATCAGCACAGAGTGATAATTTTAAGACTAAGGAGTGATTTTTGGTTTTTAGGTCTGCATTTGTAGTTGTGACATTGTGGCTTGGGTGAAGTATCCGGGCAACAAACCAGTCTTCATGATTAGCAGTATAATATCTGGCTAAACAAATATTTCACGCACACAAATCTAATGAGGCTGGTGCTAGGGAAAACGAATATTAAAAAGTTAATTAGGATATGTTTTTTTATTATTCCTTATTGCTGCTGGTATATCACCTGCAATACCCAGCATGGTTCAGAGAAAGCTGTAGCCAGATATAGTTACAGAACATCTGCTGAAGAACAAAGTGTGAGTGTCCTCTGCAGAGCTGTCGCCCCATGCTGAAGGCAGATCTGATGCAATAGCCCGGGCTATATCCTCACATGCAGTGCATCTTTCATAAGAGTGTGGAGGTCAGCTCTGATCATCCAGACTTCTCAGGGTCAAATAAATTTAATTGTGGGCAGCCCTATTTTAACTCTTCACATGAAAGGTACATGTAGGAACACAGTTTGTCTCCCAGAGCATAGTTCTGGTGCTGACACACCTCCAGCCATGCCACCTACACCCTCATGTGAGCCAGGAGGCTTGTTCCCAGGTACCAGCTTCTTTAAAACATCATCAGACCTTCCTCTCTGCTCGCTTGTCACCTGGGAAGGCGCTTCATGGCAATACACTGCAAACCCACTCTCGTAATAGGCTTTGTGGTAGGTAATGTTTGATCAGACATGGGTTGTGATAAGTGCATTGAACTAGTTACTCATCAAGGACATTTTTGCCCTAGTTTCCCAAAACAATTTTCTGTGTTTGCATCACTGTAAGTATACGATAACTGATTCATTTGAAAGGCTTGTTGGGCAAACATGCCCGGATAGATTCTGTATAAACTGAAAAAGGTGGATTAAATCAAGTGACTTTGCTTTTGAAAACCAATAAATTTCCTGTGTATTCTTTGTACTTCCCCAATTAGTTTGACAGATACTCATAAAGCTAAAGATTTTATTAGATGGTACTTTTTGTTAGTTGATATTAACTGTATATGCAATGAAAAAATAATGAAAGGATGCATACTGAAAAGACTCTAAGTATGTTACTAGAAAAAAAAAGAACAACAAAACAAAAGAGAACCTACTAGGCTGAATTTATTACTGATGTAGTTGTAGTTAACTCCACGAGGTTATAACAAGTCTGCACCTGAACCGTGGGGCCTCAAAGCAATTAATACTTAAACTTTGCAGCACAGGGAGTGATTGGGATACAAGTTTCAGAAGGTGTTCCTGTGGTTGTTTGAATTATTTTGTATGATCAAAGGTTTTTGGTACATTTTTCACATGTATGCTTCAGAAAGGTTAACATGCCTGCCCAGCCCTCTGCTTTCACCCCAACAGGTACATCTAGCTTTGTGATCAGAGGCATGAGGTCTGGTTAAGAGATATATCTTGCAATGAATACACTATGCAAGTTTCCTAATAAGGAGCATTGTTAGTTTTAAACCAGGGAGACTTTTCTCAGATTTTTAGCTTTGAATAATAAACAGGGTTAGAAATCCCAGTCAAATCTGAATGATGTGGTTCCCTACCAAATGGCTTCAAAATCCTGGTGTCAAGCCTGGACACAGAGTGTGTTCAGAGCTGACACCTATCTCTCCACATCTGCTTCTTGCCTAGGGGAACTGCTGGCATGCCTCTGCCCAGAATCCACACCAGCTCTCACAGGTGACCTCGTGACATGGATGTGCTCAGGACCCAGGCTGTGGGGTCCCAGAGGAGAGTGAATTTGTTGTACTCATCTGCTTAAATTGGTCTTCTTACCTCCAAGAAGTGACATGCCTTGCTTTCACAGTAAGCAAGCTGAAAAGTCTTACAAGCCGTACAGGAAGGTGAGAGCCTCCATCATGATCAGAAACAAGGTTACCAGACAGTGGTGTGAACGAGTAGGCTGCAGCCCCAGGCTGAGCTCAGGTCTTGGGTTCCTAGTAATATAGATCAGACATAAAATCCATTTTCCTTTTTGCCGGTCACTCAGTGACCTTGAGGCACCTCAGCTGCAGGACCTGGAGTAATGATTCACTTCATCAGTGCTTCTTCCCACAGTGAATTTACCTGGACATCTGTGCAACTATACTCATACCTGCCACAGTGTGGTAAATGGCAGCAGACCCCTCTGTCTCCTCTTGTTCTTAAATCCAGCTCCTGCAGCCTTCCCAATACAAATGTCATACATGGAGTTTTCCTCCCTCTGCAGGAGCTTCTCTGAATTTATATACCCACCCCATTCCTCCATGAGCTAAATTCTTCACAGGATTTGCATACTAAATCCAGTGTTTTTGCAACTGGAAATGTTTTCTAAGTCCGAAGACTCATTCATTGTACTTACGTCTAGTGGCCGTGGTAGAGTTGTAGTGACCCTGGTAGAGTTAGATAATGGTTGCGCTTGATGATCTTAAAGGTCATTTCCAACCATAGTGATTCTGTGTTTGTGATTTGTCCACTCCACCTCCCATGATGATGCAGGGTCTGAGGCCGAGGAAGGTAGAGGGTTGGCCTTCCTTTCCCGAGTCAGGTATCCAAGCTGACTCAGGGATGAGTCTCTCTCAAAGCTTCACATACCCCTCTTAAACACCTAACCCCCACCCTATATGTTACATCAGGAGACCACCTTTATCTTCTGTGTTTCATTTTGGGGCCAGTGTATACCACAAAACACCAAGCTAGGCACCTTATTTAATCACATCTACATATGGCTCTGAGACAACAGACAGGGAGATGGGGTGCATTAGCAGGGTTAGACCCTCAGACTGTTTAGGCTTTACCTGAATCTTCTGTGTTAATAAAATAACAGGATTTCTATCACGTGACATTAACATTGCACTTTCCTTAAGTACAGAGAGGAGATCATGGGAAGTTATAAGGAAAGGGTTAATGGTACCACAGTCTACACAGAAAAGAAGGTGGTTGTGTTCTAGAGAGGTAATGATCTAGCAGAGGCTGAAACATCCACTGTCATTTTCTGCTTCAAACTTCCTAGAAAGTTTGATTATAACCAGATGTTGAACACAATCAAAACATAGAACAAAAGGATTAGAGTCATGAAGCGGAATAAGGAAAGAGAAGCTTAAAGAATATTTAGATTAGTGAGATGTGTCCCAGCTTGCAGAACCAGACAAAATTCATCTGCAAGGACTTAAGGACCCATCCAGAGCCATTTCTGAGCTATTACCAATTGCTTTTGAGTAGCTGGGGAACAAGAGAGAAATAACAGGGGAACAGTTAGTACCTGCCTTGCAGGGAAAGCCAAGGAATTTAAGACAATCTTCCTAACTTTAATTCTTGGAAAGATTGCCGGAACCAATTATGAAACCCTCAATTTATAATCAGCCACAGTTAGCCAGTTGATATGAAACACATTGTAGGGATTTGTCAAGAGTAAACAGTGTCAACTTGTTTAATTTTTCCCTCTTTGCTCTAGTGGTTAGAGGAAATGGATTTAATTCTAAGAAGAGTTTGGACATTTCCTACAGAACATCCTCAGGTGTGCACCAGGGAAACATGGTCTAGACTTCACTGTGAGAACAGAGTCCAGCTACCTGATAACCTAGAAAAGTAAAAGGTTGGCCAAAGCATTGCACAACCCAGGGGATCTGTGCTCAGCCCACATCTGACCAGTGTGTGAAAGAATGAATGATGGGGAAGAGTAGAGTTAGAAGATGTCTGAATAAAGCCAAGCTGTTAGAGCTTGCAAGACATTTGGAAGGCAGGATCATAATTCAAAATTATCTTGATGACTAAGAAAAGTGCTCTGAAATCCTCAAGATGAAATTGAGAAAGAAGAAGAGAGAAGTACTGCAGGTAGAAAAGGGAAATCAATGCATGACTACATAGAGATCCACAAAGAATGTTCAAAGGAAATCATTGCAACAAACTGGATATGAAAGGATGCTGGGGGGGCGGGGAGGGGGCGGAAGGTTTAATTTACCTTTGACAATACTTGAGCTGGAAATTAAAAGAATGTCTGTATCAGAGGATGAAATTCTAAATGTGTTTCTGGCAGGAGTTTATTAGAGATGGTTGTGTTGCAGGATCATGGGCCTGGGCTGGGTGACCCGAGGAGCTTCCTTGCTAACGTCCTTCATTTGCTTCTCTCTAAGACACAGTGGTTCTCATAATGCTTTGGCTGGAGATGCCGTCTTCAGTTTTGAGAACCCCACTTTGTGGAATATAGAGGAGATGGAAAGACTCAGGACACTGACACATGAAGGAGATTGAAAAATACATGAGTGTGAGGAGGGGTTTCGGTTAGTTTACAACAGAGAAGGATGGGGAGGAGGCTGGGAAAATGGGATAGCAAACTTAGAGCTGCACAGGATAGCCACAGAGCAGGGAGTGTCACCTCTTCTCCATATCCCACACTGGACAACCTCATCTGAAGCAAACAAGACAGAAATTAGGAGAAAATGGTAAAATTCAACTTTCAAAATACAAGATGCCTAAACATTCAGATGAACTCCTTTGAGTATAAGGTCCCGCTGAGTGGAAGACTTTATGTGTCCATTAGCCACATGGCTGTCAAGGGTGCCTGGGGTTCCTCCTGTAGCAGGGAGGTCCTGCAATACCTGAAATTATGGACAGGTTCAATGGTCTCAAGAAATCCCTTCAGCTTGATGCTTATCTGAGTTAGCCTCGTTAAGATCAGTGCTTGTGCTCTCACTCAGAGCTACCACTTTATGGAGAGCAGGGCAAACTTCATGCAGCGCAGGGCTCTTCTGGAGCTGCCCTGCTTCCTGCACTGGTTTTGTTTTGCCCAGGTGTACGGAGATTTGTTGCAAACAGATGTAAAAATATTATCGAAGAGTTGATAAGAAGAGACTGAAACAAGACCCCAAAGGAGGTCACATGCAGATATGACAGAAGGCAAAATATCCAGGTTTGCAGGTGATAACTGAGCTGTTTTGGGTAATCAAATGTGATGCCAATGGCAGGGGATTTCAGAGGGCCCTCACAGAGCTTGGAATAGACAACAAGATGGCAGATGAGCTTCAGTGGAGGCAAAGCTGGTAGTGTAGCTAGAGAAAAAATAACCTAAACCATGACAAACACCTGAAATGATCAGTGGGATGGAGCATCTGAGAGAGGCCAGAGGAGAAACACAAAGGTTAGGATGCTTCAGGGTAGAGAAAAGAAGGATACAGGAGGATATGAGTGGGATTGACAAAAGCACAAAGGTGGAGGATAGGGTGAATTCAGAGCTGATATTCCTCAAATCCTGTGGCACTAAAAGCTGAGGATCTCTAGGTAACCAGTGGGAGACTGTATTAATGCTAATACAGTAGTCTCCTGCACAGCGGGCTGTGAACTCTTAAGCTTGCTGCCATGGGAGCTGGCAGAGGCAGACAGGACTGTCAGGGTCAAAAAGGGACCAGGTAAATCCAGAGACAGCAGGACACAGATATTGACATGGCAAAAAGAGAAGATAAGGCTGGGGATGTGCCACCTGCTATCCTTAATCCATCAGCCGAAGATAGATGCTGGGGGAGCATAAAGGGACTGCAGAGAGCAGCTGCTTTTCCTGAATAATATCTACTGCCACTGTGTTGTTGGGGTTGCTTTTAAATTACCAACAGGGCATGAGCTCAGCCTCCCTCTGTCACAAGCTCTGCAGTTAAACTCCTACAGCTGGGTCAGCAAAACCCAAGCACCAGGGCTGAGCCCCAGGAGGGGAAAATCACTCCCCTCATGACTCACCCTGCCAGGCAGGAAGGAGGCAGGAGCCTTGGCCCCAGGACCTCTTTGCTCAAGTAGTAGGACATTTCTTAGGGACATTTGTTCTTATGATAAAACTCTCTCCTTTCAGGGAACTGTTGCTGTCTCTAGTCACAGCAGCCAGGGGAAAGTTAAGCTGAAGTATCTGCAACAGTCTTACATGAGTGTCCCTTCACCACAGTCAGGTCTTCTGCTTATGATGATGGGAATCAAGTGGAGAGTCCTCAGGAAGGGATCTGCAGAGAGACAGAAATATTCAGACATCTACACAGAGGGACTGAAGTGCCCTCCAAAGAAGAGATTTAGACCTGTAGTGCTTTTGCTTAATACAGCTATTGGCTGATTTTATCAAATTTAGAAAGAAATTCAAAAGCTAAATTCCCTTGGTTAAAAAGCAATCCATCCTTTCCTCCTTATTTCAATACATAAATGACTTCAAATACACATTGCTGGATAAACTCAAATATATAATGCTGTCTAAAGAAAACCTGTGTTTATTTAATAAGGGAAGAAGTAGTTGGTTGCAAGAAATGAATTACGAGAGACAAGGACTCTTGGTAATAAATGCAGGGCTACAGCAGACACTGTGGGTCTTCTGATGCTGTGAGCTGTCTTACCAAGGAAATACTGGATTAGATGTGCCAACAGGGGCTCCCCTGGAGTCTGAGGACTGACTGTCCCCAGACTGACTTTGAGAGCTCTGTCTGAAAGCACTGCCTAGAATTCAGCTTGCAGTGGGGTTATTCTGAGAAAAGCTGCATGCCTGGCTGGCTTCACCTGCTGGACACAGCTCGGGTGAAAACCAGCAAGTTTTACTCCAGCAGAGGTTGCAGTAGAGGACTGAAAACATGGTTCCTACACAAGGCAACTTTAGAAAACTCATCTGGAAGATCCCCAGTAACCAAGAGTCACCCAGCACATTTCTGAGTCTCCTTCAGCTTCAGGAGCCCAGGGGTAATCCAGAGGTCAGTCCCTGTGGAGTTCTGGCTCTTGCAGTGCAATGATGCTGCACGGGCTTGTGCAGTGGCAGCTGCTGCAGAAGCACTTGGGCCAGTCACATCATCATCATCATCAAAGATTCTGGAGTCAAAAGCATGTGGTCAGGCTGTTAAAGGAGAATAGAAAAAAAAATTTTTTTTAACTTTGCTACTCACAGAACAATTTGTTCACTCAAACGGTGCTGCGAGGAGCAACTCCTTTCTGGAGAGGCACTGGGCAAGGTGCCTGACAGTTGTCCTTATCAGCATATCTCTTACTGCCTGGTCTGAGACTAACAAGACCCATTGCTCTTTAAATCACACTATTTCTCACTAATTCCATTTCCAGCCCTGTAATTGCTACATATCACATCATGCACATATTTATTTGCTCCACAGTTCTTACCAGGCCAACAACCATTAGTTACCCAAATGCCATTTGCCCAGTCTCTGGACTGCAGCCCTGAAAATTCATTAACAACATTTGCAATTAAAGAACATAAGTAAAAGAATACACAACCTTAATAATAGAACAAGAAAAGCAAGTTACAGCTCCCTGTGGGCTTGCAGCATGCTCTGGTTAAGAAGCTTGAGACTTCCCTGTTTGTTAATGGAAGACAGGGGCCAGGGTTGCAAACATACTGCCTTTGACATGGGAGAAGAGCTTCACCACAGGAGCAGGTGTTTCATGGCAAAAGCCTGTCCTGACAGAAGCCAAGCATTTGAAGAAGGACAGGATCAACTGCACTTTACATTTTCTAGATGCTTCTGCCGATGTTATTGTTTGTAACGGTAAGCGAGGATTTGGAAAATAACTATTTAAAAAAGGCCTGGAGAACATATCCAAAGAAAGAAGGCAAGGAGCAGCATGTCGAGGAGTAAAAGGTTTGTATTTAGTTCGTGTATCAGCTCTCTGTCAACAAAGGCAGCATGGAGGGGCATTGCCAGAGTTCCTAAGCACACAGAAATCCCCTCTGCCCCTTATGCTCAATGTAAGTGAGAGATGAGATTCTATCATGAGAACTAATTCGCTCCCACAGCCCCAGGGACTACTCTCTCACCATTGAGCACAGCTGCTTTTTCAGCACCTTCTCTGCTGCCATTGATGTTATTGATCTCTTTTGTAGGGCAGAGAGAAAGGTCGATCTCTCCCTCTGCACAGCAAAACCCCTTCACTCACTTGGAGGGCCTGATTACAAAGGCATTATGGAGACTGGCTGCAGACACATTCTTGTCACTGTGACTCACAACCTGGAAAGAAAGATGTGATGGGGGGAGCAGCTCTAGTTGGTCCCTCAAACTACAGGCTGGAGGTTGGCCATGTCCCCTCAGATCATTGGAAGAGTGGGCTGGAATCACTGGTGAATAGCTGGGCACAGGATATCTTCACTAAGAGAAGCTGAAGCTGTTTGAGGCATCCAAGAAAAGCATAGACTGGCCACCAGTGTTCCACAGATAATTTGGAACAGCCTTTCCAGTGCCCCACAGAAGAGCCAGGTGAGATCCCTGGGCAGAGACTGATACCTACAAGAGACTTTCTTCTTGCTGCTCTCTGGGTGAAAGGGGATGCTGATAGTCCCTGGAGACCTACCAAACACCCCGGTTTGGAGACTACTGTGGTCTTGTCTTATGGCAGCCTCTGCCCATAACTCCCACTGCATTTTATTCAGACATCTTTCCCTTTACACAGGAGATGCCACTCTGGACAGGAGGGTGCCAAGATCCTGACACTCCCAGGAGAGGTTTTAGTACCAAGAGCTAAGAGTGATCTGCAGTGGGGCTTCCCACTTGTTGAGCAAATTGCACTGTACCCTCTCCGGTGCTGCCCCGGGAGGCCCTGCCTGCCACTGCAGCCCAGCTTTGAGCTCCCTGGGGAATCCAAGAGAGATATCCACATACAGTGCTGTACACCTAAGCAATACTGCGGGGGTAACCAATGTGGGCAGCAGTTCCACCAGGAATGGTCATCCCTGCCACAGGCACCCAATGCCAAGCAGAAGTAACAGAGAGATAACAGTTAACAGAGCTAACAGAGACCAACAGCCTTGGCCCCTCCTTTTTCCTCCCCAATCTCCAGAGAGTCTAGCTGTGATGAGAAGCTTCACCTGCTCCTCACCTTTTCCGAGCAGCTGTGCTAATGTGAAGCAGAGCTACCATGCAAGTAGAGAATCCTGTTGCTCTCCCTTGAGACAAACAGCATTTACACTTGCTCTGTGGCATGTGTCTCCAAATTCCCTAGGCCATTGCTCTGGGGGGGGGGCACTTGGGCCCCTCAGCATCCTCCAGCTGTTGCAGATGGGCTCTCAAAACACATGTGCTTCAGTTCATTGCTTCAAGGTTCACTCTTGCCCCAAGCAGCTAATTAGCAATTCTGCAGCAGCAAAACTGCACCACCGCATAAGCCAGGTTTAGATGGTGATCCCTTTAAATAGGAATGATCTCTGTCAGAACAGCTTTCTTAAATCCTGAGATAGATGCTGCTACTTGCACTAAATTGTTTTGCTTTGTATTAGCTATTTAATTCCATTAGCATAATATGTGCTCCCATTTACAGAGGAAGTGCTTATCTATGTGGTTTCACCAAAAAGTGGGTTTGATTAATTAAAAAAAGAGGACGGATGGGATTGCTGTGAGGATTTGAATTTAAATGCACAAGCAGATGCTTCCTGATCCTCCTAGCAGAGTACATCACTTTTAATAAACTCAGAACAGATGGCTGACTGCGGTGTCAAAGATGATATGTATCAAAGTGCTCTGCGCTCTCCTCCCAGCCAATTCTGTCCTTAAGCCTCAAAACCTAGAGGGGTGAATCCTCACCTGCAGCCCTCTGGAAAAGCTCCCTCTAGCTCAGGAGTGCTGTGCTTCCTCACTGCAGCTGAGGAGCCCTCCCAGTGGTGTGCAGAGTTTCTGCCTCACAAGTCCTGTGGAAATGCAATAGAGCCGCTTGCTGGAATGCAGAGCCCATAGTTAGATTAATTAGGCTGCACAAGATACAAAGTACAGCTAGGTAAAAGTTTAGGGGTCTTTCTCTTCCACGGGAGTTGGTCCTGCTGATTGCGAGCAGTAAAAGCTCCTCTTTGTTCAAAAAAGTGTTGGCTTGAGCCAAGCATGCAGGACTTCTGTCTCCCTGAAACATTTAATTTCATGTTTTTAGGCCACTAAAACCTTCTCTCTTGACCAAAAGACATGATGAGGAATCTGTTCAAAATAGGATAATTTTAGAAAATGTGTAGTCAATGATTTCTTGGGTTTTTCATTTGTAGGTCCCACAGTCCTCTCCAAAAACATCATGTATTGCTTGGATTTTGTCTGAGGAGTAAACTGAGGCACAGAGCAGTTAAATGTGTTACAGTGGTCACGTGGGAAGGAAATAGAAAAGCTGAGCATAGAAATAGGTCCCCAAGCTTCTATCGCAGGCTGAAGTGTTTCCCCAATGTTCATTACTTGACCCATTGCCCTCTTAGTGCTGGTTTGATCCAAACTATGCAGTGAGTCACCTGACTCCTTCACAACTATTTGGTGCCCAATGCTGCTACCACCTGGCCCAGCTGCTGGCAGGTGAACATCTGTGTGACTACTGGAAAGTTGAAATGAGCTGTATTGTTCACTAGAAAAGAGAAGGCAACTTTCTGACAATGGGGAAATGAGTTAAGTAGATCTTTCCCTGGACTGTTACTAGGAAGAGAGAATATTTGTCTTGAGGGACTGTGCAGCTCAGGTGTTGGTAGCAGCTATTTCAAAGGTCATAAAGGGTATTAGTGTAACAGACTGACTTTGAGGTATCTTTACCATCTACAGCACAAGCAATGTAGCCAGAGGCAAATGCAGACTGAATTCCATAAAACGAGTCAGGTCTCGTGAACAGTGCTGAAGATGGGGAACATCTGGGATCTAGTGAGCAAAATTTCCAGTGTGAAATCCTCCTGAAGGGGTGGCACTAGGAAGCTGTGCTCTGTGTTCATGGTAAGAAACGTAGCCTTGGTGCAGCCTAGCAGAAAGATGTAGGGAGATTAAATACTAAGCAGAAAACAAAGATCTGTTCTAAGATTGCTATTGAAACATTCCCCTTTTAGACAACAGACAATAGAAAACCATGTGGATATTCAGCAGAAGGGGTGGCAGGCTGTCAGTGGTGTCCAGGGGAGCGTCCTGGAGAGGCTGATAAATCCTGAGCTCAAAAAATCCTGATCTGGGTCCCTATTTACACTGCAGACCTCCTACGAAGGCTTGGATGAGCCATACTGGGTCTTTGCACCCACCCATCTGTAGGTTAGAGAGAACACCTATAGCAGGCAAGCATGTCAAGCTGAACATGCAAGTTGCACAACAAAGTGGATGAAACCTGTCTGATGTTGGTGAGGTTGGTGTGGGTACATAATGTTCAGGGTAAGTGCAGGATGCAGTTAAGCCCTTCAGAATGAAAATCAAAGAACAGGGTCAGGCGTTTTAAAGAAAAGTGGATGGATAGTAGGGAGGAGGTAAAAATAATGTCAGGTAGGATATTCTGGAGAGTAGAAAAGAAGACATAGATAATGGACACTACTGAAAGAAACAGAGAGGTGTGGATGGTCTTTCTCAGCATCTCAGCATGTGTGGATGACAAGGCCCTTGGCCAGCACGGTGTCTGGGTATCACACAGCCTCCCGTACTGCTGAGGTTAACCATCAACCAGTCCTTCTTATTGCCCACTTAAAGAGATGTATCCTATAAAAATCTGTGCCCTCCCATTTCTTCTATTATTCACTATTATTGTATATTGGAGGTATGAAATTAAACTAACTGCAGTGTGATTGATGCTGGGGGGGGGCAGTTAAAAATTCTTCATAAAACTTAGTCTCTGCCAGTAAAAAGGAGGCTTTGCTGCTGGATGAATGCCTGTCTTGGGAAGTTTTTTATTTTAAGCACCCATTTATCACTGCAGCAAAAATCATCGTCTGCAAGCATTCAGTGACTGCAAAATGAACTTTTCCATGAGTACAAACTCATCATTCAGTTCTAATGATTCAAAGAAAAGTTTCAACTAATCCATACAAGAAAAACGGCAGTGTCATCCTAGGATGTTAACAGGAATAGAAGTACCATGCAAGGTCATCCCTTGGAAGAGCTCAGTATTTTATTGAAGAAGCACCTAGTATGTATCTAAGGGTTTTGAAGCAAAGCCTGTTGCTCCTACCAAAACGAAGGGCCCATTTCTGGGTCATTCTAAAGGACACATGAATCCTCTTGAAATCAAGAGTGGCCCTGAGGGTTGTGGTTTAATAAAAAGGAGGTTAAAAAGGACATCAAGTTTCTCGTTATTCACAGAATCACACTCACAGAATCATTTAGGTTGGAAAAGACCCTTGGGATCATCGTGTCCAACCATTAGCCCTACTCTACAAGTTCACCCCTAGACCACATCCCCCAACACCACATCCAAGTGATGTTTAAACACATCCAGGGATGGTGACTCAACCACCTCCCTGGGCAGCCCATTCCAATATCTCACCACTCTTTCTGTGAAGAATTTTTTTCTAGTGTCTAGTCTAAACCTGCCTTGTTTCAGCTTTGGGCCATTCCCTTGGGTTCTGTCCCTAATTACCTGAGAGAAAACACCAGCACCAGCCTCTCTACAATGTCCTTTCAGGTAGTTGTAGAGAGTAATAAGGTCTCCCCTCAGCCTCCTCTTCCTCAAACTAAACAGACCCACCTCCTTCAAAAAGTCCTCATATGATCTCTTCTCCAGTCCCTTGACCAGCTTCGTTGCCTCCTCTGCACCTGCTCCAGCACCTCGATATCTCTCTTGTACTGAGGTGCCAAAACTGGACACAGTACTCAAGGTGATGCCTCACCAGTGCTGAGTACAGGGGGACAGTCACCTCCCTACTTCTGCTGGTCACACTATTTCTAATCCAGGCCAGGATGCTGTTGGCCTTCTTTGCCACCTGGGCACACTGCTGGCTCATATTCATTCGCTTGTCAATTAGAACCCTCAATTCACCAGATGATCTTGTCAATGCTGGTAAACATATACCCAGGTCATTTCTTTTAGTAAGAGGATACTTCTATTATGGAAGATGAAAATATCTATACCCCCCAAAAATGGGGAAGCACCTTCTCTTGGTGGATGGGGAATAGTGAGTCACAGGGTGAGCGTCAGCCTCTGGGCTGGCTAAACAGAGCAGCTCGCACAGCTGAGCCAAGACTCCCGCTCACTTCTATCCGCTATCACCATTGCCTTGTTTTGTGGTGGGTTTATTTTACCCCTGAGGGTCTGACTTCTCTAATTAGCTTTTTTTTATTACATAGGAGTTACACATAAAGATTGCCTTTTCTCATCTCTGGCTAAATAGAGGATAACAGCTTCATTAAACAATTGAGTGTTCTTCCAATCAAACAGCAATATGTTGTCCCCTGGGAGCTTTCTTTAACCACAGAATACAAGCAGCTGCTCTAATTACATTGTGCTTGAGGCCCACTGCAAGGGCAACCAGAGCTGCTGTTTTTCCTGATAGTATCTTAGGAGCACAACAGGAGGGAATTCTGCATTTAGTTCCCCTATTACAGTGTGAATTTACAGTGGGCCCCTCTGCTTACCTACCTGTTCCAGTTAATGAAGCTGCTCTCAGAATATGAAAAATTCATTTCTTTGCCTAAGTCAAGGAATAAATCCCAGAAGACTGATGATTTGAAGCACTTAGATGTAAAATTTTAAAATAAAATAAAATCAAATGAAATAAAAATGGAGGACTTGTGATACCCAGGAGTGTGTGAACAGCGGTGGGAAGGTCAGGGCTGAACACCTGATTCCTGTGGCTATTGTACCATGTGTACCTGCTGCTTATAAAGGGTTAAAAAATCATCAATAGATGCAATAAGCATGTTAAAAACAAGAGTAACCTGTAATCCAGATGGCTATAAACATACCAGTTGATGGTGGTAGAGGTCTTCAGCACAGTTATAAATAGAGTTGATCAAAATATGGAAAAGTGTTTCTGCAAAATATTTCAATGAACCAAAGTTGGTTTTAGTTCAAAGGGTTTGAAATATGTATACCTATATTAAAATACTAAAACAAACAAAACAAACAACAAAAAAACCCAACAAAACAAACCCCATTTAATTTCTGCTTTCATTTGTTAAAAGTATATCCAAAATAGATATTGACAATTTGTATTGATCTAAAACTCTGACAGTTTTCAAGGAGGGAGACAAGTTGCTCTCTGAGGCACTGATCTTGCAAAGAGTTTCTACAGGAATGATTTAGGACATCTTTCTCATTGTTCGGCTTGTACCTATTTCTCCATGTTTCACAAGAAATCTACATATATTGTTGTTCATATTGCTCTGACTTCTAAAATATATTCAAGTCTGTAGCATCACCTGTTGGGTATTTCATAACATCAAAGCCAGAGAGGTATGTGGTTTTCCCAAGCTGAGTATATTGAAGTAGACAACAAGCACCATCCTCATGTCTAGTAGCAGAGGAGAAAGAAACCAGCCAACACATACATCAACAGTGGTGTTAAGCCCAAATAAATGCAAGAGTTTCCAGGCAGATTCCTTTCAAGAAGGAGATTCCTGTTAAGGTTTTGCAGGAGAACTTGAGCTGCAGCAGGTGCCACTTGTGTAAGGACCATAGTGAAAGTGAGTAACGGTGTGTCTGAGCCAGTGCTGGGAAAGGATGCTTAGGTCCTTTGCATGGGCTTCCTGCTTTCACAAGAGCTGTCAAAAACTGTAGCTGTCATAAAATGTTGCTCAGGCTTATGTTATTGCAGTAGGACCCATGTCACACAAAGGAAACACCATGTGGCAGGAAATGTAATTTCTCATGAAAACTCCTGAGAGATTACCCTCTTCTACACAAGGACAAAACTGACAACAAAAGGGCCCTACTTCAAAAGCAAAAGGAGACCTAGGAAGAGCATGATCTTCCAGCTCTCAAGTGAACATAGTAGTGGAATTTGTCTGAGAGGCAAGTAGTTCACACATCCTTGCAGGGAGGGCCAAAAGTACTTACCTCAAGAGTTCAGCTCTTGCAGCATCTGAGGAGAGCATCAATATGTGGCTCTCCTCATCCTGGCACAAGGCAGAAGTTAAATCTGTACTGAAGCTGCTAAGGATAGAGGTGATGCTAAGTCAGTATAAGCAACGAGAGAGTCATTCCTGCACTTGGGAATGACTTGCACAACAGCCCCATGAAATGCTACAGGCTTGGGGAAGAGTGGCTGGAAAGCTGCCTGGCAGAAAAGGACCTGGGGGTTCTAGTCAGCCACCAGATGTACATGAACTGGCAGTGTTCCCAGGTGGCCAAGAAGGCCAACAGCATCCTGGCTGTTATCAGAAATAGTGTGGCCAGCAGGACCTGGGGAGTGATGGTACCCCTGTACTCAGCACTGGTGAGGCCACATCTCAAATATCTTGTTCAGTTTTGGGCCCATCACTACAAAAAAGACATTGAGGTGCTGGATCATGTCCAAAGAAGAGCAACAAAGCTGATGAAGAATCTAGAGCACAAGTTCTGTGAGGAGCAACTGAGAGAACTGGGATTGCAGCGAAGTAGGTGGTGGTCTCTTCTCCCAAGTAACAAGCAATAGGACAACAGGAAACAGCCTCAAGCTGTGCCAGGGAGGTTTAGATTGGATATTAAGAAAAAATTATTCACAGAAAGGGTTGTAAAGCACTGGAACAGACTGCCCATGGGAAGTGGTGGAGTTAACACCCCTGGAGGTATTTAAAAGGGGTGTAAATGTCATATTGAATAACATTGATATGTTGCCTTTTTTGTTGCCTTAGACTTTCTCTGAACAGCAGTTATTCCCCCTTCTAGTTGATATCCTCAGGACCTTTAGTCCTTGCCTGAGTACACATAAATGATATCCTTGCCTTTGAGAAATACATCCCAAACTCACAGAAGGAAGTCAGGTCTAGGACTCAACCCAAAACTCACCAAAAAGGGTAAGAGTCTGTTGATCTGAGCATGTTTGGGTTCAGGCTCTTAATGAACAATTTGTTTAGAAATACAAATAACAAATTTGCTCCTTACACTTGCAGTTTCTTTCTACACAAATTTATGTCAACACAGCTGCAACCTTCTCCTCAGTACAGAAAATCACATACTCACTGCAGCTTTAAATACAAAGTGAATGTAGTACTCATTTATCTTCTCTGCCTCGAGGAAACCTTTCCATTTCTACTCCCCTGTGGTTACACATTACAGCAATTGCCTCTTACATGAAACACGTAGAAGGATTTCACTGTGTTTGTGGTTATCTAGCTGCCTCCATAAAACAAAAAGCTTTTGAGAGCCAGCACACATTGTTTCAGTAAAAAGCCTAAAAAATAGAGACAGAAACATGGTCAGGCTTTTCTTCCTTTTTTTTTTTTTTTTTTTTTTTGTGTTGTTTAATTCCCAGTAAAGTAGAAAGCACAATTTGTCCTGAAACATCCTCACAAGCAGTTAGTGGCAGGGGCTGAGTCTGAACTTAACTGAGTACAAATGGAGAGGAGATGTCTACAAGGTCAGTGGTAGAAGCACAAACCCTTCTCTCCACACAGAACAAACTGCAAGGCAGAGAGCTTTCTCAGGGTACCCCAGCTTGCATTTTAGACTCATTCTGCAATGCAGAGGAACCTGTTTGGACCATTTTGTCTGCAGAGTATGTGGATGAGGTGGGCTCAGCAGACTCTCTGCTGTATTTGAAGATGTCTTGTGCTGCTGTTCCTTGTTCTTTGGAAGGTAATTGCTGCTCCCCAAGGACAGGCACTGCAGCTCCTGCTCTCCTGAGAAGAAAAAGCATTGGTCAGGAAAGAAACCTGAGCTCCTGTGGGGTGAGGAAAAGCCAAGTAACAGTAATTTAAGATTCTGTGTCTGTTCCTCAAGCTGCTCTGTGCTGATGCTCTCAGGCAATTTAATACCTGAAAGGCTACATCCTCCTGTTCTCTGCTTAGTATAGAAGGAAAAGGTTTGCTTTGCCTGGAAAGAGGACATTCATTAACTGGCATTAACATGCAATTTGGTGTTCGAAAACTGCCTTATCAACAGAACATCTGAGGTAAGAACCATCTGCACTACAAAGGCTGCCTGCAGCTCTGCTCGAGCAGCACAGAGAATAGCCTGACCCAAACCAAGGTGAATGGATGGAGGGAAGGAAGCAAGGTGCCAACTAAGACCAACAAAGCTACAGTGGGAGTCTTTTTTCTTGCTTTATCCAGGCTGACTCAGATTGCCTAATACAGACTGAGACCACTCTCTACTATTGACTTACTGCTGGAGCATGTCTAAGACCTCCAGGCATCCCCCCTAGCCTGTCCGTGATGTCTTTTATATAAGGGAATAAATAGATAGATCATGAAGGATATTGACTCCCGAAACATGAGCATGTTCACTGCTAAAATGAAAAACAGTGTTTCAGGTAATTCCAGAAAGTTTCTAGGACACTAAGTGAAGAATAAAAAAGTCCTAGTGAGAACAGGATACACCTGGATCTCTTTGCACTATGCTATAGGTTATTAGGCTGTGGGACTCACTGGCTAGTAGCCAGTTTTAAAGGAGTCACATGAGAACCAGATGACTGTAATTGTTTCTCTTGGAAAGGAGATAAGTAAGGGAGAAATGCAAATATCCATTAAAGCCTCAGTGGACTAAGGAAGAGAGAATAACTTCTGTTTTTCCCAGATTTTAGCATCAGGGTAAGAGGCAACTTAAAAACAACACATGAAATACTTTTTCAGCATTTAAGCAAACTATGGTACTTCATGACATAAGAAATCCTCAGGTTGAGAAGGTACTGAGTTTGAAGAGAGACTGATCAGGGTGACAAACAAACTAGTTACTTCTAATTAGCACTAAAACACTGTGGAGCACTGTTAAATGTCAGGGGTGATGCCCAGTTTTTGGGAGGCTTAGAAGCAGGGATTCAGCCTGGCACAAGGGCAGGGGGAGGCCCTGTCCTCGCCCCAGCATCTCTGCATGGATTCTGCCTCCCTGCTCCAACACAGAGTGACAATTGCTATGTCCTTAGGCTTCACATCTCCAGGTAAGTGGTTCCTGTGATGTGCTGTTGCCACTGGTTGGAGAATAATATCCCTGGGGATAGCAGTGCCCTGTGAGTTCTTAAATCTGGCTTTTGTTTCTGGTACTTCTAGAGTCAGAGAGATTTAGGGAGCAGATCCTCAAATCCTCACCCTTTTCCTCCATCCTTCACCAAGAGCAGGAGGGAAGCAGGCTGGTTTAGTCTTCTTTTCATCTCTTCAAGTGCATTATTTCCAATGTGAGCCAAGGAGATCAAACAAAGCACCTAGAATGGAAAGCGTTTGTGTTTCACAATTCTAAATCCTATAATCAGGAAAAAAAGTCCTTTTAATTGTAATAGTTTTTAATTAGGAGCTTTGTCACTTCATCTCCATGAACTGGGAAAGTTAGCACAATGTGTTAGCACACTGTGCCTCACTTAGTGTTTATTATATGGACAGATTGGAATACTTTTAGGAATAAAGGAGCAGGTGTTTAAAAGCAGAAAATGAGCAATAAGATTAATCTCTACAAAATGTAACAGGGAGTAATTTTATGTACAGAATCGGGGATTCATGAGTTAGCTATGAGCTGTTTGCAGTGTGGAGGTAGTCTGGTGACTTTATGGACCCCCAGAAAAGGAGCACAGGTCCAAAGACCTGAGTCACTCTTTTTTTTTTTTTGTTTTTTTTTTAAACTGTCATGAATCCTCTTAGTGCCTCCAGAGCAATAAATAGGGCTGTCTCTAACTGTGGAGGTAAGTAAATGCTATGGTTTAACCTCTGCTGTCAGCTAAACACCACACAGTCACTCACCCATCACTTCCTCCCCCCCCCCCCCCCCCCCGTGGGATGGGAAGGAGAATCACAAGGAAGAAAAAAAGTGAGACCCTGGGGGGTGAGATAGAGATAGCTTAACAAAACAACACAAAGAAAGAAGAAAACAACAGTACCAATGATAATACCAATTAACTGATAGACAAAGCATGTAATAGAAGCCAGGAAGGCTCTACCTGTGCTTGAGACACCAACTTTGCTCCAGCTACACTGAAGCGAGTTGAAAACAGACAACCCTACCCACAGCCAGCCCTCCTCTTATATAGGGGCATGACTCAGGGTGGCATCGAATATCCCCCTGGCTGGTTCAGTTGTTTATCCTGGCTGTGGCTCCTCCCAACTGCAGCCCCTCCCAGCTGCTTGGGCCAGCAGCTGCTGGTGATAATTAACCCGAACTGAACCCAGAACAGTAAACATTATCAATGATGTTCCCACAAACTTGTTTTAGACCATTCTAAAACTTAGAGAATTGTTTTGTCTTACTAAATATGTATATTAGCATGACATAGACTTTTTGTCACAAGTCAAATAAAACCACAGCCATGGGAACAATCAGTAATTCCCTGAGAAGGCTGTTTGAGATCACTCAGTCTGGAGAGAACTTCCATCTCCACATCTTTTCTTACTGATTCAGTGGGGCTCATAGGAATACTGAGTGGTTTCTGTAAGTGCGAAGTAAACTGGCCAGGGCATTGGAGGGGTATGACAACTTCCAGATTGGTGTAACATTTAGGAGAATTATACTGAGATCCAAGATATTTGTAGGGGTGCCCAGATGGTGTTCTATGATTGCTACAGAGAAGCCTTTTCACCGAAAAGAGAACGTACTCCATCTGTCCTAGTGAGAACTGTGCATGTCAAACAAGGATGAGAGAGGATAGGCAGAGCAGCAGCTACTATCAGGATTGGGCTCAAGGTTGGGCTTTGTTAGGAGGTGTAAGTAAAGCTCTGAACAGGAAAATCAATTAATTTCGAGTCGGTACAAGTACAGTCTACACTAAGAAAATCAAAACAAGTCAACCTCATTTTGCCTCTGACCTGAAAAAGATGAGAGAGGACTGCCTTTTAACAACATAGATGGATATTCACAACAGCAGTCTGAGCTTTGAAGCTCATTTCTATTTGCAGGCAGACAAGCAAGGCTTGTATGAAGGAACTGGGAAGTGAGTGTGATTGACTAACATGTGGGAATGAAGAAAAGGTGTGACATGGGGGTTTTAATAGACTTTGCTACTAATTTGACAGTGAGCTTACATTCAGATTTTTCAGTCAAACAGTTATCAATTGAGTTCATAGACAAGAAGGTAGTTGTTGCCTTTTCTTATTTTGTTTAGTGTCCTTTTTGGTTAGGGTGTAGGTAATAGCTGTGCCTTGGCTTCAAGTCTTTTTGATATCTTCATGAAAATTACATTTTTCCTCTTTCTGTGCCTCGGTCTCCAGATCTGAAAAATCACAGCAGTCTGAAATGCAGTGTCAGTATTTCTAAGCACAGGAGAGAGGTGAATTCTTAACCCAGTTTCAGACAAGAAATTAGAGAACAAAGCCCCCACAGTAACTCAGAGACATTCCCAGATCCTTTGGCTTTATTTCCTGAATTCTGAAATAAAATAAAAACTGACACTTAGTCGTGGTTTGAAGCCATCTGACAGACAGAGATGTAAAGGTATGAAGACTCATAGGTTGAGATAAAAAACATAAACCCCTTAATAATTAATATATATTATATATAAAATAAGGATAATAGTAGTAATAACAGAATAAACAAATGAGTCACACGCAATGCAAGTGATCATCACCTGCTGACCAAAACCCAACCCCTTGCCAGCTAGCAATCTGGGAGGAGAGAAAATCCCAAAACCAGAATCCCAGAAGAGAGAGACAATTCTCACCCAACCTTCACCTATACGCTGAGCATGACATTGTATGATATGGAATATTCCACTGGCCAGTTTGGGTCCATTGCTCTGGCTGTGCTCCCTCCCAGCTCTTTCTGCACCTGTGCACTAGCAAGACATGGTGAATTGAAAAGTCCTTTATTTCTTAGCAACAACTAAAACCATCAGTATATTATCAATATTCTTCTCATACTGTATCCAAAAAATAGCACTGTTCTAACTATAAGGAATCAAAATGAGCTCTATCCCAGTCAAAACCAGGACAGACTTATGCATTGATTGAGAATAGCACTTAAACCACATGATCTTTTGAGCAGCTGACCTTATGCACAGGAAGATGTTAATTTATCAGTATGGCTTTCAGGCTGGCCCTCTTGTTCACTCAGCTCAGAGCATGGTAATGAAGCAATGCTGTGTGTCTACCTCCGTCCACCCAGACATTGCCATCTTCTCAAATCACTTTTCAGGCTAGGAAGGCAAATATCCTTTTTCCATCATAACAACTCCTCTCTTTGTCTCTTTGTACATGTTATGTTAGTGATCACACGCAGGTAATGGTGTATGGCTTTCCAAATTCTCACTACACTTCATGAATAAGAAATTGTGCAGCTATAAAGAAAAATTGAATTCCTTTCTACAGATATAAATGACATTTTTATAAGACTGGAACTTGTTAGAAATATCCATCTTCATCACTTTGCCACCCAATAAAGATCTACTCCTGTTCTCCATATACCAAAACACAAACTACCTCAGAGACTCACAAAACTCCTCTTCCCTTGAAGTCTGCTTCTGACATTGCCTTTCTCTGAGTGGCAGAATACATTCCATTTTTTCATTTGATCACTTCTTTTTTTTTTTTTTTTTTTTTAATGCAAATCTTTCCCTTTGACTTTTACTTTGACAGTTCCTAATATAGCTGAGCCTAATGAGATAAATTCCAATAGCAAAAGTACTGATTGCTGGATGAAGAGTTTCATATCCATTTTCCTGTGACAAGAAACAGAAAAATTCATCATCCATCATATGCTACTACAGTGGAGAATACTTGTCATACCTGGAAAACATTTAGTTTCTCCTTTGCAATGAACTGAATGAATGCAAGACCACAGCTTGAGGAGAGAGAAAAAAAAACCATATAGTCACGGGCACTACATATCCTAGTACATTTCTCAAAAAGAAACCCCCAGGAAGAAAAGGGCTTCATGTAAGGAACTGGATTAGAACTGAGATAATTTATTGCCCTAATAAGTTCAACATTTATATGTAAGAATAAATAAATATTGACTAGGTAAAAGTAGCCTGATAAGCAGATCAATCTGTTTCTCTCTTAGGAATACACAGGAATTAACAAGCTTAATAATGTTCTGTATTTCTGACTCAGAGAATAAAATCCTTTGGTGTACCCTGAAGGAGTCAAAGGCCATTGTATATAAACCCTTCTTCTCCTCCCCCAATAAATAGTTTAACAACATACATACAAAAAAAACCCCCAACAAACCCAAACAACCCAACAACCAAAAAGAAAGGTTATCTATTACTCCAGGAGGAAACAGGTTTCCCATGAAATAAGAACAGTCATGGGAGTTCATTTCATGGTCTTATAAACATTTAACAATCAATCAATGTCATGCACAAAGCAATGTTCAGAAAATCAATTTTTTCCCCAGCTTTTCTCTGTTATTAAATAGAAAATGTAACAGACAAAGGGAGCTTTGATTTTATACGAGTGGGCTTTTACAACCGAAACATACCTTTTGAAGCATGCATTTAAATCGGATAGATATTAGAGGGCATTTGGAAGTACATTAGGGATCACATTTCTATGTGCATATGGAAAGAGAAGGTGGAAACCTGTAGTGCAGTCTATACTCCCATGTCTCATGACAGCCATTTTGTCAAGAGCACGGAAATGCTTGTGACTAAGAGAATGGTACAATTTGTTACTTTGCCTCTCTCCCTTGCCTCTGGGAACTAGTGACCAGGTAATCTTGGTTATTTCACCTTTGGAATGTTTAGCAGTGAGGCTGTAGGGTGATGCTATCCATTGTTATTAAACACTGAAGAGAGGACAGCAACCTATTAAAATTTGCTTGCAGAGCAACAATAGCTGAGAAACAGACCCATCAGCCTCTTACCCCAAATGACATCCTAATAATTCAAAACCTGGCATAAAATACCTGGGACTTGCCATCTCCATTGGCATACCCGTTTCATGGTGACTTGTCTGGCTCTTGACCGGTTTTACAGGTACTCCTACCTGCTGTGGTGGCATTTAACAGGCATGAAGTTTTTGCTTCAACATCTGTTCTAAAGTTCCGTGGTCAGTGAAAGACAAGGGCACCCCTAGAGGGCAAAGCCATCTACGGGCGGCTGTGCTGACTGGGGTGCCTGGGGTGCCTTACTGGCGACTACATACAGACAGGGCACATGTGCAGAGGTGCTTGTAGACTGGCAGGGTGGGGTGAGGCGCTGGAAAAGCCATATCCTGGAAACGCACCGCACAACTTTCCTGCACCTGCTGGGTATGGGAAGATGGAGCAACTGGAACCTGACACATTGCTGCTGGAACCCTTTGCCCGGACACCCAGGGGGTCGGGAGATCCTGGCGTGTGGCCACTCCTCCAGCACCCGGCGGCTGGTAGGGGCTGATGGGAAGCCTGTGTGCGAGGGGAGGGGGGAGAGAGAGAAGGAGGTGTCTTCCTCCTGACGCAACTTCCGAGGGGCTGAGGTATATAAAGGAGCCGGTTGCTGCAGTGCCCCATCTGGGATCTTCAGGCAGGGGACTGGCGCAGACACGCACGGTGCTGGTCTCCCCCCGCACCTCGCCTGCAGCCCCCGCGCCAGGGACAGACTCGCGCTCTGCCCCTCTCTCCGTCCCGCCAGCACCATGACCCGCCCGGGACTGATCGCCCTTCTGCTCCTGGCCGTGCCGGGTAAGTGGGGCTAGTGGGGCTGGGCTGCGGTCCGTGTCCCCTCACTCCGGGACCCTCAGCCCGACGGGCAGCGCTGCCCCCGCCCAGCTCCTCTCCCGCCGGGCCCGCTCAGCACTGCGGACAGAGACCGGCCCGGCCCCTCCAGCACCGCGGACAGCGCCCGCCGCAAGGTCACTGCCCGACGGCCGCAACGGCCCTGCCTGCCCCCGGGGCCGGGTCACAGGGCACAGCCAACGTGAGGGCC
>JANVCC010000043.1:17395635-17504147 GCA_025345505.1 Todiramphus chloris collaris | reverse complement strand
CTTCCCTTCCCTTCCCTTCCCTTCCCTTCCCTTCCCTTCCCTTCCCTCTGGGGAAGGCTGAGCAGGACACAATGCACACATCCAGCTGCTGCACCCAGGGACCACTTCTACCAGACTGGTATTCCCCTCTTATCCACTCACATTTTTAGCAGGATAGGATTTATCTGCTTGTCTCACAGAGGAGTTGAATAATAAGCTCTCTTTTTTTTTCCCCTCACCTTACAGCCATCTCCCTTCCTGTGACAAATGACATGAATAAAGGTGACACAAAGGTAAGGATGGGCCTGTAGAGGAAGGAAGGAAGGAAGGAAGGAAGGAAGGAAGGAAGGAAGGAAGAAAGGAAGGAAGAAAGGAAGGAAGGAATGTTTAATCTCCACCTAACCACTTGGGTTTTGGCTGCTCCTGCAGAAATACCCTATAGAAAATGCCAGGGATTTGCATGAGATCCCTACAGCAGGACCCATCCCTGCTCCCTTTGCATGAAGATTTACTCTTTGTGTCCACTTCTGGGAACCTGGGAAGGAGGGAATTCCCTCAGGATATGCCAGAAGAACCAAACAAGCTTGTCTAGAGAATGGTGAGGCTGGGTATGGAGGTTGGGTACAACCCTCCCTAGTCCTCCTACTTTCAGCTTTTCAAAGTTCCCAACAGGAGGTGACTCAGGGGAGAGTGGGGGGAGATATGATTCAGGAATGGGCATTGCTGGAACTGTGTGTGTTTGGGGGAGTGTATACATCTGTGTTTGCATGTGTGTGGTGTGTTACTTAAACGTGCATGTTCCTGAAAAATAGGCATTTGGCTACTCTCAGATTGTTAATCCATCCTCATCTACTGCTCAGCCTGTTGGCTAGGAGCAATGCAGGACTTGGCTGACCTCTCCAGCCTTCTTTTATAGGCTTCCGTGCCTACATCTGTGTCATACCTCTCTGACATTCATTGCACTTTACAAGTGTTCATGCTTTCAATGGGCTTTTGGCACCTAAGTACTTGGATAGGTGTGTTTCCCTGTGTTGATAGACCTTCACCTTTCCCGATATTATAATACCTATAGTCTTTCAGGGGATCTGACCACTTAGCTGCCCAAATTTGGACTTCTGCAGAAGTTAATGTGCAGAAAGGAAACTCAAGACCTTTTGCCATTACTTTGTGAACTGCTTTGTTTCCTGAAATCTTCTAGCCACAAGCAGCAGTGGGGGAGAGCACATTCATGTCTGTCTCAGCCACAGGCTCCATTGCAGTGTCTATGATTGTTACCTACGTGGCAAGTGTCATGAGAAATGCCTCCCTGTCTTCCATCAGATGTGCCTGGGCCTGGAGAGCTGTTGCCTTGTTAAGTCCTGCTTAGTCCTTTCTGGGGTTGAGCCATGAGCCGTGAGCCACTGCGTGAGCTACTGACTGACAGAGGGGACTTGGGGCAGGCAGTGGCCCCATCAAATGGCCATGCCAGAGTGAGATGCTAATTAGATGGGACAATCTATTAATTCCACAATTTTCCTTCTGAGATCTATTCCCCAATATGTTCTATGTGTAAAACATGGCTCTTCTGTGGAAGTTGGTGCAAGTGCGTGCTTTGGCCAAGGAAGGGTTCCCTCCCAAGCCTGCCCCCTCTCTGGGCACTACACTGATACAGGTTCTAGCTGAGAGCAAAATCAGACCACATCTTTCTTTTGAATTTGCTTCATCTGGAAGGAGACATTAGGGCTTTTCTAAGACATAGCATTTCAGTGAAGTAAGTCCTGGTCTCACAGGACAGATCAGGGCAGGGATATCACCACATGAGTACAGCAATGAACATTGCAGCTCTTCCTACACACCATGCTCTGTGCCACCAGCATTTGTGGGTGGCTCAGGGCTGTGTAATGAGTAGTCAGCAACTGCAAGACGTTCCTGAGCTGCTCACCAGACTTCCTTTACACCAAGGGCTTTCCATGGTGAGCTGAACATGACCAAAGCATTTACAATATCTTTGGTGTTTGCCTACTCTTGTGCTCAAAGGACACTATTTCTCACTTACAAACTCTCATTTCAGAAGGGCCTGAGCATAGCCAATCTCAAACATGGTGAGGTCTGTCCTTGTAAGGACATGATTCTTTGGAGATTTCTTTGTAGGGACAGAACGAGCAGCTCTTAAGGATCTAGTTACATGCTCACGGTTAGAGGATAGCTATGGCAAAATCCCAGTCTGAGTTTCTGCACTGGATTAATTACGTTCATTTGGAAAGAATCTCCTCCATTTACTGACGCAGGCTATTATTTCATGACCTTGTGAAGCCTCACTCTGCAAGACTTGCTCTTACAAAAAGTCAAGGAGAGTGTTGTGGAATGATTGCACTCTGCATTTCATTATGTTACAAAGTTCCTCCACAGAGCTGGTTGTATTTCTGTGATGACTGATGTGTTTCTTTGTATTCAGACAAAGACCTTAAATCAGCTTAAAAATCTTCCAAAAGCTTATATAGAGTATTTTATTGGACCAGCTTCTTATTACTCATGCTGAGAAAGTCCTTACTTCTGAAACTGCATTGAATACTGCTGTAATAAGTGGCTCCAGAGGTTGGGAAACATGGGAATTAAGTATCAGAATCTGGAGTTTGTTCTATTTAATGATAGAGTGAAGTGACTTGAAGTCATCTGCAAAAAATATTAATGGATTTTTTGTGATATAGGAGAATGATTCCAGGGAAATTTCCCTGCTTTCTTTTTGTTAGATCTTCCTTGTAATATTTTTAATCCAGCAGGCAATCCCCTCAAACTGTCTAAGTAGTTATAAAAGTTCAGCTTTTTAAGGCCATGATCTGCAAAAGCAGAATTTTCTCCTTACACAGGGCAAAAATTTCACCATTCCAGCTGGTCAATGAATATATCAAACCTCTTGAATTAGTAATATTGTAGATGACTGGGAATTGCTGACTTGTGTTTAATTTCTACTGCAGCAACAGTATTCTGCTCCCCTGAGAATGGCACCCTGAGAGGGAAGTCAGGTCTCCTAGGGCTGCCTGCAGAAATCATCAGGAGAAAGAGGTTCAGTGAGTGATTTTTTTTTTTTTCCCCCAAGGTTTACTCGTATTCTTTTTTTTTCCCAGTTTAACCTTTTTCCACAGACACATGTGAGCCCTGCATAATTTCTAGGCTGCTTTATAAATAATCCTTCTTTTGAACTAAGCATCCTGATTCCTGAATTACTAACCAGCACCAGATTGTAGTGAATGCTGCTTTCTCTCCTGTGTGACCACTTGGGTTTACCACTACCATACAGCAGGGCTCCTGGTGGTGTGTCTCAGTGTGGCAAGGATGCCTTCACCCATGCCAGTGGTGCCACCTTGCCTTTGTGCCTATTGCTTTCTTTCTCCTAACCACACATACAACACTGGCTGATCCCTGTGGGATCAGTGATGCTGCAGTTGCATGGGTGAAGAGCTCAGCCTGCAATCTCAGTTCAGGTGACAAACTAGATGAATAATGCTTCTCATTCTATGCTGAAGAAAAGAGCTGCTGGAAAGTGCACTCCTGGTGTTCATCCTCTCTGGGAAGCTGCGTGGGGACTTCCTTGCTTTCAGATGACCTGCCTCTGTGTACGGATCTCCCAGTCTACAATAGATGGCTTGAACACTCAAGCACAAAGTTAAACACTTCTCCAGAGTGTCTTGTCCTTAGGGCTTGAGAGTGTATTTCTCATCCATGTTTGAAAGTGCAATTTGCCTCACCTCACCCTTAATTCCTGTCTGCAGTGTAACTATGGTGCCCTTCTCAGGGCTTGAATAGCTTGCAAGAAAAGCCTATTGAAGACCTATGAGCACTTGTTGCTCTCTACAACCTCCCACAGAACTCTTTTATAAGATGCAGGTTAAGATATATTGACTTACAAGAGAATGGTTTTCAGCTTTCTATGTATTTATCCAGGTCCCCCTTAATCTCCTGATGTGCTCAGCCTTTGGGATGGGCTGGAGTTGTAAGTGTGCATCATGTTGAAAAATCTCTTTCCATTGCCACGTGTCATTTGCTTACATCTCAGTTTCAGGAGGTACCTTGTGTTCCTGTATTAGGTAAAACAGAAACCAAACATTCAGTTCTGTGTCCATCAGAAAAGCAAGAAGGTCTGTGCCATCATCTGATGCATTTTTGCCTTGGTAATAAATAGATATAGTAAAAAATTGACCAAAAAGCAGTGTTTTAATTTATAGTTTTGTCTCTTTCTAGGTGATGAAGTGCATTGTAGAGGTCATCTCTGATACTTTATCGAAGCCAAATCCCCTGCCCATCAGTGAGGAATGCCTAGAAACACTCAGAGGAGGTACAGTCTCAGATTTAATGCTGGATATCAGCAAGAGCACATCTAGCAAGCAGGGGCTGGTCCTGCCCTGGCACATGCTCTAGTGCCTGACAAAGGGTTCCCCAATGTATTCACCTTCCTCATGGTCACCTCACTGGTCTGCACCAGGCCCCAGGAGAAGGGATGGAGCCACTACTTGGCCCAGGCCATACATCATGCTGACACCATGGCCAGGGCAATGCTGGGTCCCATGAAGCTGTCCGGTTTTCATGGGACCTTCCTGTCAACCACACAGTTAAGAGATGTGGCAGCAAATAAGGCCAGTGGAGAGAAAAGAGTAAACAGAGAGGGAGGGTGGCATTTGGGGTTCTTTTTAATTTCCTGGGGGCAGGGGGATGTTGTCTTTAACCACCTTCTGTACCAAGTCTCTCCTATTGCAGATGAACGAATCATTTCTATCCTTCGCCACCAAAATTTGTTGAAGGAACTCCAGGAAATTGCGGCTCAAGGTACGGTGTCACTATAATTATCTGGGAAGAGGGGTTTCATCTGTCATAGACCCTGTAGCACAGTTTTGGTGTTTGGGGTCTTTTGTATTTTACATTAGTTTGCCATCATATAAATCTGCCCTAGAAATATAATTCCAGAACTCCTGGTAGAGACTGAGTAAATGGGAGCCGGAATTTTGCTCCAGTATTCATCTAATGTTTTAAATGACTGTCAATGAAACTTAGTGGTGATGCAGACTATAGCCATTTTGGGATGGGAGACCCTAAAAAGAAATACTGAAATTTAATACAACGAATAATTGCCAGCTCCCAAAATAGAATGAAAGGCAAGAAAACTTTCAGTTTTTGTGCAGCTGGAGTCTAGCACTAAACCCAGGTGTGGCAGAAGGGAAGCCTCGCTGAGCATTGAGCGGGACTTGCCCCTAATTTAACCTGCAGTGAAACCTGCAGTGAAAATGTCCTTGAGATGATGGGGATTTTTCTTTTGGCTTCCTTAGCTTGAATCCAAGTTTCTTTGGTTTAGAGAGGTGCAGGTTGCTCACTGCAGGCTGATGTGGAAGCAGTGGAAGCACAGAGTTGTGCAAAGGGGTGTACAAGGGGGAAAAGGGCTATGCTCAGGTGCCTAGGTTCCTTGAGCTGATGTGCAGGTCTCAGGAAAGCCTACTTCAAAGCCAGTGGCAGGTCTCTCTGCCCAGGTGTTCTGGCTGAGTCTGCAACAGGGCTGCAGGGAGAGCAGCTCCTGACCTTCCCTCCTCCTTCTCCCTGAGGCAACCCAGCTGGCAGCCCTCCCTCACCAGAGCATCTTTGTGTGTGTCACGGCTGTCAAGGATGGCTGGAAGACAGTCCCACCAGACTTCTTTCAGAGCAAGGAAGCCACAATGGGAGAAGGGAGAGACAAAATTCAAGAAGTCAGGATTGGGAGAGAGCCTCATGCAGCTCCCAAAGCCATAGTTTGGTCACTAGCCAAATGTCAGTGGTGCAAGGACCAGCTGAGTAGTGACCTCAGACATGCTCTGTGGATGCTCTAATGATCTGTAAGAAAGAAACCTGGTTCTCTTCAGTGTGCTGGGATGCTCCTGCCCAGGCACACCAGGGCTGTGAGGGGAAGTGCTCAGCTATCAAACAAGTTGTGCCACACACCATGGAGTCCACATGCAGGAACTCATTTCACAGAGCTGTATCTCATGCCACTCTTTCCTTGGCTTGACCCCATCTCACCATTTCGTTCCAGGGTAACATTAGCTCTAATCTACAGATGACAGTGACTGGCAGTGGGAGAGTTATGTAGTGCAAGGGGAAAGCAAAGGTGTTTATCTTGGTCTCCTCTATGCTGCCTTCAGCTGGTCCTGCTCAGGCTGGAAAGTCCACACTACCCATCTCTGACCAGTGTAGGGCTAGAGAGGACTGGGCTGGCAGTGTTGGTTCTTGCCTTTGTATTAAGGTGTAGAATCAGGGTGTGAGCTGGGTTAGACATGGCTTGCCGGGCTTGCAGATCCTGCTGGAGTAAGGAGCGCTGGTTGCCAGGACAGTTGTGCTCTGACCTGCAGCTCATGCTGCCTTCAGCCACCTTTCTCCAGAGTATTGCTTTTGTTGAGCTCCATAATCCCAGAGGCTAAGGTGTGGGGCTTTGGAGCCCCAGACTATCCCTGGAGTGGGAATGAACGCTGCTTCTCCCTCCCAGGCCCCCAGGGAGAAAGGTCCCCACGACCAGGGTGGAGGGCACAGGGCCTCTCAGTGCTCACCTCAACAGAGGTATTTGTGCAGCAGCTGGCAGGAGGCAATTTTTATCCTTCAGTACTGTGATGCTTAAGTCTTTTGTTGGCCTCAGTGTGCTGCATTTCAGCATCTCTTATTCCCTAGGTCTCCATCAGTATTAGTTTTCCTAGCAACCTTCCTTCTCTGTTTGTTTAGAGACCTTTTTCTTTCCTGCAGAAGATGTTTCTGATGGTGGCTTTGTTACTGCAGTCAATTCACACATCTGTTAGTCTTGCATCTTCTCACAGCTCCCCTTTGGCAGATTTGTCCACTGTAGAAAATACACATATAATTATAAAGGGTGCAGAACTATTTTCCTACCTCTACTTTCTGAAACACAGAAGGGGTTGTTGCCTTTCTCTACTTTTTGTTACTTGACACAGGTGCCAATGAAAGAACTCAGCAGCAGAAGAAAAACAGTGGCTTTGAAGATGAACTTTCCGAAGTCCTTGAAAGTCAGAATGGCAAGAACAAACAGAGAGGTCAGTGTCGGTCTTCCCCTCAGGAAAGCCAGGTCAGGCTGTAAACAAGGATGTTCTTTCTAACAGCCTTGATATGTCCATCTGTTTCTCATTTAGACATCTTTGATGCTACCACTGGCACACATGTTTGCCTTGTTCTTATTTACCAGCTTAAACAACATGTAATTTCTGAGCTATAATAACTGGTGGTAATCAAGTTACCAAACTGTTACTGGTCTTTTCCACCGTGCTGTCAACACCATCACTTGCTCATAATGCTTAAAATGAGTCACAGCCAGGGAAATCCTGTGCTGAAAGACCCAGTAATACAGGGAAGAGTCATCTGGGTTTGCTCCTGCTGCTCTTGTTTCCAGGCATCCAGGATATTTGGTTATGGGTCTCTGGAGGGAAAATTGAACTTGGGATACATACAGTGCACACACCCCCAGAAAACACCTGCATCTTGGAGAGACCATATTCAGCTAGGATTTCCCCTTGTCACTATGTTTCTATGGCCTGGCTAGAGATAGGCAGTGTAGTGGAAAGGAAGGTTCACTTCTTCCCTTTTCCACATCAGGAAGAGATCATGACAACGTGGGATGTGATGATTTCTTGTCCAGCAGCAGCACTCCCATAGAGGGTCTTAAGTGGGCTCTGGGACGTGGGCTGAGCCACGGCAGTGCAACAGTGCTGTGACATCAGGGCACAGCTGGCCATAGCAATAAGGAGCGATACCCATGGTGGCTGCTGCTGCTGCAGCCAGCACAGCTGAAAGCCAGGGGACAGGGGAGGTGGCACTGGGTCTCTTTTCTGACAGGGCAGACCTGAACGTCTTGATCCAGCAGAGTGGAGACTACATGTGGATGAACCATAGCACATTGGGCCATCCACGCCCACAGGTGGCCCAGTGACACCAGTGTAGTGTCACTGGTGATCATCAGCCCTGCACAACTGGCTCTCTGCATACCCTCACCCCAGCACACTCCTCAGCCTGAGGCTGCACTCACCTTTCCATACCCATCTGGATTTCCCACTACTCTCTAGCCCCCCACCTTTTCTTTTGCAAAGTGATTTCTATGGTTAATTATGTTAAAAGAGGCCAGTCTCTGGCATGAGCAAGAGCAAGCCCACATTAACCTCCTGCTGAGTAGCTGCTTTGCAAAAGTAGAGCAGCCCCCCTCCCCTCTGGCTGGCTTGCAAGCAGTGCTGCCTGCCTCTTCAACCTGGTGGGAGAAATAAAGATTCAACGTTAGCACAGCATTCAGAGCTGGGAGAGCTGTGCAAGTGCCATATTACATTCCTAAAACATTTCATTTTATGTGCAACCTGGTTTCATGAGGGGCAAATTTGTTGCTGGCATCTCAAGAGATGGTGATGAGGACTGTGCTGCAGCAAAGCACTTCAGCATATGTTTAACTTCAGCCTTACAAGTCTCCCCAGTGAGAGCACCAGCTTGCTTGAACACAAGCATATGTTGAAGTGACTTGCAAAAGGATCCATGGGCTGGTTAAGCAGATTGCTGAGTGGGGCTGAAGCTCCCTAAGAAAGGCATGGCCTTTGCTGGTTGTGAAATGAGCTCTCAGAAGAGGTGGTGTTTCTTGCTCCTCCCTCTGCAGATGCAGCACTGGAGCGCCCTGAAGAGGAGCAGCCCACAGGGTCTCTGGCAGAGCTGGCAGCACAGAAAACCCAGCAAAATGAAGATTCAAGAGAGGAGGCAAAAAACAGCCTGGAGGAGAGGAAGCCCAGGCCACGGGATGCTGACCCTGACAAGAAAGAAGATCAGGAGAAAGCAGAGAGAAATGAGATCAGGGACACAGAGGATGCCCAGCAAGATGAAACTTTGGACAACCACATCAGCAAAGAAGAGGAGCAGCCCAGAGGTCTCAGGGACAGCCTAGAGCTTGAGGATGAGGGACAGCAGCCATCCAGGCAGGGCCATGAGCAGAGCAAGAAGGTAGCAGGGGAGCGTGTGGAGCGGGAGGATGACGGAGGAGATGTCGATGCAGAGGAGGACCCTACTGAAGCAGAGAGGTCTCTCGATTTGACTGAGGAGGATGAGGAGACTGAGGAGATGCAGGGAGATGACAGTACGTATCCCAGATGACTGCAGTGATACCTGCCTGGGGTGAGCTGAGAGCGCTAAGACAGCTGGATAAGAGGTTTTAAAGCCTAGAAGTTCAGGAGGTGCCTACTGGGTTTACACCCCTGCCAACAGCCACACAGATTCCCTCACAAGCACCTGACTACGTGGGCCCATTTGCACTGGGTAACAGGCCCAGCAGCTGCTTGCTGCTCAGGTTTTATAGAGCCGGGGGACAGCTAATTTCTTTATCTTGAACTTCCCACATGGTTTTTGACTGCTGCCTCCAAGCCCTGTAAGTGACATGGTGATGTGAGAGTGGGTATTTCCAGAATCCTGGGAAAATGGGCCTAAGTCAGGAAACCCACCCTGAGTCACTCCTGAAGGCTCAATTCAAAGGCAGAATGTAACCAGGTTAATGCTTGTGCTCACTGCTGTGTTTAATGCTCTTTCAGATAATGATGACGCTCTCGGATTTGGCAAAGATGGGCGGAGCTCTGAGGAGGAGGAGGAGGAAGAGGAGGAGGAGGAAGAGAAGCCCCGGATGTTGAGAGGAGGAAGACATCATCTGGAGGATGAGGGGATGCAGGGAGAGGAAGACACCTTCCAGTCCCAGAATGCCAAAAGTGAGGAGATAGATGAGGAGTCCTCCAGGGAATGGGAAGACTCAAAGAGATGGAACAAAATGGATGAGCTGGCCAAGCAGCTGACATCAAAGAAACGCATGGAGGAAAATGATAGTGGGGAAGACCCAGACAGGTCCATGAAAATGGCATTTAGGTCTCGCAAGTATGACTTCAGTAGTCCAGAGGAAGATGTGAGAAGGTCATGGAAGCATCACTCGAAGGAGGACAGCAGTGAAGGAGACTTCCCGCTTGTTCCCATGCCTGAAGAAAAGAAGGATGAAGAAGGCAGTGCTAACAGGAGAACAGAGGTTGGTGTACATAGGCTTAGAATAAATCCCACTCGGTTATTACTTGGAAATCCAGATTATGCTTGGAGATGTGTATGGTACTTTGGTGTTACACAGCCAGCGTCAGTTCTCTGTGACATTAAAGACTTGCTGACCTTTTACACATTCAGCCCTAGATATTACTGAGATTTGCACATTTGGTTTTTATCCTTGTTTTGGCAACTAGTGCAAAAAAATGCCCTGACCCAGAGTATCTTAAAAATGATTCAGGACTTTTGCACTGGCCTGTGGTCATGGTGACCAGGAGTGTATCTGGAGCCTAGGGGTATGTTTTATGTCCCAAAGCCCCTCCAAATCAAAGGGAATGTTTTCTCTGGCTCAGGGACAGAGTGAGCAGTGTCAGACCTCCTACAGTGGTCAGCCAGGGGTGCAGCTGTGGTGAGAGAGCTGGGGCATCGAAGTGGAAGTGGTTGCCAGGTGTGGGATACACCTGAGCCAGGATTCTGAAGCCAGACCTCCTTCCCTGGTACTTTGCATGATGTGTGTTGCAGCTCAGCACATTTCTGGCAGCCAGGAGTGGTGGTTTGTGCTGAGGCCCAGCTCCAGCCATAGATGTTTATTTTGGATAATGCAGGGGGCTGGAGAGTGGGACTGGGTATGGATTCTGCAGGTGTTTGCTCTGGAACAAGCCATAATCAGGTGCCTGGGAACAGACTGGGGCAGCAAGTGAGTGGAAGCAAGTTTGCTGCAGCTCCCTTGCCTCTAAAACATCCCTTTTGCCTTAGTTATACACCCAAACATCGTCCAGAGGTTGCTCATCAGCATCCCTGACTGAGAGCTCATCTCCAGTCGCATCGGTTCAAAGCAAAGCCAACTGTCTCAGCTCTGAGCAGGGATGCAGCAGGTGTCTGGCAAGGAGATGGGCACCTGCCCCATCTGCCTCCTCACCACCCAGATGTCACATCCCAGGTCTCTCCCCCAGCAAGGCTGCTCCCCACCTACCCATGGGGTGCACATTGTGTCTCTGATCAGGGACTGGGAAAGAGGTTGCTGAGGCTGTTAAACTGCTATGTTTACTGTTGTAACAAAACTTTTTCTTATCTTTTATTAGATCAGGGCTTTTGTGAGCCAGTGAGGAGACATCAGACCAGGTCACTTGGCCATGAGGGATGGGAAGGCACAGGCTCCGGCTCTGCCAGAGCAGCTGCCATCTTGTCCTCTCCTTCAGTTTTGGGCCACAAGGCTGTGTGGCTTGGCCAGTGAGGCCAGTGTGGGCACTGCTTGGGGCTAAGAGTGCTGCCCCCTGCACTCACCGGGGCTCAGCCTACAGGGCCAGGTAAGAGCTAGCCAAGGGGCACAGAGCCCAGTGTGAGGCAGTGGTTTGGGTCTGACCTCCCCTCTCTTTGGGTGCTGTGGAGGATTTCAGCACAGTACTATTTTCTCACTTTCTGTGAGCTCCAGTTGCAGCTGAAGCAAAGCTCTCCCCCAGCAAGGCAAGAATCAGACTGCTGCTCCCTGACCCGCTTCAAACAAAACGCACTGGAACAGCCACTTGGGCTCATTCTGGCTCCTCGGCACTGGTGGGTGTCCCAAGGTGCTGGCACACTGCTGTTGCAAGAGCTCTTCCAGGGGCTGAGCCAAGGGCCCTGTGGAGTGGCAGGGTGGCTTTTTCCCTGTTCAGGAAAATAGTTCAAAGATGAGAAAAATAACTTTTTTATACATACTTTTTTTCCCAGTAGGCACATACAGTGTGGCTCAGTGTCAGCTGGTGCTTGGCAGCTGCTGCAGGCAGTGACAAGGCTCTGCTCCCTCCACACAGGAGGGGCTGTCACCCCAGCTCTGCTAACAGGACAAGGCACTTATAGTAACAAGAGCCCCACGTTTGCTCACGCAGATCCTGCTGCTGTGCTGGGTGAGCACAGGATCTGCAGCGAGTCCCAGGTGACAGCAACTGTGAGGAATGGGCAAGGCTGGGGCTGACAGCCAGGCAGGGGTAGTTGCATATGTCTGGAGTCCAGGCAAAGCCACAGTTACAAATTTGGCTACCTGTGCTAAATAGCTCCAGGTAATGGCATAGGTATACAAAAGCCACTATAGAAAGGCCACCGAGCAATGAGCAGCTTGAACTTTTCAACTGATGAGGATGAGATGGAGATAAACTGGCATGAGATGGGTGGACTGAGCTTCCTCAGTCACTGTCTCCCCAAATGGAAAAGCCTCTTCCAGTACTGTAGGTGCACGTGGACACCCAGTGCAGCATGGGGAGAGGGGACACCTCTGTCTCCTCCCTAAGTGGGGCACATGGTACTCTTGCTACAGGTGGAATGCAACTGTGACGGTGCTGTTTGACACCACTGCCTCAGCACAGGTGCCTAGTGTCATTTGGCAGCTCCTGCCCTGCCCCCAGTTCCCCAGAAGCCATCTCCCTTCAGTTCCACACTCTGGAGGGAAAGACCCATGGGGGGCTGCTCGTCCCAGCAGCAGGGCTGGGAGAGGACAGTAGCAGCCTGTCTTGTCCCCGTGATCAGCTGCAGCAATTTAACACAAGGACAGCAGTGAGGGGATGGGGCAAGACGTGGCTGTGGCTGTGCCACCACTGGCAGCTCAGCCCGGGCAAGGCTTTCTGCAGTTGTGGGGCACGAGGGCGGCCCCCCCACAGCTGCTGACACGTGTCCTGGGCTTTTGTTACAGGACCAGGAGCTGGAGAGCCTGGCCGCCATTGAGGCTGAGCTGGAGCGCGTCGCCCACAAGCTGCACGAGCTGAGGCGAGGCTGAGGGGCCCAGCCCTCCCCGCGCAGGTGAGAGCCACTGCCGGCACCTTCCTCCCTCCCCACCGCATTCTCGTTTCTTGATTTAAAAGCAATTAAGCTGGAGCAGAAGCATCGTGCCTAGGAAACCAACCTCGCTAGTGCCCAGGCCTGCCTCCCTCGCCATAGTGTTGTGCCCATCGCTGCTTCTTCACCTCACGCCTCCCCGTCCATGGATCCTCACCCACCCACCAGGCCGGGCGCTGGTGGGAGTGAAGTGCAACCTACACCTTTATTTTCTGTCTGGGTGGGGGTTTTTTCCCTCTTTTTTTTAAAAGACAAGACAGCTTTCTAGAAAGTTCTCCTTCCACTGGTAGTTTCACTGGGTAAAAAACTGCAATAACTTGTTATCTTTTGATGAAAAGCTGAGAACTCTGACTGTAATATATTCTATATAAAAAAATTTATCTAAAGAAAAATAAAACTGCAGTGAGTTCCTTCCTTTGTTTTGGCAGCTTTGGTCTCAGTTGTAAGAAGACTGCAGGGCTTGCGCTGTCCTGGCAGAGAGGCGGGGGAACAGTGGCCTCTCCCCTCACCATAGACACGTTGCCATGGCCTTTCCCTCCTTACCTGTGCTCCAGTGCTGCAGCTCAGCACCAAGGACACCTCTCTGAGGTCCTCAGAGCTGTGGGGCTCTCTCTGCCTGCCCAGGGCTCAGTGGTGCTGCACAGCCCAGCCCTGGCACTGGGTGCCCCGGGTGCTTCAGTGAGATGTGGGTCACATCCATAGTCATTGAGGAACTTGGGGCTGACCAGTTTATAAGTTTAAACACCAGGGAGATACCTGCATTGAGTCAAGCTATTTGGACAACACAAGTGGGTTAAAAAAAAAGTAAGCAACAAATAGGTTAGTGATGAAGAAAACTCCTGGTCTGTGCTTGCTCAGAGATGAAGGCTGGTCCTGAGGGGATGCCCCTCCTGTGTGTTGGCTCGCAGGAGCCATGGTGGGCTCCTGCCACAGCACTAACTGACAGAACCTGCCCCATCCTTTGGGCCTCAGGCCACACACCAGCCAGAGGATTGAGTGGTGTCTGGGCTGGGGATGCTTGCCCCATAAGTCTCTTGAACACCAATCATAAGATTTCAGACTTCCTGTGTGTATCGTCAGGAAAGGAAAAGAGCATCCCGCTGTCAGGGCTGCGTCCTGCATCCCAGTTCAAAGCTCAGTTGTCTCCCATCACGATGTGCAGCTCACAGCACAGCTGCGATGCTCAAGGAAGAGCTGACAGGCTTTAACCTCGACATGTTTCTTTATTCTGCTAATGACATCAGTGCTGTTGCCCTGTAAAGTGAACAGCACTGGAGGTGGGCGTGCGGGGTCCCCTCGGCACAGGAGGTGCTGGGTGTCCAGAGCTGTCCTTCACCCACCAGGGAGGGCTGGAGGAGCTGCTGAGTGGGCAGTGCCCCTCACCCCCAGCCCTGGCCAGCCACACAGTTGCAGGAGGTAGTGGTGAGGCCAAGGCATGGCCAAAAGCTGCCCTGGCACAGGGCACAAGCTGGGACACGGTGCAGGGCAAGAACCCGGCTGGGGAAGTGCACTGTAGCAAGGCATGAGTCTCCCAATCCTGTCCTCGGGAAATCACACTCTCACTAACCTCAGGGAAATGTGTCTATGATCAGAAGTGAAACCACAGTTGTTTCACAGAAACAATACTAAAATGGCAGTTCTTAGGGAGTAAATCCACCTGTAGAAGTCACATTTTACATACTGATTTTCATTGAAATTTTAATTTGAATATTGTATTTGGATTCTCCTTTTTTTTGTGGGGCAGTCTCTGCTGGTAGTACCACCCATACAACTGCTTACAAACTCAGATCTAGGCAGCACAATACATTTACAGAAACCATTAGCCACCCCTCCAACCTCTGCCAAAACAACAACTAATTAAAAAAACCAACCCCAAACCCAAGAAACGAAGCAACCCACCACAGAAATGCACTGACCTCCAAAGGAATTAGATAGATCTTTCCACAAAGGATGGCAGCAGCAGACAGAACTTGTCTATTGCTGCTGTAAAATCAGCAAGAGGAAAAGTAATGTTACTTGATGGAGCTACTATAAATACTGCTTAAAGTAACAAGCATTTAGGACCCAAGGACTTTCTTCAACAGAAAAGATGGAGTTCAAGGTCTGAGCACTGGGCCTGGGAGGATGCCTCACAGAATCTACATAATTTCCTAGACTGGAAAAGACCTTTAAGATCATCTAGTCTGAGCATTAACCTAACACTGAGAAGACCTTGACTAAACCATATCCCTCAGCACTATGTCTACATGATTCTTAAATACCTCCAGGGATGGGAACTCAACCACTTCCCTAGGCAAGCTGTTCCAGTGCCTGATAATCCATTCAGGAAAGGAATTTTTCCTCATATCCAATCTAAACTTCACTTGGTGCAACTTCAGGCCATTTCCTCTTGTTCTATCACTTGTTACTTTCAAGAACAGACTGACCCTCACCTCTTCAGGTAGTTGTAGAGAGTGAGAAGGTCTCCCCTAAGCCTCCTTTTCTCCAAGCTATATCTCAACTCTCTCAGCCGCTCCTCTTAAGACATGTGCTCTAGGCCCTTCACCAGCTTTGGGGCCTTTCTTTGGACACACTCTTAGTGCCTCAGTGTCCTTCTTGCAGTGAGGGGCCCAAAACTGAACACAGTACTTCAGATGTGGCCTCACCAGTGCCAAGTACAGGGGTAGAATCACTTCCCTGGTCCACTGATCACATCATGCCTGATACAGGCCAGGATGCCATGGGCCTTCTTGGCCACCTGGGCACACTGCTGGCTCATGTTCCACTGGTTATCAAACAACACCCCCAGGTCCCTCTCTGCTGAGCAGCTTTCCAGACACTCCTCCCCAAGGCTGTAGTGCTGCTAGGGGTTGTTGTAGCCAAAGTGCAGAACTCAGCATTTGGCCTGAATGAGATTCCTACCATTTGTCTTGTCCCATCAATCTAGTCTGTCTATATCCCTCTGGAGAGCCTCCCTACCCTTGAGCAAATGGACACTTTGACCCAGCTTGGTGTCCTCTGCAAACTTAGTCAGGGTGCACTTGACCTCATCCAGGTCATCAATAAATATATTAAACAAGACTGGTCCCAGTACTGATCCCTGGGGGACACCACTCATCACCAGCTGCTAACTGCATTTAATTCCATTCACCACTACTTCTTGAGCCCAGACATCCAGCCAATTTTTTACCCAGCGAAGCGTATGCCCCTCCAAGCCCTGAGCAGCCACTTTCTCCAGGAGAATGCTGTGGGACACAGTGTCATAGGCTTTACTGATGTCCAGACAGACAACATCCACAGCGTTGTCAGCTTGTATGCTGGCCCTCTGACTGGCTGTGCCTCTTCTGTACAGCATCAGCCGACTCACCACTGCAGGGCTTGGCCTTGGGGCTGACACCAAGTGCTGATCCCCAGGCAGTGTTTACATGGGTGCCCTTGCTCAGAGTGCTTGTTGCTTAGCAAAATGTAACGCTGCTGGGTAAGATATCTATCTTTCCAGCAGTAGCCAAAATAGGGTCCTGATTAAAATTCCTGCTAGGTTTTGAGAAATCCCAGGGTAATGAAGGAAGAAGCCTATGCTAGGAATAAATGCTTAAGTACAGCAGTAGACTAAATGTTTAGCTTTGTTATATAGTAAGATAAAAATAACCAACTTCCCACTAGTGGTAGATAAGAAATTAAATCAAATCTTGCTGGTACAAGGAGGTCCAAAGTAGCTGCAAACAACTGCACTGGAGAAGGATGCAAAGACTAAATTCTTATGAAAACAGACTTCCCCCAGTGAGCTGCTCACCTCGCTGCTCTAGCTGCTCATAAAGAGAAAGCAAAGTAGAAATTGTTATAAGGCATTTATTTTCATTATGTGTTGGAAAGGGACAATTCTGTCTTCAAAACAATTACAGAGATAATGCCACAATACCTATGCATATTGCTTTACTGTTGAAACCAAAACAATGTCCAAAACAAGTGCTTGGTGAATGAAAAGAAAATGAATATATTACCATTGAAATCAATGCTGTTAGATGAAATCACCTTCATTGTCAGATCTGATCACTCATGCAATTAAAAATGCCAAATAGCAAGTATTTTTGGTTTTTGCAGTAAGCCATGATCTTTAAGGGTTTATATAATTCTAAACAAATTTAAGTACAAAATGGGAATTAAGTTTCAGAAATCATAGTGAACCGGGCTGAAGCAAATCGCAAGACACACTTATTACACTGTACACAGCTGGATTTGAACACAGGTATCGATGAACGCGCAAAACCTAGCACACAAAATAATGGTCCCCGAGATTCAGCCATGCTCAGGTGGGGAGCAGTGCTGGAGAGTGAAGGGGAACATCCAACACTCTCTGCACCCGGAGGTGTTCTCTCAAAACTGCTGGGATCCCAAGGAATTGTTGTTATACCATTTTAAGAATGACTCACGTGGTTCTCAGAAGATGGCATACACAAGCTGCATCAAATATTGAATCAGAAATAAATAATAAAAGATACATCTAATACATCTTTTATTTTTAATAATTTTTTTACAGCACTGACTTTACAAGAAGATAAACAATTCATTTTTTAAGGGCTGCTAACATCTGAAACAAAGAAGTCACTGTTTTGTACTCAACATATACTCAACCTTTTTATAACTTTATATATGTATATATGACTTTTCACACAAAAAATGTTAAAATAATTTATATCTAAAAATTACTGTGTAAAGAATGAAGGAGAAAATAAAATGTGGGTTTCCTTAAAAAGGATGGAAGAGGAAGACCTGATTTTTATGAACTCCATTCACTCAGCTATTTTTGGAGTTTCAAGAGATTTCCAGGCTATCAACAAAAATTACCCAATACACAGGATTTTACTTTCAAGCCCTACCTCTCCTCGCCCTCCTTCTGCATCAGGTACAGGACATTTTCTTATAGTGGATTTTTTATTTCCACAGGAGAACTGCCCCAGCAGCAGGGGTGGATCAGACCCCAACAGTCACCTGCATGCACACCCTGAGAACGATTCCCTTTGCTTGCTCCAAATGCTACTGTGCTTGTGTTACCGAGGAATCGCTCTAACATATCCATTTCTATCTGGATCCTCCCAAACATCCACCATCTTTAATACTTTTTGTGGTCATGCAAATGTGACAGAATCCATGGAGGATCTGAAACCCATTCGGTCAAAAGTTCAAGTGTTGATGGCCTGGATCCACACAGAGTGAACAGGGAAAGGAAAGGTAGTGAACATGTGGAAAGTATTTTTCTGGAGGTTACATTCCTCTGAAATAGATATTAAAGCAATATTACAAATAAAATCAGCAATGTGATCCGCAACGGCATGTCTGTTTATCTATGAAAGCGAGAGGAGATTATATTAAAGGAAATATTTTAATCTAAACAAAGCATTTTCACGTACTCCTAATTACGAAACACACAGTTGCAACACGATAAAGTAATTGTATACTGAATATAGAAATCAATACATCTCTTTCTATAAAAGGAGAGAGGAAAATAAAACCAGCAGAGTAATGCAAGTGAACACCTGCAAGTGGGCAGTTCACATGGGGAGACTGCTACAAACTCAAAATGGACTCTATTCACTAAAAAACAAAACCCAAGATTTCCTGCACAGCTGTGGAAGGTAAGGCTGCAAGATAGTGTGAAAAAGTCTGACTCACTTGTCACTGCTGCCACGCAAAGACTTTGGGAAACCAGTGTTAGTTTAAGAATTTATAAGCTTGAATTTTGCTTTTATTGGATGGAAACAACAGAAGCTTATTTCCTTTGTTTCGCTCTTGTTCGTTTTTTTTTTTTTCTCCAGACAACTCGAGCATCTCTGTCCTTATTTATTCTGTTGCCTTTGGACTGTATCCTGCCTCTGTTATCTCCCTACTATTCCGTCTGTTTGGTGCCTGGATACAGCCCACAGTTAATCTGGAGCATTTGAAGCTTTATCTTCAGAGATCCTTGTTACCTCATGAAGCCTCAGGGTCAGGTTCTTAATTGGTACTCATCTATAATGAAAACAAAACAGCTGTTTTTCCATCTGAGAAACCTGCTGAAGATCTCCTCTGCACAAACATGCCCACGTTGAGGATGGAGATCTTTAAACAGCTTTATCATACCAGCGGTCTAAATAGTATTAATGAAACCAGTGCATCCTATCTAGTGACCAGCCCGGTCAATCAGCTCCTACACCACAAAGGTTGAATAGCCAGACACTCGGTTCACCAAAGGCAAAGTAGCACTGGCCCAGTGGTAGTTCTGCGTTACCCATGATCAGGGTATTCTGGTACAGTCATTACAAACCCAAGCATAAAGCGGCAAAGTCAGCTAGAGGAGCGGGAAGAGGATGGCGATGGCTTTACATCGCAGGCAGTAGTACTACCATACAAGTTCTCTTCAACAGCAAAAACTTTGCCTACTGAAGCCGATCACATAATTACAGTGGAAACCAGAGTCCCACCTCCTCCCTCATGCTGACAGAAAACCTGGAGAAATTCCAGACAAGTTAATGGTGTTCTTGGGGATTTCTAACAGTGAAGCAGAACAGAAATAGACTCCAAAGAAGCTAACTGGTGACCACATAATTTTAATATAATTGCTCCCATCAACACAGCAATGATAGCTATGCCTCTGAAAACACAGCAGAACCTTTTCTAACCCACAATAACAGAATTCAAACAGACATTATGGAAAATCTCCCTCAGATTGTCTGCAATTTTAAGAGCAAGGGCATTCTGGTATGGTCTAATACTACTAGACTCCTCTACTTTCACAAAAAAAAAGACAAGACTACAAAGTATTAACTAACTTACTGTGAAGCTTATCTTAAGTCAAAACTATCCTGAATTTACCAAACGAGGCAGCAATTCAGAAAAGCACTTTAGCACAGGCTTAATAACAGATGCATGCTCGAATGTTTTGCAATAATGTAATTGTATGTCTGAATACTTGGTAACTTACAGTTTTGGCTTTTCTAAGTTGGTCTCCCAATTTGCCCCTGTGATTTAGCGACATTCTAGTATATGAGCAATAACAACAATTTCTGCAAGGAAATAAAGTAGTATAGCAATCACATGGTAATTTATGTGAAAACTCTATTGTAATGCCACATCACAACAGGTACTTGCATATCTGCACCTGGTGAATTAAAGTGATACCAACACATTTGATAAATAAAAAATAAATTACAGACTATGGGAAAAGTGTCACTGATCACACCAATGACCTAAACTTGCTTTCTAGTCACTGCCAAGGTCTGGAGTAATATTTAAATATAGTATTTCTGCAAGCCTTCAGAGAATTACAAAATAAACTTCTAACAATCATTTGTAAACAACTTTAAAATGCACAATTATATTTCAGTAGTTTATTTTGGAGAAATAAAGCAGTGCAAAATAGGCCAACCAAAATTCAGAAGGCAGCCAGGAAAATAAAATTCTTCTTTGATGTTCTAACTAGGAAACAGCATACAGACATTTCCATTGGATCCAACACTCAGGTTCATGTAAACATACTTAGTTTGAAAGGTCTTGAGTTACTAACTCAGTTTTAACATCATTGCTTCTTCCACACCACCCAATAAAAAAAAAAAACAAAAACAAAACAACAAAAAGCAAACAAAAAAACCCCCCACAAAATCAAAAAATTCCCAAGCCATTGTAATAAAGGGAGCAAAAGGCAAGTCTACAAACACTCCGCCAGCCGGTTACAAGAAAGTACCATATAAAAATATGCACTGGCAAGTTCCTTCCTGAGGGTATCTTTTGTTACACGTGTAACATAAAAACACTTCTTATTTTAAGGAAACAAAAACAAACCCCAAACTATAGATGTCAATTTTATTTCAGTCATGGCTTTACGAAAGGTTTGGTCTATCATGAATGCTTTTATAAACCCTTACCTATGTACATCTGACCCACTCACACCATGACCACCCGAGACGTGCAAGCTGCAGACAGTGGGATCCAGCAGCCTCAAAGCTTACAAGGGTTGTGAAATGTGCCCAGCTCAAAACTGACCTGCAATAGCCGAGGAAGTTGGCTGCGTTTATGTGCACCCTGGAATTTGACAGATACCACACTCATAATAAAGTCCTTACAGTCCCTACAGAAATATCTTAAAGTTAGTATCCCTTCTAGAGGTGGAAAATTCTTCTCTTGTGTAAATCATTTTTGGAAATCTGATCCCAGCTACAGGAAATTTCCAAGAATGGCATTTTGAGAACAAAAACAATCTCTCCTAAGGAAAAAACACGTTACACAAAAGAATTGCTACACAGCACTCTTCAAACTCCAGGACTGGTACCATCAGGTAGGATGGTGACATATTTTACACAGTTTAATCCTGCCTCCATGGTCTACCTGGGCTCTAAGCTCTAGATCCCTTCTTCCTGAATAGGTATCTAACAAATGATACTAAACAGACTGACTGGTATTAAATGCTGCAGTGATGGATGCTTTATTAATACTTTCTATAGAAAGATGGAAATTCCCATTCCTGCAAGCTAAGAGTTTAACTGAGGACATTTTCTTAATGTCACCCCTCTTAACTTTATTTTAGGGCTCACATGGGGAAGGGAAGGCCACTCTGTCTACCAAAATAGTGTCTCTGTTCTCAGCTCTGACAGACTTGGGTATTTCCAGTTTAGTGTTCAAAATTGGCAAAGGTTGCAGGAATTCTCAAGAGCGGAAGATGCTGCCTTGCTAGAAGAGGCAATAGAGGGTGAACGCTGTAGGTTTACTGTGTATCCCAAGAGATGAGAGACAAACTGTCTGTGCTACAGCTTACAAATAGTGTAAAGAACTATTGTAAATTACCACACAGCCTCATCTGGCAGCTTGCAACAAAACAATGTGGTCTCTAAGCTAGAGCTGTCATACAAAGGTACATAGCTCTGCTTATATTTAATCTGCAAAATTAAAAAAAAAGCACAGCAGCATTCATCTGTGGAAGGCAGCGACTGTGTTACCCCCTGGATCACGTGTGCTGCTCCAAGGAAAATGCGCAGCTCTGATCGCCAGCCTTTTTGCAGAGCTGTCCCAGAGTCCTCAAAAGTGCAATGGAAGAAGAATTAAATTCTCTGCTAAGAAGAGATGAGCTGCTTCTATTAATTCTTCTAGGATTTCACCACTATCACATGATTGAAAGGATGATACTTAATCTACTAGATCACTCAACCTAACTATTGGCACCCTGCCTGGATCACACATGTGTTGCTGCTGGCAAGCATGGTTAGAAGCTGCTCTTGACTGAAGCAATGAGTCCCATGGGGAAGAACTGCAAAGCTGGAACCAGGGTGGCCACCTGGGTTTTGCAACCTGAGCAACCAGTCTGCTCTGTCCTACTGAAAAGTGCCATGGCTTCACAGCAAGCTACCTGTCAACATCTTGACTGGTCAATGTTTCAAGAGATTTGGTTTAGTGATACTGAAGTTGTCTTAAGTTTCTTTTGCAAAGGCCTACCTGGGAAAAGGGAACAGGGAATATTTTAGGTAAAAATCTCTAGCACTGTTACATTCAGACACTGCAATTATCTTCTTGATACCATGAGGTCCGATTTTAAAATGCTGGTCACCAGTGATTACAAAGAACAATAGAAATGAAAGAGCAACCCTCCCACAATGAAAGGACTAGTGTTAAAACCCATGTGTGTAAACTCACTACAGATTTGCAGCTGGAATCTGATGAAATGGATCTGAATCACTTTCTCGCTTTCCCCCTTTCAGTCCATTTCATCAGCAAATCAGGTTACATCAAATGGAAGGGTTTGTTGTTTTTTTCTTTTACTTTTTTTTTTTTTTTTTTGTGTGTTGTGTTTTGTGTTGGTTTTTTTTGTGTTTTGGTTTGGTTTTTTTTTTTTCATTTTTTGCAATTGTATTGTTATAGCCTGATCTGGTTCTGGGACCACAATTGGTATCCCTGCGGCTTTTTCTCAGTCCATGGCATTGTCAAGTTATTGAGAAGAAGCTTTTGTCGCCAACGTAGCGACACAGTTCTGCTGGAAGCTGGGGGACACTGCTGAGTTGCAGCCTAGTCTCTGGTGTTGCAGTTTAACTGAGCTGTTGGTCTCACTTTCCACAATCCAGGAGGAGTCTTTTCCCATGACGCTGAGACAGCCTGTGCTAGCGCAGCATATCCGCTCGTCCATGATCCCGCTGGTCTGCTCTGCCAGGAGCTTGCTACGGTTTAGCTGGGTCACCTCAGGTGCCTGCCCCTGCAGGACAGCAGCTATGTGGTTCAGGAGATCTGTGAAAAACTCGGAAACACCCTCATAACCTGAAAAGAGGGAAAACAAAGGAGAGGAAAAAAAAGTCAATTAAGTTATTTTCTTAAGTTCTTTGACAGGCTTCTTCTACCAGTTTACTTTTTAGGCTGTCCTTGCCCTCCAAGTGATAATATAAAGGCTTCTTTTCTGTGACATCATTTTGAGTGACTGCATGAGCAGATTAGCATGAAGAGAAACAGAGACTGTTGCTGCAAATATACTTCTGTCCAATTAGTAAAACTGCCACATTTCAGATTTTCTGTTTCTCTTTTCACACAAGTATATATGTGCATACGTGATTTTAGGTATAGTCTATCATTTGTTGCCAAGTCCAGCTTTTTTCCTAAGTTACAAACTCTGTGGTATAGCATAGATCTTTTCCAGGTTTATTATGGAAAGTAGCTGTAATGCAGTTTCCTCGAGGGTCTGGTCCCTCTCTAGAATTTGCCCAGCAATGCCCTCAGGTCAGGAAACCTTAGAGGACAGCGGGGCTGCCTTCGTACCTGACAGAAAAAGCACCGTCCCACTGTGTAAGAAGCGATGTGGTGCTCATCTACTCTAATCTAACTTTGCACTTAACATGTATGCCCTGCTATGAGCAATCCCTGAAAAAACACTTGAGGGACAATAAACATGTATCAATGATACAGTATTTAGTAGAAACATCAATCTTTTAGTATTTTCAGTACTGAAACAACTCTTCTGCATGTTCTGTTAAGCAATGCCAGACAATTTACAATGCTGTGTTTAACAACAAGTTTCCTGGTTAAAAGAGCTGCTCAAATATCCCCTGGGACATGATATTTCTGGGGACACAAAGGGTAGCAGTAGGCATACAGAGCTTCTGTCTGTAATTCAAACACTGGTACAGGCACAACTTTATCACTGTGTTCATTTTAAAATTGAACCAGACACGCAATGCATCAGTACAATGTCTTGAAATGGATCTTAACTGCTACTGCATTTTACCTAAACCTGTTACCAATTTGATTTAGTATTTAGAGGTGTCAAATGACATTGGTGTATTTAATGGGATAGTCTGTTTCAAAATATCTATGAAAGTATTCTGAAGGTGACCTGGTATTACAGGAATCTGAAGCAATAAATAACAGTTGGAAAGTCCCATGTGAATAGGACACATTCACAGAGCAGCACATGAGCAGAACCAGAGACCACAAAGTAAATGCACGTTTTAAAACACTTTTAGTGATGTGATCACAGGGCAGAAGAGTTCCTCAGATCCACAAATAAGTCAATTTTAATCTCCACTCTCCTGTACAGACCAACTTCTTTAGACAATAAAAACCTAACTTCCTGAAAAACATAAGGTAAGAGGGTAATTTCACCTGAAGATAAATGTGATGACTTTACGGTGTATTTATAACTTGCATGTTAACCAATTAAGTCTTATTAGGCAGCTTTGGATTTTATTGCACTTGGTCACAATTCTCCTAGATACTTAAAAAGTCACACAAAACACCAGCCATGTGAGACAACAGCTCCCAGTTTTCCTTTCTCAAAGGCCTTTTAAGAGATTCACCAAACAAATCGGCCATTTCAAAACATGAGATTTCCCAGCGCCCCATATGATAATCCACTGGTCGGCAGGGGCAACTGGGAGTCTTACAGCCAGTCATGGGAGCCAGAACAAGATCTCCATCTCTTTGACAAGGGTGCTTGTTACACTTTCTTGCTTATATAAAAGCCATGGGATTAGGCTTCAAATCTACTCAGAGTGCTTCAAACACCCTGGGAATAAGCCATCTCCATAGTAACAGCTTTAATATTCAGCGAGGAGATCCACAGTACCCTAGAGTGTTTCATGTCTGCTCACTGAAAACAAAAGAGCCTTGTTTGAGGGCACCTGGCAAACTCAGAAAGAAGTTGCTTTAAATATTTAATAGGAATAAGATGGTCAGTTATCCAGTCCTGAGGTCAGCAGATGTTACAGCTTAAGGAAGCTGCATTTATCAGCCAGGCTTCCTCTGTGAAAGCCCTCTGCGCACTGGGTAGAAAGCCCCAAGTAATCCTGCCTGGTCACTCAGAAGAAACTTCACACACTCATAAAAAAGAAATACAAGGGAGAAAGAGCACCAGGGTGTCTCAGTTTTGAGCCACAGGATGCCTGGGGAAGGCTGTGAACTCTGTGGATATTTCCTTGCTCTGTTCACTGGCTGCTGGACAGGAAGGATGTCCACCCAGCAATGCATCTGAAAACAAGTTCCTGCCCCCGCCCCCCGAGCTTTGTGGGGTCAATAAAAGCCTACGAACATTTTTAAGCTAACAATAGAGACTCTACCTTTCTGAGTTTTAGGAGACTCTCTGGCACACTCTCTGCTTTTCTGCACTTTCCCTTGGGCAGAGAGAAACGGACAGCCCACGTCCAACATTTGTGGCCGTGTATTTACATGCACAAAAGCACACGTTCAGACACGATGCTTCCAGCTACCACATATACGTGCAGAGAACCAGCAGTTCACCTATACTGGTGACAGGCTGCAGAACACGAACACAAGCAGCTGCTTGGGCTGGGTGAGCTCCACCACAGCCACAGAACAGCAGGCTGTGTGAAGCCTTTTCTCTCAGTTACCTGAGGTCATACAAACATAAAACCCACATCCTACATAACTGTGCCTACAGTTAAATAGCTCATTTAGTAACCACTGCTGAATACAGTCCCAGTGGTTTCCTGTAGAACAGGAGACACAATAGGCGTTTTAGACATTTATCTTTAAAATCTTTTTGAAGAGTTGCTGTTGCTAATGGAGCAGATAATGGACTACATACTCCTGCAGGTACATCTGCTCTCAATTCTGCCATTAAATCAACCTCAAGATGACATCCATGGAGTGACAGGTTCAAATGAGTGTGAAGCCTGGTAAATACAAAAGACAGCACACAAGGAATCCAAGTCTCTGTGCAGTTGGACAAGGCTTTGGTCAGGGCTGGTCCCAAGCAATAGCCTGAGCATCATGAAAAGAGGCTGTGAATGCTTCTTAAAGGGCACCTCTTCCTCTCCCTTCCCCAAAGCAGTAGTACAGAGATAATGTAGCAGGTCCCTGAGTGTCTAGCTTGGCTCCAGCTCAGCTCTACTACAGCCTTTGAAGGATAGGATGACTTGAGGAAGAGAAGTAAGGGAACACCCATTCCCTGGGACTCCACTGAGCCAGGAACAGTGAGATCCCACTGCTGATGCAGCCCATCAGTGACTCTCTTAAGCAGGGCTGAATTTCAAATTCTCATTGGCAAGGTGCTGGCTTCCTCAGTGAAACTGCTCATCCTTTAATCCTACTGCCTCTTGGAGGAAAATGCAGCTGCCTGGGCTGTACATGTTTTTGGGCAACAGAGTATTTATTCTCTGTTAGGATGTATCTTTTCTTCACTTGTATTTTCTCCAACTGCTTCTTCTCTGATCCTAGAAGCCCTTGAGAGCAGCCCATGTCTCAATTATGCTATCTTTTACAAATTTGAAGGCAGTTTTGTCTACCTCCAGCCATCTCTCTTCTATACGTTTTCTGCTATCCTCTAGACTTTCTAAACTGGTCTTCAGCCTATCACATGGTGATAAAGCCAGTAGCTACTTTCACTACCAGAAACATCCTGTGTGAGACACAATGTAGACCTCCTGTGCATAAGAAGCTTCCCTGTGCTCTTAAGCCTCCTGCCACTAGCTGTTTCCCAATTTGGACATTTCAACATTTCAAGAAAAGGGGAACTTCAGTCTGTATAAAGTACGAAATCCAAAACAATACTTGAAAAAAAAAAAAGAAAAGAAAAAAACCCCAAACACCAAAACAAAACGCAGGATGCAGGATTGCAAAAGAATGTCCTGCATCACTGACTTCCAGACCGAGTATCTGGAATGTAACCCCATTCATAAAACTGAAACGGCTCAATCTGACACCCAGTTCAGGTTGCTTCCCTGCTCTTGGACAAAGACTGATTTCATAGGTCTGGAGACTGCATCAGCATCATATGGCAGAACCAAGCTGCACACTGACCTGAGAATAGCAGGGCTGGAGTTTTAAAAGGAGGCCAGGCACTGTGGAGATAGACAGGCAAGGCACTACAGGGTAGTAGTGGGACTGAGGACCTGAACTTAAAGATTCTGGGAGTTCAGGGCAAGATCTCTACAGGTAACGATACCTCAGACATATCGAAAGCTCAAAGTCTTCAATGACAGCTTAAACAAACTACGTAACACCTGGTGTATGTCTCTGGACACAAACATCACTATTCAAGTAATGAGTGGAGATTCTCAAAGACAAAAATCCCATACAAAACAGCATCAGATGAGATGATGTATTCCTTTACTGTGTTAGGCTACTGAATTTAGCACAAGTGACAGATCATTACCGGCTCCCATTATACATGCTTACAACTCCTTTCAACAATTCCAGCGGTCAAGGAGCTTGTTTGGTTGTTTCTAAGACATACGTTGCACTAAGAGAAGTGGAGGACACATTTACTTATTTTCACATGCTCTATTCTATTGGATTACTCCAGGATGCACATATGAGAACCTGCAAGGACATTTAACTCTTTACTGCAACATATGTGCACCTACAATCTTATCATCTTCTTTAGATTGCTGGTGTTGCTTTTGTGCACAAATGTCTTTTAGTGGGGAATCGATTTGCACAGAGAGATTTTCAAGGGAACACTTTGCTGCTTCCACCCCCTCAAAACTTTTAATGGCACAGAGTCTGGAAAACCAGAAATATTAAAAGGCTCTCATAAAATAGAATCGATTATTCTTCTTTTCATCTTCAGAATGAGGGACAAGCCCAGAACAGCCAGGTCCCAGCACACAGCTGCATGCCTCGGTTCCTGGGCATCCCTCTGCAGGGAAGGGCATCACAGCCATGTTACAGCTGGCCATATCTCCTACATATTGTATATTTACTGTAGCTCCTAAAAGCTGATACTTCAGTAGCACATTCTATGTTTAGATGAGGGTTCTGCCCTTCCCAGAATGAACAGTATCCCATCTCAGAGCAATCTGGCTGCTGTTCTCCTGTCTGCCACCTGGGAAGCAATGATGTGAGACACCAGCAGTAAAACTTCACACTGCACAGTTTCCACAAAGCATGAGTGGAAAGGCCTTTCTCACCTGGGAATGCATTTATATCAATGACCGCATGCTGCCCAGTCTGATTGTTAATGATGATATCAATTCCAAAGAGGGAAACTCCCAGAGCTTGCCGCAGCGCCTTAGAGATTTCCCGGATGACGTCGTCGTTTGGCCGCTCAAATACTCCTTCGATTTTATCCAGCTATAGTAGGAAAAGACACGTTACTAAGGGACTCTGAAACAGTCTTTTTAGTGGAAAGATTGATTTTCAGAGGTTTCTAGGTGCATATCCACCAACTCTAATTGCAGAGAGCTGTTGGCATGAAACAGAGAAAGACAGCAAAGAGAAACTGCTTCCATCATTCAGAATCCTTCCTATACTGGAAGTTCACCTGCTCTAAAGCACCTAGTTCTTCCTCTTCATACTGGTGCAGCTCCTCAAGAGATAGAGCAGTGTAGGAATGAATGGAGAATCAGACTCACTATTTTAAGTACTAGATTTACATGTTAAAAACCCAAATAGATTTGGCATGAGAGACTCCTGCTGTTAGTTTAATCTGATCGATACAACACAACTCAGCTGATATCTTCAGGGCAGAAGCTAATTCAAAGGGGATATCTTCTATAATGATTTTGATATACAAGTTATTCTATAAACATTTATTACAATGAGTAACTCAGGTTACTTATGACTGGAAGTGTAATTTTCTTCACCTTTTAAACAGCATTTTATGCAGCAGAAGTATGCAGTTATTTCTACAGAAGCATGTATGGAATATGTATGTGCATGAGGGAGATGGCAGGTAAACCACAGGAGCATACTCTAAGTTTGAAAGTAAATTAAATTCTAAGTTCATTTATGACTAGCACATTAGTTTTAATATTCAGCATGCCTATCAGCGTTGCACACGATGGAAAATTTAATCATTGCTGACTACAAAACTACTCTTTAACGGAGCTTGTGAAATAGAAAAGAATTTGGAGACTCAGAGATTGAAAGGACCCAGTCCTGTAAAGTAAGTTTCTCAGCAGCTGAGTGCCCAAGAACTGTTAGGATTCATCTGTGCAAAGCTTATTAAAAGGACTGGTAATGCAAGCATGAAACGGTGCAGCATGTTGGCACTGCTGGACCCAGAAAACACCCAGAAATGGTCCCGTGGTCACAGCTCAGGCATGCTCGCACCGCAGACAGCTGCTGGCCCTCTGTGGTTCTGTCCAACACTATTTCTCTACTTGAATTTTCACTGTTTTTCTTTCCTCACAGAACTGAGTCCTAGAAGGATGATTTATGCTTATTAAATTCTCTGGACAGGAAAAGGACAGGTATCTGCATTCAGAATCTCCTTCCTCCCTTTGCCTAGATTAGCTCTGGGGAGTTTAGGCCTGGGAAGCAACACAGCCCTGCTGCATCAGTGCTTCCTCACTGGAGCTCGGTAAGGAAAACCAGGGGGGACACAGTCATGCTGGTTCGTTGTACCAAACAGACCTCAGCCTGCAACACAGAAGCAGACAACTTGTGAAGGAGAGTCACTAGCTACTAATGCTTTGATAAGAAAGGACTAGATTTCCAGCTACACTAGAGGGGAAAAAGACAAAGTGTACTTACTGCTGTTAAGACAGATGAGGATTCTGGTTTTGAAACATTGTGGCTGTTGAAAAATATTGATTCTCTGTCTGGAATTAAAAGCAAGTCGTAAATAACTTTATACCAGATTTTAATTTCCAAAGGATTATTGCAAGGAACAGTAGATGGCACTGCAGCCCTGGGAATCTAGTCCTGATGCCTACCCAGCACCCACCCCACTCCCAGGGCCTCCTCTCCCACCTGCTGGCACTCAGCTGCCTGCACAGGCAGGGACTCATGGCCAGCTCACCCATGGTTTTCGGATCTTGGACCACAGATAAACAGAACTTCACAGGGTTAATAGAAACCGGTTTCCTTTCCTTCACCAGAGCCGATTAACTAAGTTTGGTAAGATAACAAAGTTAATTTCTACTGATATGCTATACTCAAAGTGACAGTTCCAAATGGAAGGCATGTGATAGAATGGAGAAGCTGTATTCACTGCAGGCAGTAGACCAACAGCACTCAGGGTACACTGAGATCCCTGTGAATCTGGGGAGAGCACTGTCACCATGGAGGAAAGCAGTAAATTTCATGGTCGGGACCTGCCCTCCTTTTGGAGGCACCACAGGAATGCAGGGGACATACTGAAGTGACAGAAGCTACTAACGTACTACAGTGGAAACCATGGAGAGAATTGTACCAGCACTCTCATTCCATTCCCTCTATGCTGGAGGTTTTACTGGTGGGGAGAAATCCACCACAACCAGTTACCCCTTGGGATTCCCACCACAGCAGACTGATGGCATCATACAGAAAACATGCATGGGAACACCTGAAGCGAAGCCTCAGCATGTGGGGGGCACCAGCAGTACAGTATTTCTGCTGTGCTGGGCTCTCTGGACATTTACGAGCAGCCATAGGGCCACATACAGTAAAGATGGGAGAGCAAACCCAAATTCACTCTGTAGTTGGACACCACTATATACTCTTCTTGCCTTCAATTTAGAAAAAGCCCTGTACTTTCAGAGAGTCAGCTCCTGGAGTGCCTCACAACTTCCACATCTGACCAGATCTGCCCAGTCAAGTGCCTATAGCACATCCTCCTTAAACTCTCCTGATAGGGTACAGAAAGCCAGACACTTATCCTAGTCTGCCTGCAACATTTATTTTTATGTGTGCTTCCAGACAGCTTTCAAGTCTTATACAAACAGATGAGACATTAGCTAAGGCATTTTTAGAAAGATGCCTTAAAATGTTCCCTTCCAATAAACACATATTCTGGCCTACCTAATTTGATCAGGACATAGAGCAGACCTACAGACAGACAGGTATACATACCTACCTACAGACAAGGTCTTTTACTGGGATTCGACTATAAATATACTAATAAAATAAATATTTGTGTGCAGAACACAATGGTGCGCATACATGTGATGTTCTAAGATCAGCAGAAACCACAAAGAAAAGTGACAGAAAACTGACACTTGTTCATTCATCTTTAATTTGATACCTTCACCCCACCCATCCCCACCTCCTGGATTCATCCAGTTGCAGGCAGATCATGCTCCCATCCATGCGCTGCTAATACCTTTTTGCTTCTGATGGGCCACACAATGCTGTTCTCTGGAAAGGAGCTTTTTTTTCCATAAAGGAAATCTAAGTAATCTTTACTGAGAACCCTTCAAGTGCTGCTTTTTAGTGACACATAGGAGAATCACTGTCCTCGCTGCCAAATCCATTCCTCCTTCCTCCAACACAGCTGGTATCTACAAACCAAAGGACACTTCCCACCAGGTTTACAACACCGGGCCTCACATGAACAGAGAGGCTCATTTACGGGAGAGCACAAGTGATCTTTAATTTAAACACACATACATAATCAAGGTAAAAATAGGGAGAGGAAGTTCTGAAACGATGGAATCCAGGAAATTCTCTCCAAAGAACATTTATAAACAAACTCCGGAACAAATGACACATGAGCTTACTGTGAAATAAGAGAATTTCCCTCACTCTCCCCCTTTCCATATGACATAAAACACTGTTTCTAACAGGTAAGTCTCAGGTTACCACTGCATAAATATTTACTGTATGAATGTCATTCATATGAACTCCAGAGCAGACGAGTTATCTCCCTTCCTATTGAAATTGTACAGAAGAGGAAACGTGGTACGTAAGAACCATCTGCATTCACTTTAGCAGCCTTTTCAAAGATATTTTTCTTCGGAGCTGTTTGCTGCCAAGGCCCCAAGAACTGACATTTCCTTTTAAATCAGCACAACGTACCTGAGATTCCCGCAGAGAAGTTCTTTAAAGACGGTCTTTTCACCACTGTGTAGGATTCCCCAACCACGAAGACTTTATACAGCACGGCGTTGTGATTGATGAAGCTCTGAATGACGCAAGGGGGGCGAACAGCTTTCAGGCCCTCCTGGTTGAAGATGATTGCCATCTGGAAACAGGAACACACCGTTGTGCAAAAGTCTTGCAATAATTTCACACTAAGCCACCACCTGAACATCTACTGCTGGATATATATTGACCACGTGTGAATTCCTTCCCAGCAACTAGTCCTATTTATGTTTCATTTCACTGACACACAACTCTTCAAACACAATGGGCAGTTGCAGTTTTAATTTTCAACCAGTGTTTTCTTCTCTGCTCTTTGCAATTTCATTTGCTGATTTTAGTTGGAAGCTGCTGCAACTGCACATACAACAAAAGAGTAAAATATTTGACCAACACAGATGACAAAGTTTGTATTGAACAAGCGTGTATCATGAGAACAACAGAAGGAACAGCTCTGTGTACTAAATACACAGATTCTTCCTCACAGTTCTATTTCCAGTATTTTGGTTCAGTCCAGTTGCAGAGGCCTGGGAACCAGGGTTTCACCCATTTCATCAGAGAACTCTTTTCAGACTTTACTAGTTCCTACTGCTAGTAAACGCCGGCCTAATGTTTTTCTTGGCTTGGTATCACCCTATTACTCCAAATGGATAGTCCTCTTGAAGACACTGGAACAAAAATGCCAAAAAGGAAGGCCCTGAATGATGAACAACAGCTGCCTCAAAGAGCACGGAAGCGATGCCAGTAGGTGGACAGAAGTACTTTGATGAGCCAGCATATCTTGAGCACATGTTGCACTGCTCTCTCCATTGAACCTTCCATTACCATGCTCACATACAAACAGAATTATCCTAACTGCGGTGCCCCATTTTGCAGGTTTGTTGTTGACTGCCACACCTTCTACACAGAACCAGCAGCAAGCACCATTCTGGCACAGGAGATGAAGTGACTTTATACCAGCATGCCCCTACACAGCAGGGAGGATAAACTTAGGTTTGCTCTCCATCCTCAAAGCCTTGAAAAAGCTATGCTCCAGTTATCTTAATAATGAGCTCGCTTCATTACTCCAGTGATACTGGGCCTTGTTATCCACAGTGCCAGTAGGGAATGTCGGGAGTCAGGTGAATACAAGTAAGGACTGTTCAAGGCCAAAAGACCTGACAAACACTTTATTTGCCTTTCATCTGGGCAAAACTCCCTCCCACAAGTAGGGATGCTTCGTTTGGAGCACCTTTGCCGTCTAAGGAGCCTTGAAGACAACAGCTAACCATCCAAGTCTTGAGTCTGCAACCTACCTCAGTCAGTGCAGGATGGCAACACTTACCAGAAAAGTTCCTAAGCTCTGAAACACAAGTTTTTCTTACGCCTGTTAATATTTTCATAGAATCACAGAATGGTAGGGGTTGGAAGGGACCTCTGGAGATCATTGAGTCCAACTGCCCTGCCACAGCAGGAACACCCAGGGCAAGCCACACCGGAACAGATCCTCACGGGTCTTGAAAGTCTCTAGAGAAGGAGACTCCACAGCCTCTCTGGGCAGCCTGTTCCAGTGCTCTGGCACTCTCACAAAAAATACGTTTTTCCTCATGTTGAGGTGGAACTTCCTGTGTTTCACCTTGCTACCACTACCTCTCATCCTATCACAAGGCACAACTGAAAGGAGACTGGCCCCTTCTACTTGACACCCACCCTTCAGATATTTGTAAACATTAATAAGATCCCCAGTTAATTTTCTCCCTGGCCTGCATGGGCCTACTGTTTTACTCAGTATGCAACATTTTAGAACGGCTAAGAGAATTCCTTTGGGTCCCACAGTGACTTCACAATGATATACAGAGTAAAATGGGAGCTTCCTGCCTCAGCATGATGCAGATGACTTACACTGCTTGCTTGCTCTTTCCACATGCTTCCTGACAGTTTTCATGCTTTCTGAGATTAGCTCTACCTTGCTCAAGTCAGGGTCACTGAAATGATTCTAAAAAGAAACTTTACCACTGTGTGCTTGCTCTCATATATATGATCAGCTGCTCATTTGATGTACACTGTACTTTCAGACTGAATATTTGCTAACACCTTAGTTTGTTCCAGTAATAAAAAAGGTAAATATAATAGGTTTGGTCGTTCAAAAACATAGCCATAGTAAATGATGTAGCTATTACATATTCATAGTTAAAAGCCTGAGCACACTTTTGTCCTAATCACTGCTTATCTGGTAGACAAAATAGATCATGTAATTGTCTGCACTCATGCACAATGACTCAGTAGATTAACATTTTCCAAGTTCAAGGCAACACGTTCATTCAATACCTACTTGCAGCTGATATTCTTACTCTGTCTCTATTATACCGGATGCTACAGAATAGAATGAGTTTGTGAGTGGTAACAACCTGTGCAAGAAACCTACTCTAACCAGCAAAATCATCCATCCAGATGATTCACAGCAATGACATCATACCTCATTTATCCCTCACTGACGGCAAGAAACACTGCTCTCTTCCTCCTCCTGTGTAGACTGGATTAAAGTATCTATATCATCACACTGGCAAGAACTGTGCTGTTCCTATATTGTTCTCTTCAAATATTAATTAATTAATCCCCACAAAGAAACATAAGATGAGCAGGTACTTATCATCCCATTTTAGAAGTATGGAAATCCAGGGAGTTTATCTTCTTGACACAGAACTGATGTAGGCTACTGGAAACCACACGAAACCTCTCTTCTGCAAAGCTCTGTGCCAAAAGCCCTATGGACTAGCACACAACCCATAGAAGTCCCCATGGTGTTGTGTTATGCTGGCTCACTGTGACGCCTCATGGGTGTTGGCATGCGTGTATACAGCTCCAAGAATTTGCTTGCGAGGTGCACTTGTTCTTTGTCATCTAGCACAGAAATGCTGTGTTTGGCAGTAACATGGGAACAGTATTTTATATTGTAATTTCCAAACAGCATTCCTTATTATATATGCAGAGCTCTTTTAGGGCTAAATAAAACACTTGGCATCAAGAATTTTTACTGACAATGTCCTTAAGGAATTCTGTCTCAAAACCCACAGTGATTCTCTGCCTTTTCATTCCTGTCTGCTCCACACTTAGAGTAATTTTGGACAAATTTCTTCAGGTAATGGGTCTCAGTGATGACTCATGCCAGCTTTACCAGAGGTCAGTTATGTTCTGACCTACTGGCAGCTGGAAAGGACAACCTTCAGGCATTATCTCTGTTCAAGTCTAACCAACAGTGCTGGCAAAGTGAGGTTCAAGTGCTCAGCTGGCCTATGTGATTTCTAATGCAGAAGCCATGCAGAATTGTGGGACGCCACAAGAAGACTAACTTATCAGCACCTTGGCTTAACTAGCTTGTGTTTTCACTGCAAAATGTGTAGTCTGCCAGCCTTGGCTGGCACCAAACACAAACCTAAACTCAAGCCTGTACCTTCAGCTGTCCCTGTTAGCCAGTACTTAACTTTCTGAATAGTCATCTTATGAAGAAAAACAATTCTGGTCAGGCTGTGTTCCAGATTCAATGTCAGCTCTGCAGTGGCAGAATCTCTACAGAAAATGAAGCAATTTACCAAGAGCCAAAGAAAGAATCATTACTAAAATGGGCAACAATTTTTGGCTTCTAGATCTATGCTCCATCTTTTAGACAGACTGTACTGCAGAGTAGTTATTCCACACTTCCCTTGCTATTATTGACTATAAACCAGCAATTACAAGACAGTTCCTCTCTGATCATAAATACACTTTTGGATCACTCCTTAGACCTCAGCAACTCAAAAAGTGACTACCACTACTAATACTAACTATGTAAAGTACCACAAGACTTCAGGCTTTTTTCCAGGGGTCCTTCTAGGGTCTAGTCATAAGTTCCTGTGACAAAGCGCAGCCTACAACTGCATTCTAGTCTCATTTTTGCTCAGCAAATGGAATTCTGGCAGGAGGCTGAGGGAAGTTTGCACTGTATGAAAAAAAAAAAGCAAGGAAAGGTTCACTGGGGAAAAGAAATCTGACTGGACAAGCAGCGAAAGGTTCATGCATTTCAGGTTGCACTTGCAGAGGAACTCTAGACAGAAAAGTCAGCAGGGAAGCTGGAGTTTTAAATTCATTGACAATCCAATTCCCAAAGTGTTCTTGGGAATGACAGCAAAAATTTATAGCAGCTGTTCTGTCAAATTAACAGGATTGTCTGTTGGCTTGTAAAATGATCCAAGATAAGGCCTGCACAAAAGCTCTCACTGCACTTTTTAAAGGAAATGCTGGTCACTCAAGATTTCAGCTGTAGTTGTTCTTCTTGTCTAGATTTAGATTTTACTTCAGGGCCTTCAGCTCTCAGAAATACTGCAGCAACATACTGCACTTTTCAGGAGCAGCTGGGAACCTTGGATTGATGACCATGTTAACAAAGGAAGCCAGGTGTTAGGAGAGCCAGCAGTGAGGGCTGGATTCTCCAAACGGAGCTGTGGTAAGCAGGAAGGCAGGAAGCACAAATGGAAAATAATTAAAACAGGACTCAACTTGCCTAAATTTAGAGGAAGCTGGGCTCAGAGGGAATGCACTCCTTCCAGGAATACACAACCATTTTAACTGCAATTGCCTTATGGGAAGGCAGACAGTTCTACCAGGAGAAGGGGGGGGGGGGGTAACACCACAAAGGTTTTTTAACTCACCTCATGAGAGTTGGTTCCATGGGCCACTCTGGTTTTACAAACTGGGCAAATAAAAAAAAAGAAAAAACAGTGCACCATTGAAACAGAACACACAAACCCCTTATAAATTTGTTCCCACCCACATGTGCAAACACTGGAGTTCATCAGAACATTGACTGTACTCAACACCAGTGACAATTTCTGCTTGAATAGTGTCCTCAGTCACTGCAAAGGCTTTCACGAAGACCTACTCCCACAATCAGTCCCTTTTGTACACCCTGTAACTAACCTGCAAGCAGAGGTCATTATTAGGACTGGACAGAGGTGCAAAACATCAGCTAGGAAATTAGTAGAGTACTGGTATTGCTATCCTGCCTACTCAGAGAGCATCTTCATGAGTATGTGATATTGCCTGGGGCTGGAGCTACTTTACAGGTACCACGAAACACCACTGTCCTGAAAATGAGGGAACAGGGACAGAGTGGAAACCAACTTCTTTTTCTACCTCCTTGATTCTGGGGAAGCACAGGAAACTAAATGGGCTGAACCAGACTAAGATACAGGATATTTTTTGCAGGCAACCACAGAGGGGAATGAAAGATGTAGAAAGAGCTCAGCAGTTCTTTCTCCTTCATGGTCCTTATGTTCTCTGTATATCCTGGTTCTCACACCCATCCTAAAACCATTAGGAGGAAAGAAACAACATGCTCCTGCTATTATGAAACCAGAGAAGAGCTGAAGACCCTGGGACCCACAAAATGACTGGAGCTAATGTTATTTATGTGTTACACAGAAGAGATGAAAACTTGCGAGTAGTGAGGGTGTGGATGGGGCAAGACTTTGAGGGCTGTTAGAAGAGTTAAACTGCCAGGCAAGGGGACTGGCGGCTATGAAAGGCAAATGACCTGCACTGGAGTCCAAATAAGTCAGTAACTTGAAATTTTGGAAAGTGGTATGTGACACATGCTATGAAGAGTAGAAGCGTTTTTAAGGAAGAATAAAAAAAGAGGTAGAGGGGACAAGAAAAGCACTCCTATGATACCGTATTATTTTTCAGTGTTATTATCTAATTTCATCATCATTTAGAGCAGCTGATTCAGGCCTTCTGAATATATGGGTTATGCTGCTGACTGCTGAGTACTAGCCAGCCTGTATTGATAGAACAATGTGCACGGGTGAGGAAGGGTGGGGGGTCAAAGCCATTCAGTGGGCTTTAAATTACTGCTTTACAATCTGGCTTCAGGAAACCTGCTTCATTTGGGAGAGTGGTGTCAGAAGGAGGGCAAAACATGCATCTTCCATATGACTTTACCTCTGAACTTCATAAATAAGGGAAGCAACAAAGGAACAAACACGAACTAACTGATTCCACTCACTGCAAGGAATCAGCTAAAGAAGCGAATTAAAGAGCAGGCCCCACAATGAAACTTGCTACAAAGCACAAACAGTTCATAGCAGCTGCTTGAGGCTGCGGGCCCTTGGAGCCTGCTATCTACAGTAATGTTTTACCCTCTTTCTTCTGCCCTTTATGATTGTATTTGTAGGGAAAGGAAAGGGTGGGAGAAAAAAGGGGTCAGTCTGCAAAGCAATGATTTTCTCAATAATAATAATAATAATAATGATGGCAGCTGTCAGGAGAAACTTCTTGCACACGTTTAGGGCAAGAGGCTAACTCTGTTAGAAGTATAAGCATTTCCCAGGAATGCATGTTTACTGTAGTGAGGTGTTTAAAGTAAGAACATCAATAAAAGGCAAAGTAAAAGCTGACAGAGAGGAGTTTTCTTTCACATTCCAAGCAGACTGCTTCAGAGTATTTGTTTTGGAACGTTTTTAACATCCCTGACACTTTGGCAATAAAACTCACAGTCCTCCAGTGTTGGGTACATCTTAGGGGTGCATGTGCAATATTCAGAACCTAGCAGAAGTACCAAGGAAAAGCTCATGTACATACTGAATGGGAATGCCAGTCCATTCTTCTCTATAAGCTGCAAAGTGTCTTCTCCACAGGCACTTGTCAGCTCCATAAAGGGTGGTGAACAGATTCTCTCATCTGCAAGACAAAAAAAAGACTCAAATGGAGATGAGGGGTTTAGTTTCTCAGCTGCACCATTACCACTCTCTCCATACTGACTGCTTCTTGCTAGTCAGCTTTACTTTAACGGCTGATATTAAAGCCAGGCAGATTATCAGCCAGGCCTAAAGTTGGGTTTCTGGAAACATTTCAGAAGATGAAGGGTCCAATTTTCAGATAATCTAAATGGAAATACAAAGCCCATATTTTCACAGTTAAGAAGCAAAAATGATCACCTGCTTAATACGTAGCTGCGTAAGACATAGTTGGTGAGGTGAAAAGCATTTGGGATCTTAGCTCTTAACATTACACCTTCAAGCATAACTCTCTGAAGCATTTTACAAAAACTTGAATGGTCAGCAAGTGTGGCTGGAGTAGGCAGTCTCACAAAGACATCAATGCTGTAGGGCCCCAAAAGTTTAAGAGAAAAAACATAGGAATCACGGACTCAAAGTACTTGAACATAAATCTTCACCGCTCAAGAAGGCTGGGTTGCAATTTCAAGTGCAAGGAGAACCCTGGCTTCAGCCACGGCTCTGGGATGGATCAGTGGGCCCAAAGACTTTCAGACGAAAGCTGTGCACACATTGACAAAGTCAAAGCAAGAACATCACCCAAGTATGAGCAACTGTCCAACTTAACTCCTCAGTAAGCACAGTCTCAGAAATACTCCACGGAGTTTCAGCTGTGGCCAGGTTAACTCTAAAGTCACAAATGAGTTATAATTCAATTTAGCTGCACAGCACTGAACTGCAATTCAAATGAGCCTGCCAAGACTCACTTCTAAGACTTATTTCAAGAGAAACTGTGTAACACCTTCTTCGGGAGACCAGAGGAAACAATGGGAGAAACTGTATCTGGCAAACTCAAGTCACAGGTTATATCAACCAGCAACTTGTCTTGAAAATAAGCAAAATGTGACTGTTACTACCATCCACATCTATCCCAGCAAGCAGAGAGAAGCCAGACAGGTGGAGGCTGTGCTCTGCAGATGGTGCAGAAATTTAAAAGTTCATGTAGCCTAAAACTCTAGCAAAACTAACTCTATACTTTGAAAGAGCCATGCATCCAAAAACCACTTGATAAGCATTGTATAGATTAACACCTTTAACTTCATTATATGTTTATTGCATGTTCCCTCACACAGAAGATAAAATTGAATCACTGAAAATAACATGAGAGGTAAAACTCTGCATTTTGGTATACATATCTCAACACAGGCTTCAGCAGTCTGAGAATATCTGAGAACTCCAGCCATTAGCAGTACTGTTGCTACAAGAAGTCTTCTGCAAAAAGAAAAGACTGTTTTCATACATCCTAAAAGGAGCAGAAAGATTGATGCTTTGAGGTCAACTTCTACAAAGCTAAACAAAACATACCAGACTTCAAAGCTTTCAGTTCACTGCTATGAAAACAGAAAGAGGCATCCAAAAGTGACAGGTACTGTAATATTTACAAGCCTTTGTCAGAGCAAAAGTTCCTTAGTTGGATGAATTTTAGGAATCAGATTTACTTTACAGATACTTGGGAACAACTTTGGCTTGGCAGCTCTTCCACCCATACGCTGAAGGCTCGCGAATAACTTTGCTTTTGGAGTGCTGATGCAGAGGGATGTATGGTTCTGTCTCACTTCCCTCCATTTCTCTCCCACACAAACAGGAATGGGAGATGGAGGATTCAGCATGCCTGCTGATTGCAGGACACTTGCATGGGGAGATGAAGGAAGGGGCAAACAGTAATGTCTTTGACTTTTTACTTAGAATCTAAGACCACCTGGATCAACAAAAAGTAGCAGAGAAGACTCTCAGCATCTCAAAGTGCTCCTGCTGACACTGCGCAGCTCTGGCATTTTCTCCACCCAGAAGGCAATTCTAACCCACTGAAGCCTCTAAGCCAGGCCATCAATTCACAGCCAGACCTTAGGACAAACAAACTCTCACTCAACACAAGGTTTCAGTATGGCCTACAGCTAGAAAGCTACTGCTTGGAGTTTAACTGCACACACTGCAATTCTGAAGGTAGCTGTAGGTTTTCACAAAAAAAAAAAAAAATCTATCTGCCAGAGAGGATGCTGTACTCCTTCCCAGGGTGACAAACACATGCTGAAGCTTTCTCTCATCACCAAGCTCCTGCTACCAGAGTGAGAGCAGTCTCAGTACACCTTCTCTGCACTGAGGTTCAGGACAGACCTAATTCAATGGTCAAGAGTCAATCTCAACAGCGTTTCACAGAAACTACATGAAACTGAGCATGAACTACAGCATACAACCCACAAAGTGGAAAGAAACACTCAGTGGTACGCTGAACCCTCCCCTCTCCTCCTGCTGAGATAAGCTGCTCTGGCAGGATCTTAAAGAGCTGTGGTCAGGCACCGAACCCTTGGCCACTGACACTGCTGCTTTGCAAACCAGTAGTGACCAGTCACCATGGGAAGCCATTGCCAAAAAGGACAAAAATAAATATACAAACAAATAAACATAACAGTTGAGAGGTGAAAATGGGTAACATGAGTCTGGCCCCACCACTGACTTTCCATACTGACACCACAGCCTTACAGTCCAGTCTAAAACCAAGAATATTCTCACTTGTATAAGAAGAGCCCTAGCATGGATGAAGGACTTCTATAAAATCAGTCTGAGAACACACTAACATATGAGGCCACAGCCATGGCATGCCTTGCACGAAGCTGCATTAGCCATGCACTGCTAACAGAAGTAACTCTATGTATGTCAGGACACAGAGCTGATAGAAGCCAGGAGCTGTGCAAGGAGAAGATACTGTTGCTCCTCTACCATCAGTACTCATCTCTGAGCTGTACACTGGGAAGCCACTGACCGGAGGAGACTTCTTCCAAAACAGCAAGTTTGGAATTCTATCCTTCACTGCACACAAGTGCTCTTAGTTGCCAAGAGATCATCACAAATGCAATTGCTATGCTTTACAATTTGGATCTGAAATGAAAACTCGGGCACTTTCTCCCTCCCTTTGGGTATATACAGATAGACACAGATACAGAGATAACCATACAGATAACCATAATTATTAACCCTATCTCCATGCAGCCTTTACTGAACAGCAGGTATCAGCAGGAAAAAAAAAAATCTCTCCATAAAGTCAAAGGACTGCTGTGATATAAAAGACTGTACATTTTTATAGTGCACACTTTCAGAGCTCTATTTCTTTCTTTTTCTAAGTGCGTGGTAGTCTCTCAAGAGACTTGCCTTTGAAATACAGCCAGGACTCCAAGTAAACCCTGTCAAGTCCAGAACTGCCAACTTAACTGCAAAAAGGAAAGACTCTTCAAATCAGGAAAGGTTCAGCTCTCACTTCAGACAGGTACCAAAAGCAGTGTTGTTAAAAACAAGGTACCATAATTAAATTTAAAGTGCTGTCACTGTGTTCCTCACCAGTCTTCCTCCTCATGTTTATTGTATGCTTTGGCACTAACTTTGTGGTGTCTGCTTTCTATACTTTCCTTAAATTATTCTCCTTTTTCTTCAAGATTATCTGATCAACCAGGGTGCTCCCTCTCCTTCTTTTCACTTGCCGCACCCCTATTTCTTGTCTATGCTGGTCTTTTTTTTCAACTGTCATTTCTGTTCTTACACTGCTACCTACACTTTATCTTTCCATCACATCTGAGCAGAGATCACAGCTGGGACCACATTAATTGCAAATGCAGGGAGACCACCTGCAGTGCGACCTCTAAAGACAGCAGGGAAGCTGGCACTAACAGGTTGCAGGTGACCAGCAACAATCACCTCCCTCCACACAGTGTCTGGGCAGTCAGCTCTGACGTGTCCTGCTCTGGGGTGAGCTTTGTCAGAACATTGCTCTATTCCCACAAAGCAACAACAAGATTTATGAAGGTGAAAAACATGGCTGATGAAGGTCAATTTACAGGACAAATGAAAAATGCACCCAGAAAGAGAGAGGTGAGAGTACTTGAACCAGTGTGTTGGTGCCAAGGAGGGGATTACTCTGAATGACGTTCAACAATAGCGACAAGAGCCATGGGATGTGAAGATGGGGAAGATGCAGACTAAATACTGGCTGAAGAAAAACATTTTCTGGCAGTGAGAACTGTTGGAAATCTTTATGGTTGGGGCTTGCTTTAGTAAGAGATACTGAGCAGTGCTCCTCTACCCAGCGCCCATGTACCACTGATGACCTGCAGACAGACTGCCAAACCCAACCCCGCACAAGGAAGAAAGCATAAGGAACCCAACACTGCATACAGACTCCCATTCAGCAGGTATGCAAAACAGATAGAGGAAAATTAAAAGTGAATCATAGCAGCTCTCAGTTGAACCAAATGTTATGTGACAGTACATAAAAAGCACTGCGACAGGGCTGTATAAGAGAGTCCCTGGATGGTTTTCAGTGAAGGTAGATGGTCCTTTGACAAGGGTTAAGGCTGGGCACTAAATGAATGACAGATGCCAAGAAGGGAAAGGGAATAAGGGAAACTTATGGGATGGAAATAAAACAGCTAAACCCTAGAACAGCTTTAGTGAAACAGTAACAATAAAAAAAAACCCCATATATTATACACACACAAACATATACAACACCAATACTGAACTTGCCCATGCTGGACTCAGCAGCAGTTGGGAACCAGACTCAGAAGCTGGATTCCAGAACTGGATTCAGGAACAGATGGATTGAGATTGTAGGCAGAACAGAGTCCTCCTCGGACACTGGCCACAGAAGAGTGCTTGGCCCTTGTGATCCCTTCAACTTTATACTGAACATGACAAATATGGAATGGAATACTTTGTTAGTCAGGTTTGGGTCACCTGTCCCGTCTGTTCCTTCTTGCAAGAGTGACCTTTTTACTTACTTACAGCCTTTCACTTATGTCACCCTAACGTGGTACACAAGATTTAGCAGTGACCTTGGTTTCTATAGGAACAAGTATAAGCAAGAGCCTTTCTGCATACCAAACCTTAGCAGTAACTATAAACACCAAGTGCTATCACTTCTCGAAGCAGACGCTGTCCAAAAAAATACGCTGTTAACTTCAGAAAGTGTAGTTACTCAGAACAGACTTAGCTGAAAAGGAAAAATCGTTGAATGGAGAATTGAGTCTGTTCTAGCTCAAAGCAGGGCATCCTTAGGCTATACAACGTTGGGAACTACTGACACATAGAACAGCTGTGGATCACTGGGCGGGGGGGGGGGGGGGGGGAGCAGGGAGAGTAAGAACAGAATACCCATAAAATAATTTCCTGTCCAGCTGATTTTGAAGAGATAAGAAAACAGATCCAATGCCCTGCATTCATAGATCAACAACCTGCATTTCCCTGTCTTCAGAAAAGGAGTTTAAAAAGAGAGTTCAAAGTCATCTGTGAGGATAGCTCAAAACTTGTGGCTTAGAAAAACAAAACAGAAATATGAGGATGCCACTGCCTATTAAACTTAGATTTGCAGTTTTCACACGTCTCCCTATCTTGTATTTCACCATCTTTCACTACCTAATCTAGGGATTAGGAAGCAGAACAGACAGGCTTAAGAATGAGTACTTATTCCCAGCATCACCAACGTCTTGCCATGAGACCATGACCCAATCAGCAAACACATCCTATCTCTGAATTTCCATTTGCTTCACCTCCCCTTGGCGAGAGGGGGCTTTATGGAGCTGGTTTAAGGAGTTTCACGAAAAAAAGATTTATCAGTGCTACTGGGTCATCAACAGCTGAACAAACAACCCATCTGATGCATCAGTGTGAGCATCAGCAACCAAAATCCTGAGTGTTACTGAAAAAACATAAATCAAAAGGTGTTTACTCAAGAATATCCTCTCTTTTGACCAGGCTCAGTACTGTCTCATTAGCAGCATTTTCTTTGTTTACACACAGAAGGTGACAGGAGCACCAAATGAGGAGCAAGCTGAGGAGAAGGGAAATGGTAGAAGAAGCTGGTACAGGGAATTTCTGAAACAGGCGGAGAGAGAACACAGTTTTTCAAAGAAGCACAAGAAGAGGCCTGGGGTCCCCCAGGTGTGCAACAGACTTGGCCCAAAGCACACAACTCTGTGATCCCCTGATTCTGCTTAGCAACTAAAAATGGAGTTCTCCCTGTGTCTAGAAAGGCTGCCAGGATTAGTTCTGAAGAAACAGGGTGCATGACCTCCATATCACACAATGCTCTATGCAGAGAAATGACCAAGCTGCTCCTGAAAAGCACTGGTCTCTGCTGTAAAAAACCTTTAGATAAGGAGCAAAACACCCATAACAATATCAGGACTGGCTAAGGTCAGTCATCATCCCATGCTCATGGAGCAAATGTTAAGCCTTAAGCTATCTCAAAGATTTAGAGCAGACTGTATCATACTCTCAACTTCCTACTTTGTTGAGGAAAGCCACTCTTCAATAGAATAGTTTGGTCTGTGATTTGAAAAGGCTTAAACCTCTTCTGAAATAATATATTTTCAAGTAAACTGTGCTTCACTTTAACTTCCACCAGCTTACATTGCTCCTGGGGGGATTGAGAGGATGCAGTGCCAGAGCAACATCTTTTTTTCCTAATAAAATAAAGGGAGGAAATCTGAACTTGCAGCTCAGCCCTGCCTCCTAAGTTCATTTTCAACCAACAAAACAAGAAACCACACAGAGTTACTGACAGGTTCTTTTTTTAGCATGCAGCTGAGCCTTATCGTGAAGGTATCTTAATTTAAATCACCACATGACTGGGTTTTTTCTTCTTCAGAATTCCTCTAATCACTCTAAACTTATCATAGCTTTGGACTGTCACTTCTGCTAAGGTCAAAAGCTGGCATGTCAAGGAGTCAGCCAAGCTAAGCCAACCCATAAATTCACAGCAGACCAGTCTCTATCATCTGGAAGAATCACAGAACCATGGAATGTTTTGGGTTGGAGGGGAACTTTAAAGGTCATCTAGTCCATAAAAAAACACCCTCCTTCCTCTAGTACATAATTTTTCAGCTGAACCTTCATAAATCCCAGAACTTTATTCATAAACCCCCCTACTTTAAAAAGCATTCAATGAGGTTTATTTTAGCACTTCTGGGATGTATTAAAAATACTCTCAAGTTGTTCTTCCTTCCTCTCAGGTATGTGTGTGTGAATGAAAATATTGTCAGAACAGATTTAGTTCAAACTTATATCAATCTGTATCCATGACTGGAAAAAAAAACCCCACGACTAATACCTGAATACCCACGTGTTTGCATCTTACTCCTTAAGTCTGTGGGAGGAAAATTCCATTTCTCATGATAAAGAAGCTGTATTTGAGGAGCATTTGGCAGCACATTCCAAAGACACAAGAGGGCAGAGTAGACTCAGCTTTGAGGACACAATTTTAACTTTACCCTAGAATGACATCGAAGGAATTGTGAACTGATTATTTATTTATGTTGAATGGAGTATCTGCAGAGCAACAGTCTTCACTTCTAATAAAGTAGTGATTTTAAAGCATCTGGGCAGTGAGTGGGGAAATCTCATTACCAAATATAAATAGGAAACTATTAAAAAAATTCCCAGTAACTTGCCATTTCCATAATTAGGAGTGTTAATTATAGTTTTTGAATATGATGAATTAAAGTTTGATCAAAGAAAAACAATAAAAGATAAAGAAGAAATAAAGGCGAAAGTCAAAGTGAAGCCAACCTGATGGAGTTTTTTTTCCCCAGCTGAATTCTTCAGAGACAACCATTTCACAAAGCTATAGTCTGTACAGAATGTTCCCTTACCTTTTAGATCTAGACTTTCATCTCATGCCCACTTTCCTCAGCAAGTAGGATGCTTCTTTCTAATTCCCAAGGAAAGAATTCACCTCATCTCTTGGGTGCTCAGGCTGAAAGAGGCAGGTTTCACAAACAAGCATTCAGCTTGTGGTGATGGAGCCTCACAGATGCCTGGCAGTAGAGTGCAGCTACAGACACACCTTCAGTTAAGACAGACCAGTGGTGAAACATGTTCATTGAGACAGCCCGCTAAAGCGAACTCTCGGAAAATTAACAAGTTAAAAGGTGAAAGATTGTCTCGTTCAGGAGACAGAGTAAAGGCTGGGAGATGTGTGTTTATCATCAAACAGCCTCATTTTTCAGCAGGTAAGAGCAGTTACCCACCACCACTGTGCAAATGCAAGGGACAGGAAGCTTTGCATTTTAATTAAAAAACCCAAACACGACTCCGTCCTACTCCCCCTCCCTCCCCTCATTATTAAAGCACATGACTTCAGGTGACTGAAAAATACAGCATTTTGGCTATGCTTGTACACAAAAAGTAAAGCCTACTTCCTGCAGTCCAACAGGACTACCCAGGAGACTGGACTAACTAATTCATCCTCTTCCACTGGTTTTCAGGGGTCTCAGTAGCATCACATGCAAAGGCTCTTAAGGAGGCACTCTGGCACACCTGAACATAGAAAAAGGAGGCAAATGGACTCACTTTCCAGAAGGAAGAAATAAACCTTCAGGTGCTTCTTAGAATTTGTGTATGGAAGAATGTTAGACAAAACTTGGGTAAGTAACGACAAAGGGTTGAGAAAACCTGCTAGAACAGCTTTAGTTGAAATGGCAACATTTATTCCTTAGAGCACTGAGCTGTACCAAAATTTGGAGAATCATTTTACAGGCTGGAGCACTTCCACGGTTACAGGAAGAATTAAAGTAATTTTCTTCATCGAGTTAAAAAAACAGAGGGATTGGTCGGCAATCTCAAAGAAGACTTTATCTGCATTTTAACCCAAATAACAGCCTACTCAGGATCCTGGCCTTGAATGCATTGATGTCTGTGAAACCCCAAAGGCATTTCCAGAAGACAGACAATGCAAAACGTGCTCTGTTTGTCTGCTCTATATTAAAATGCCAACCTCAGGTTCAGTGTGAAGACCTGAACCCTGATTAAAGGCAACTCACATGTCTCTAAACACTAATTTGCAGCTGCTGTTTCATATGCCCTACCTATATATATTGGATACAGAAATGATAGAAATGCCATTCTGAAGTAACAGAAGTTGCTTTTAGTACTTTAACCAACATGGGCTACCCTAGTACACAGAACGAGAAATGAGTCTCAGAACCAAGAGCCCGTGTCCAAATACAACTCCTTTCTCTGAAATATATCAAGTGGTCCAAATGCAGTTTATTTCATCTTTTCTCTCCCAAATACTGAGCTAAGAAACTACTTAAACTAGCACAAAACAATTTCCAAGCTAAATTCCCATCTGCAAACTACACACCTCCAGGACAGGAGCTGATGGGATGCTGGTTTGTATCCCTCTGGCCTAGATATCATGGAATCGTTCAGGCTGGAAAAGACCTTTAAAATCATTGAGTCCAACTGTTAATCTAACACTGCCAAGTGATGGATAAGGGCAACAGAGAGTGGTCTGCACTCCTCTGTACAAGCACAAACATCTTGAATATGGCCAGGGAGCAACAGATTTGGTGCAAATATATTTCTATATACCATGTGTTGGAGCTTGAAGGAAAGGTGTGAGCACCAGGACCCTCATGTGCCTGACCAGATAACAGCACCAAGGTTCCTCATAACCAGATGATGTACGTGAGAAATCCACAGCACAGCACCAGTTTGGTCCATGCAGCAGGATGCTAATCAAACCCAGGAATCTAAGGTGAGCCTTGACGGCTTGATGCTGAACTCCCTACTAATTTTATTTGCATGTAACTACTGACTTAAGTGAGTTCCTCTCAGATGAAGAATCACTCTTTCCATGCCTTACACAGAGCACACTGTCTAATAGAAAAGAAAACCACCAGTGAATATTTATGGCAGGGGGCATTATGACAGGCATGACACAGGGAGCATCTTCTCGTTCATGACAGAGTTTATTTGCAGATATTAGAGTACCCAGAAGAGTAGAGTCCACTGAAGCTCTTTATAACTCTAATCTAAGAGGGTTGATGGCCCTTAACCAGATCAGTTTAATGAGCTTTTGGAGGCTAAATCCTGGGAGAGACTACATAATGCATGTCCCACGCTTTCAGTAAATACCCCTTCCAATCTATACATGCTGGGTCAGAGGCAAAGCGGCAGCCCACAAGGAGCGTGAAATAGTGACAGAACTCCCTTTGAGGTAGAGAGGCATCCCAGCAATGTGCTGGAAGGAGCTCTGACAGTACCAGCTGATGTGCAGAACAGGCCTCCACAGTAGTGCAAGACTCCTGCAGCAGCTGTGCCCCAGATCGAGCCAGGGAGGAACAGGGCTTTCAGCTCCTGTTCCGAACCACGGCACCAATGACAGGGGAAACGCGAGTAACGACCTGCCTTTTATTACTTTATCAACTCATATGTATATGAACATGAATTGAAGTGCGAGAGATTACATGCAGATCTATAGAACACAGATACCAATGGGACAACGAGGAATATAAGAGAGGCCTATTGCTGCTATGCACTGCTGAGCAGGGCTGACAGCAAGCCCTGTGGCTGAGCATCTCCAGTCAGCTATGTTGTGGGTCCACTTCTGCGCTGTGAAGTCAAAAGGATTTTCCAGAGACTTGCTGACTGTTGGTTTCATTTGAGTTTCATTATATAAAAGCAGCATTCCAGAAAACAACGGCACAATAGCAATGCATTCTTATTGCATGAAGGATGAAACATAAGAAGCTGGCTTTCAATAACAAGAGTGGAAGAACTGTTTAGTCTGAAACAAATATATATTTAAACAAGGATAAAGAAACCTAAGCAGAGACTTAAATATCAACTCAACAATATATGCAAATGATCATATGTCCCAAGCTTACATGTAATATGTGGGAATTAAGAATGTAATGTCCTGCCCTAGCATTGTTTTTGCACAGATTAGCAAATGCCTTTAAGACGTGGAAGACTTTACCTTCTATACCACTCATCATTCAGAGCTTGTGCTTTGTGGTGTGGAAGGAGCAACACCAAACTAACATGTTTTTGAATTTAAAAACTTTTTGTACTAACAAATGAAGAACTTAGAGACTACCTGTAGACAATCTTGACACATAGGAGAAATGTAACTGTGAAACACTGGTTCTGGCCTTGAAGCATTCTGCTCTGCACTTCTCTGCAGTATCTTAACTGGAATATAGCACACCAACCAAGGCTGCTGGCCGCCACAGGGACTGGTGTGATTTGAGGATTTTTGTGCAGTGGGGTGGATAGGGCCCTCTCCAAAATCAATGAGAAGAACTAACCTCCGGGACAAACAGGCTATGTGTATTTTAAACACCAGAAACAAAAAAAGCAAAGACCTATCTATGTGGGAAAGCTTTGTCGCTATACACATCGTTTATTCTGCTATAATTGTGTTAGTACAACTACAGTAAAGGAATGCACACACCACTTTGTTTACATTGGATTAGTTCCTTCCGTTAAAGAGCCTTCAGACAGCCCTGCACATTTTTTTTCCCTAAACTGCAAAACACTCTGAGTAGATATTGCAGGGAACAGCATTCCCACACTGGAACCCAGACAATCAAAAGGCCATGAAAGACCTGCGAGGGGCTACTGGAAGGCAAGTACTGGCAGTCCTTACCTGCTACTCCAAATCTGGGTTGTTTTAGGGAGCTAACACTATTTCCACACTACTGACATGCTGCAAAGAGCATCCCTGTGCACCAGGATTCTGGCTGGCACCATGAAGTAAAGGCAGCGACTGCTGGATTGGAAGGGGCACGTGTTCAAGCCTGCTATTTCTGAGGACATCACCTGCAAAAATAGCAGCCCTCTAGCAGTATCCAGAACAAAGTGGTTTCTCTTTCTATTTTGTCTTGCGCTGTGAGGCTGGGTCTTAGGCACCATCTTTAGTGACAATTAATGCCCGAGTCCCTTGCTTCAAGGAAGCAAGTACAGCATTCGATCTCCTCCAATAACACTTAGGCTGGAGGGAGACAGCAATAAGAAGAAAGCAGGAAGAAGGACAACTGCACCAGAGCAGAGTCCCTAACCAACATGCCAGCACACAGGGCAGCACCTGGAGCCAGGCATGCACCCTGCCACAGTAGCCTCCTGAGTGTGGCTTTGAGCTCCCAGAAGCCGTGTGTCAACAGATACCCATGATGGAAGGGGAAACTAATCTCACCTAACTCCAGACAATTTGTCTATGTGAGCTGTCTGTGTACCAGTTTGGTCTGTGGAAACTGGCACATTTGGACAGTGATTTACCCTATACATTCAATAGTTTAAGTTTATCACTTCTGGACATTATCTATCTCTGCCCACTAATTGCAGAGAAATGTAGACTCCTAGTACCGAATATATATACAACTTTTAGCTAGATAGTGTCAGGTGCAATGAACTGCCCCTTGCTACCAGACAATTAACTTCACAAGAACTGTTGCTGCAAAGCAATCTTCCTGTTTTCCTGAAATGGGCCTTCCTGTCTGGCAGAGAACAATGCTGACCTCTATAGTCTGAATGCTCAATGAAATACATACCATTTTCTGGCTCCAATTACTACACCAACTCTTAATTCATGAACCTGCTACCATCTCCTGTAAAAGAAGCATGACAGCAAGGGTGGGGGAGATGTCCACACAAACAAACGCCCCGAAGGAAAGCCCAGGAAGGACGGAGAATTTGTGGCTGATTTCCTCAGTTTATATTTAACAACACTGATCAGGAGAGATAGTCTCCCAAATCACATTCTCTATTTCAGCAAAGATTAGCTCCCAAATAAATGTAATAGTGTATTTTATTTGTTTAAAAGGGAGTGCAAATACTACTCTGGTCCACCTAACTGTAGATGTGTCTCTGGTTTTCTTGTGGGCTCTTCAGCACAGGCTTAGTGCTGCTTATTGAATCTTTTCCTTGTAACAACGTATTAGACCTGGATCCCACCTCCCTCTCTTGCCTAAATGGTTGGTATAGACTCACATGGGGAGGGGAATCTTTTTTTCCGTGTATGTCTTTGCACTGCATTGGACTAGAGGAGTTGTACCAGTCTGTGGATGTATGGACCAAATGTACTGAGGTATATTTTAATTTTATTTTTTTTTTTGTAGTTTTCTCCATTTAAGATGTTATATAACAGCTACCACTGTTATGCCTAAGAACCAACTAGTCAGGATTTAAAGTGCCTGGGAGGTGCGTTCCCTAAAACTTTCTAAAAATGGCTATGCTTTCTACACATAATGGCTACTTCTTTATTTATGTCTTCTCAATGCACACAGCAAAACATTCACTGCCTAGGCCCTCTGATCCTGGGGGTCCCCCAGGTCTTCTCACACATTGCTGGTTGTCCTTTTAGTCCACTCCAAAGTCCCACCTGCTCTTGCAACTGATGACTCAGCCCTGGCACCATCCCTAACCTTCTTCCCGCCTACACTGCTATCTTGTCAAAAGCTTTCTCAAGAATAGACTCCTTCTGTGACATTTCTAAAACCAGGTCCTTCCTCAAGCCCCCTCTGCCAAAACTAATGCTTCTACAATCACTTTTTTCCTTGGGTGCTTTTTATATCTCTCCTGTAGTAAATGCCTTATATCTACTAGTCTTCTCAGTGAAGTATATATGAAAAAAGACAAGTAATACTTCAAGAGGGAGAAGCCTCAAATACCATAAAATCCTAAAGAACTGAGCTGCAGAAGACCTGCAGACTGGATCATTAAGACAACAGATGCTGAGTGGGTGCAGGGAGCTGTGTAGAAAGCCCTCTGAACTCCTGGTCAACTGTCCATAATTCCCCAGACGTATTGCACCTATACCAAGAAATACAGGGGATGCAGACTCCTAGAAGGCTAGACGATATCATGTCTACCCATTAGCTACCCAACACAAAAGGGGCTAGGAGCCCTATGAGTTTGTAATGAAAGAACAAGGGTTTCACCTTCGCAACAGCCAGTGACAAGACACATGAAGGTGACTGAGAGATGGACCCTCTGGAAGATGCCTGGAGCCACATAAACACATCCATTCTTTGTGACTCCTTATCTAATCAGTGGAGTGGAAAGTTCCCCTTCTGTTCACTGTCAATTCCCAGGTTTCACCAGATCCTTTCCCAAAAGAAAAGGAATATCTCATGTCTTCAGGAAATGAACTTCTTTGAGAAGTAAATAACTGCAAAGACTTAATTTGCTCTTGCTGACTATCTTCCAACCCAGTTTTTGGTGGGCAATCATGCTGCACCAGTATGTCAAAATCCTATGCTCTACATCCAACATGCCCCGCACAAAATAATTTAAGTTAGTAACAGGATAAGTAAAGTCACAGGCTAAACCCTATTCTTAATTATGCTATAATCAAAGAAGCATTAGAGACTGTCCTGTCAGAAGAATGCTGAGTTCATACCATACCAGTCGCAGGATCTGAACTCTGCTGTGTAGGTGGATTAGAAAGTTATGGAAAGAGCTAAATACTTGGCTAATTTTCAAGGAGAGAAACATTGCTAAGCTCAACAAGCTAGACAGCTCTCAGCATGACCCATCATGGTTTGTATAAAACATCTTTGATTTAGTAGACATGCTATTTCCTTTTTGTCTGATCTATTTAATGACCTTTTTCCAAGCTTTGGGAATCTGGGTACTCATTTACTTTTTGACAGACTGAAAATGCTGTAGCAAGTCAGGGCGACAGAAGACATTCAGAGACAGAATTTCCAAAGTGAGGAACGCACCCGTAGGTCTGGGAAAGCTGACTACTTCAGGGGCAATTAGTAGATTTCTGAGACATGCGGTCATGTCTCTCAATCAAAACTTTACTAATCTGCTTCCCAGTAGATGAAAAGAATTAGCTTGTATTTGCAATGATTAAAAAAACCACCATAAAGTAAATACTAAGATTAAACTTTTCAACTAGCTAAAATGCAGACGAAAGAATGCTCACAGAAAATCCAGTCTTCTGTCACTGATGTCCGTTTCATTTACATAAACCTCTTCCAATACACAAAGTTTCACATGCATCAAAGATTCTTGCAGCATCCCTGGACTATCCAAAGGGGGTTTCATTTTACTACCAGGGAAGCTGAAGCAGACCCTCTGTGAACCAACCAAAGCAACGATGGGTTTCAGCAGCAGGCTCTGGCTCAGCATGCATCGGCAATTGCCCCAAGCTCTCACAAAGTGCCCCTCGTTTGGAGATCTCTCCCTTTTTACAAAGGCAGCCTTCATCACCACTCCATTTTACAGACAGTAAAAACAAGAGACAAAACCCTAGAAGAACCCCCCCAGGAGACAAGCCTGCGGACAGGGGTGGAAGATGCCACCTTTTGTGCCTGACTCTGTCTGAATCAAGAACTTACTAGTTTTGGGTCTGTCTCTAGTCACCAGCCACTGGCAATACAGCAGCTAAACAATATTTGTTAAGGCATTTAAATATAGAGAATGGAAGCAAATATTGAAGTAAAGTAAAGTATAGTAGGAAAGTTTATAAAACAAAACAAACACAAACCAAACCACAAAGGTCTGGCCATCTACAAAACGAGTTTTAGGACTCAACACAAAAATGTCAGAAAGAGAGACCATTCTAAGCAACTCTCCGACAAGTTTTTAAACTCATGAAATGAATTACTAGCACGTCTGGATTATCCCTTTTGGGAAGGTGTGCCAGAAATACCTAGATTTTTTGTGTGACTTAGGTTCTTACTATGATCTTATAAAAATAAGTGAAAGGACTTCCTGGTGGGAACAGGAGATTATTCCTTCTCAGGATGAACTGAGTTTGCTCAAGGTGTGGCATGCAGTAGAAGTAAGTCACATGATGGAGGCAGAATTCTACATCCAAAGAGAAGCCAGAAAGGCTTAAGAATTGGTTTGTGGTTTTCTTAATAGATCTAAGAAATTCTGTGCTTGACTTCTATGCAAAGCATAGTCTGAGGCTTTCTTTCATATTTGTTATAAAAAGGGTGTGACTTCTTATGTGCATTTGAACATTTATTCTACTGTTTTTCTCTATACATCAGGCATTGCATTCCATTTGTTGGAAATGACAACTTCACTGGGGTAATTGTGCTATCCTGCCTTCAAATGCACTGTGCTAAACAGAGACAGGAGCAGAGTGCAACTCAGCTCTACCTAGAACACAGAGTATGAACATTTTGTTTTATTCCAAGAATACGGAATGTAAATCCTAAATAACATAAGGATTTGCAAAGATACATAAAGATGTCCCCTCCCTGAAAGTGTTCAAGGCCAGGCTGGATGGGGTTTTGAGCAACCTGATCTAGTGGAAGGTGTCCCTGTGCACAGCAGGGAGGTTGGAACCAGATGAGCTTTAAGCTCCCTTCCAACCCAAAGCAGCCTATGATTCTGTGATAACACAGACTCATAGCTCAAGTTTTGTATGAGATTGGAAGCTCAAACCCTTGTCTGTTTGTTTAGTTTTAACTCTACGTTCTTGCACGATTGTGATTACTAGAGATTGCTTTTTGGCCTTTGTACCTAAGGATGATTTCACATAATGACAGCTGTGCCAGCACAGGTATCCAAACGTGCTCACTTCTGTAGAGCCTCTCGCACACAAGGAACTGCACATCAGCACCCAAAGCACTTCAGAAGCAAGCAGGACCCGTGCTGTGCAAACACATCAGTTCTCTGGCACAGGAAGGCCACTCTTCCTGACTTGAACTCATACTTGGAGAAGATGAGATTATGCAAATGCAGGACTTCTGAGATCATGGATTTGCCCTGACAAGACCAATTTACCTTTCCTTCCTTTTCCCCGAGGCCAGCACTGGCGCCATTTGTTATCAGAAACCCAAGTGCCACGTGTCAAGCAGCAAAGTGGAGTACATACAGCTTTTCTGGGTAATTTCTTCATGTTACAAGACATCAAGCCACTGCAGATAGGGTGCTGTAAAAACTCAATACTGTGCTAAAAAGCAGAAGCAATGTACCTTCTGTCTCATGGGAAACAGCTTTCAAAACCTGATCTCAGCAGCTTCTCTCCAAGATACAATGTGGAGGAGAATGCTGCTGCTTCTCTGTGCTGCTGAATTCAGCTCAGAAAGAAGGGGAAAGCACTTGGGAAGGAATGTTGTGCATGCCGAACAAGGACATGTAAGCACCCTACTGGGGCACCAACCCAGGCAGCACCAGCATTTGTTTTGTTCCAGTAAGTCTATTAGTCACATTTATGCTCCTACTGCAGCAGCTAAATACTGGAATTCAACATACAAGACTTGTACAGGCAATTCCAGAAACTCATTCATTCCATGCCAAAATACAACCTGCTGCCAGTTAAGAGGGGGATTCTCGCTTCAAGAGAAGGGGTGATATTTTGTTTCACCAAAAATGTACCAGGAGGCAGAGGGAGGCAGGACCTTGTAACAGGCAGGAATATACCACAGCTCAGTCTGACAATGTACTTGTCCCTGGGAAACCCTTATTTTAGCAGAACAAGAGGAAATGCCCTGAGCATTCCCTTGCAATGTCTCCACAGGAAGAGAAATGAATTTACTGTTGAACTGAGAAAGCGGAAAAAAAAAAATTAAATCTGTGTTCAGAACTAGAGAATCACAGCAGATGCCAGTATTTTCCAGTCTTGAGGCAAGTAACATCAACACTTCAAGCTTCTCCATCAAGTGTTTAATAATAGTCTCTTTAGGTTCCTTAGGAATTGGCAGTACAGCTTATAGCAGAGCACAAAGGCAGGAAACTGTCAAGAGATTTGGTGCTTTACTAAAATGGGAAGCAGAGAACATGCCAAGTTTCTTGTGAAAAAACAATGATTGCCCATTAGGTAACATTGCCAAGGATATGGCTGCGACCTTGATGCTGGCTAGGCTATCACAGCTTTTGAAAGTGCCAAGGAGCCACGACCAAGACAACAAGGTACGAGCAAAGAGCATCCAGCAGCAAGCCTACCTTGCTCATGCAAAAATCTGTTGCTAATTGACACTGCAGACCACCCATACACAGAGGGAGGCATCCCGTGTACTTCATACACCTGAGAGCAAGAGGTCAGGCGTCCAGAAACAAACAGGCAGTTATAAACAGAAAGGAGACACAGTTTAACAGGACTGCTCCTTCAAAATGAGAGATCGAGGACATCATCTTGGTTCAGAGTACTTAATGTAGGCATTACCAGACTTCTGAAGATGCACCAGCTAAATGCACCCTGTAGAACAAAACTCTTCACTTCCTTCTGCTAGCCCTGACTGGGGCACAAGGACACAGGCTTTACATGCCAGCAGACTCACAGGAGGCAAGTATTAGCTGCAAGACTGACTGGTGAAGAAACCACAAAACCAGAAAGGCCCCTTCCTTCCCCAAAAGCCCCTTGTGCGAGGCTGGTGTTATGAATAAAGATTCCATCCATTAACTAGTAACGGTTATGTTTATTATATGGGGTTAATAAAAGGCAAGTAAACAGCGCTGGGTGCGCGGGGAGTCTTCGCTCTACCAACACACACACAGGACACAACAACAGATCCTCTTTTATACTTTTTATCCTAATACATATTCATAGTTATTCCGAGAAGAGGGAGGGTCATTGTAATTAAGTGTTCTGGAAGGGGCGTTCCTGCTTTAGCGCACGCATTCCCTGTCCTGGTGGTCTCTCTGGTGGTCGTCCACTATGAAGGTTGTAGTCTTCCTCACCAGTTCTGTCCTTGACCCGACCTCCACCTCATCTCCTTGTCCTTATAAGGTCCGTCTGGGCCACAAATGTTGAGGCCAGACAAATGATGAGCATGTTTGACCAATCACCAACCATCATGTTGGTTGAACTTTGTTCACTTATGCTTCTGTTGGTGCAGTACTTTCCCACAGCTTATCTACATTAGTGACTCTCCCGGCATGCCTCACCACACCACCGACACGAATTTTGACACCATATATCACACTGGGGAAGAAGGCAAGCGCCCACCTGCACCTCAGGAGAGGACAGGATACTTGTGACATTAACACTTATTTCAACCACAAGTTACCTATGACAGTACAGCAATTAGCATGCATATGTGCCACTGGAACAACCAGTGAGAAACCAATGTAAGCACCTCACCAGAGGTGCTAAGGACTTGAACCTCCGGTGGTGTCAACACCAAATTCTACTGCAAAGAAAAGCAAAGGTAGGTTGCTTCCCCATGGCCACAGAAGGCAAACAAAGGGAGATCTTGAGGAAGCTGGCACTGCCATGGCTTCTGTTGGCTAAAAGCAAGCAGAAGACATGTCTAAGCCAGGGCACACAGATGATATCAACATCTTTTGAAACTGTAACTCTTCCACACTACATGCTTTATTCAGTTCATGTTCTTCCCCCACGAGGATGAGTTAGATGCTTATTTGGTTTTACACTTGCAGGATGACCCCTGCTCTGTATATCATGAAACAATAATAATGTCCATTTTGGCAAAGGTTATTGGTCTGTTATCAAAATAAATACCCTGTCCTCAATGCCTGTTTCTTTAATGTGCCAAAGTAATAGGGAGATATATATATAAAAAATATTCTGTCAGATAGTCAATACACTCATGCTATTATCTGTAATATTGGTGTACTTTTATAGCTCTTCCCTTACAAATACTTTGCAAGTCTATCTCAGACAAGAAGAAACTAATTTTCTGTATGAAAGACAGATAGTAGGACAAATGCTCACGTAGCACAGTGAAAAATGAAGTGTTGCAAACACATCACTGCCAACTGGGCAATTATCATTTCTTTACATGCAAGAGTTTGAGAGTTAGGTATGAATAAAGTTACCACCCTTTCTGTTTATCCTACTAAGCAGAAAATCCCAGAGAAGTCTCAGAGCTCACATTGAATGATTTATATTTCTATGAACCAACTTAAGATTTTTAAAGGATTTTCATTTATTACAGGTCATGATCACTTCCACACAGCTCTGTACTCAGTTTACTTCAGCTTCCCAAGGATTTTAATTTCATGTTATTTTTACCTTTACATCCCATTTCAAAAGTGCTTGTCTTCTGCAGCATGAGTTTAGTCATTATGTTCTGGCTTACATAAAGCTGCCAAAATGCAGGGTTAAACTGCAGTCAGCCAAATTTCAGACTGCTTCTTCAGGAAGAAACAGCCCAGGAGTGGTTCAAAGGCTGTTCCTCAGCACAAGGTGGGATCCTCACAGGCAGCATCCCACCTCAGCCAGTAGCTACGACCTGCACACACCAGCATCAACATCTTTGAAATACCTTCACATGCATTTCATCAGAGAAGCCTAGAAAGATGTCAGCTAGCTTTTTAGAGGAGATGGGAACCAACTTATGGGTCCCTAGAATATTTGCAGTGATGAGGTACGTGTTTGCACTCCCCTGGGGAAACTGTTCCCTAGTATTCACTTTGTTTCGCTGTGTTACATTCTTCCTTTAGGATCCCCACTTCCTGTTCTCCCTGGTCTTTGCCAGGGAGATCTTCAGCATGCTTTGTTCATTTGTTTTGCATTTAGTTTTTTTTTCTAGCATCAGGATGACATCTGGTCATAAGAGGACAAATCAAGAGAGACAAGGATAGAGGCAGATATCTAGGGAAGACTATAAAACCACAGAAAGCTTACAATTACATTGTCCACATCATTACAGCCATTTAGAGGCTTCTCCAAGAAAGTAAAGGGTTTATCCATTCTCAATGGGTTTTTCTGCCATCAATCTAAAAAATCCAAAAATTGCTTTTTTGAACCCACACAAACTGGCATTCATAATGTCCTGTGGCACTAAATTTCCTTGGTTAACTAAGTGGTAAAGGATTGTGAAGTTTTTGTCTGGTTTTGTTTTTTGGGGGTTTTTTTTGTTTGTGTTTTTGTTGGGTTTTTTTAACTTGTCACCTACTACTTTGTTATTTACCAGAAGAAACATTCATCAGCAGCATACTGCTCCTGATTCACAGGCCTCCACTGTCCTCCCCTCTCAGCTGCTTCAAGTTCTGAGTTCTACATTTCAGTTTGATAGAATCCTTTGCCAGTGAAACTACTGTACTGGTGATGGAAAAGACACGGTCTGGCCACTGCAGTGAAGCATTTCAGTAACACAGTGCAAGTTTATGTTGGAAAAATCTTTTATTTTGCCTGTAAAGACTTATGCTGAGTCTTTAGTAGAGACTTTTAACAGCACAGGCAACCAGATCATAGAATCATAGAATTGTGAAGGTAGGAAGGGACCTCGAGATCATTGAATCCAACCCCCCTGCCACAGCAGGAACACCCAGGGCAGGCCACACAGGAACAGATCCCCACAGGTCTTGAAAGTCTCTAGAGAAGGAGATTCCACAACCTCTCCGGGCAGCCTGTTCCAGTGCTCTGGCACTCTCACAGTGAAGAAGTTTTTCCTCATGGTGAGGTGGAACTTCCTGTGTTTCACCTTGCTACCATTACCTCTCATCCTATCACAGGGCACCACTGAAAAGAGACTGGCCCCTTCTACTTGACACCCACCCTTCAGATATTTGTCAACATTAATAAGATCCCCTCTCAGTTTTCTCTTCTCCAAGCTAAACAGCCCCAGGTCTCAGAGGATCTTGTCTTCATTGAACAAGACTCGGAGAAAAACAAACTAAGAAATTACACTTCTCTAAGCTTACTTTGGGACTTCAGGCTACTTAGTTTGTATTTCAATGTACCGGGTTATTATGTAACCCTTGTAAGACTAGAGCAGACACTTTTAGAAAGAAAATAAAATGCTTGGTTGGAAGAAGTTTGAGAAATGCAAGAGAATACTATGCTCTTAGATGCAGGTCAGATTTTGAACACAGTCTCCTATACAAAGTTCCTATCTCTCATATGAGAGTGCACTAAATCAACAAGATTAGTTATTAAGAACTAGAAACTGCTCTCAAAAGATCATGAAAACCTTAAAAGTTATCTCTTCATTTAAATTTTCATAGTTTAGAAGGGAATGCATTTCAGCAGAGTTAATAACGAAGACGAGAAGCTGCACTTACAGTTATACGGAATTAAACATTCCTCATTCCTTTCCTGTGATTTAGAAAACTAATCAGAGGATATCCAAGAGATTTTCTGTACTACTTACACAGTTAACTGAGGTTGTAAATTCTCCCATACTTGTATTTAGAAGGAGGGAGAAGATTCCTTCCCGAAAAGAGCACTTTAGGCCCAGCTCAGAATTGGGTGGTGCTGATCAGACTCTGACTTTCACCCACTATTGTGTCTAGATGTGGGTTTTCAAAGACTAGCAGGCAGGTAGGCAGGGAACAACATTCAAGTGTTATGCCTGCAGGGAAATCAGTTTGCTTAACACCGCCCACTGCCCAAATACACCACATACACCCCCCACCCTGAAAAAAACCACTTGCCTCATTTAAAATTAAAAAAAAAAATGCCCTACTATAGATGTTCTGCTCATCAATTCCACTTAAGAACACAGGCAATAGCATATGGCTGGAAAGAAGCTTTAACTTCAGGTTAACTTTACATCAAGAATCAGATTTCATAGCTGGATTGGGTGGAGTTTTTTGTATTTACTTTGTAGTAGTAGATGTGTCTGGTTGGGGGCTCAGCTTGAAGAGCTCAGAAAGCTGCTTAGATGCTGGGTTTGAATTGCAGAGAAACTCCATACAGTGTTCTCAGTCTCCCCACTCCCACAGAAGATGTGCTCAGCTGATTACAGACACATTCCTAGTCTTCTGCAATGTGAACAGAACCAGATTCACATAACTCCCTTACACAGCCCATTTTCTTCCTTTTACCTTGAAAAGGAGTTGTAAATTCAGAAGCTGTTGTGATTCTGAGCTAACATATGCTCAGCAATGAGAAGTAGCCAATTTCTGGGAAAAATATACAGCCTGGAAGAAAATTATGTTTCTCCTTATGTTGCCTCCTGCGACGTGACCCACTCCACATTCCGCACAGCAAACACAGAGGACTACTGCTGCTTCAGGCTTCTCCTGCTACAGCCAAGCATAGTACTTCAGGACATTGTAAGACTGAAAATTAAAGGAAACTTATGTCTCCAGTCTCAGTAATATCACTTGAATTAGTAAGTACATCAGAGCGTTGGTTCTCAGGAGAGATGTTCACAGGATGGCAGTGAGAATTTGGTCAGTGGGAATTTTCTCATTATGGAACACCTTTCAATAAGGGCACTGTCATTCTACACCACTGTGTTTGTCAGCACAAAAGAAACTCTACGAAGCCTTGTGACAAATGGCAGACACATCCCAATATTACACTATGCAGCTACCAGCTAGAGATGTCTCAAATGGTAAATGCAATAGAAAAATAACAAATTCTATTTTAGAAACAGCAGTTCTCTGGTCAACTCAGTCTACCAAAGTTTAGCTGCAATTCTTCACAGACACATACATTAAGCTTAATTTCAAAACAAATGTGCAGCCTGGTTAACTAGAACTACATGTTGTGACCTATCACCAGCCCATGGACTTTTCCTCTCTTACATCAAACTCTTGACTTTGGCATATGTAATACTTCACTTTGTGTAAGCAAGTTTTCTTACAGGATAAGGATCAGTCCATTAAATTATCATTAGTTTTAATTACCACGCTATCTCAACTCTAGATATGTAGCCCAGCCCTAAAGATATATTTTGTTCAAAGTACAAAGCAGTCTCTTCTGCACTGTAAAAGCTATGACATTTATTTAACCCTAATAACAATCAATATAAAGGAGAAAGCTAAATCACACCATTGAAATGGAAAACACCAAGTTCCCAGCAGTGCTAATCTTTCTCTGATCCCTTTTTCCAAGAGGCTGCTCCTTGCAATCTGATCAAACTTGAAAGCCCACAACTACTTTTGGAGATCTGCTGGTGAAGCAGAAAAGAGGAGAGTGTGCTAGGGTGGACAGAGTGTAAGAGAAGTGTTTCATTGTGCAAACTTCTTTGTGCTTGATCCTCAGGGCTCTTTATTAACTGTGGTTTATATTGCTTGAATGACAATCTGTACTGAATTTCCATAACCCCTCTTCTGTCAACAACAGTCAAAGTCCAGCTCTGACACTGGCCTTAATTTAACACTGAGAAAGAAGATGACAATGGAGGAGGACAGGTAGCCAGGGGGCCTACCAGGTCTCTTACACCCCTTATACCATAAAATACTTGAGTTTTCTTATTTAGCTTAAGGCAAATTGAATAAAGAAGGCTTCTAGAGACAAGAATGGGACACTACAATTTTGAAGATGTTTACAGATGAGGATGGGGAAGAACACCCCACTGCTTTTGGTTTTGGCTGCTTTTGGGGACATCTGAAGCCTAAATAGTATCTCTTCTCACTGCTCTTCCTTGCCAAAAGCATTCTGCAATGGTGACACAAACATCACTGTCCGAATGACTAAAAATCAAAAGACTAGGCATTAGACCCTGTGCATAGTACAGCACTACCAAGTAAGTATGTACCTACTGCTGGTATGGAAGGACACATACATATTTTGTAGTTAACTCAGATTATATTCTTAACTCAGATGACCTGAACACAGAAATCTGTGTCTAGGTTTGGAGGTATTTTAATTCAGCCATGGGTTGTATCTGGAACCCCACTTTCACTTCAGATACTTCACAGACCTTCTGTTAAGATGCAAATTAAAACTAAGCCTAAAATCTTATTAAACACCATCAGTCCATTAAGGTTTTGTGCTACAATCCTGATCCTTCTATAAAGAAATCTCCTCACTGACAAGAGTGACTGAAAAAGTGATATTGTGTGACTGAAAAAGTGATATTGTGCCCTGGAACCGCACAGCCTTGGGCCACATCCCATGCAGACAGGTGGCTGCAGCAAAGGGATACGTTGGGATGGGGCACACAGGATGTTCAGCTGTGAGTATGGTGACAACGTGTAGTGTGGATGTTGCTCAAGTGGCCGGTGAAGCCTACAGAAGCAATCCCGCCATCCCAGTAAACCCATCTTTATAGAGAGAGCTTTCATGAAGAGAACATAAGCTGCACGTACTTCTCCTTCCCTAGCTTGGTGTGAAAAGCAGCTACTCCCAGCAATTCAAGCTCATTAACATATTCAGATAATTCAGTTCCACAAACTGGCAAATACTGAGCAGGAGAGAAATCATCCCCAGTGGGGGCCCTGGCATGACTAAGAATAAACTGGGAAGGAAGAAATGTGCACACTTTTCCAGACACTTAGAAGACAGTGTCTGTCAAGCTCTGCATCCACATTTAGCATGTAGGTAAAACATCTGCATTCACATATTGGAACATTTTGTCTGGATTTTTTTTCTTGGAGGTTTTTTTTTTAGTGGTTTTTTTTTTTTTGGGGGGGGGGGGTGGTGGGGGTGGTGTTTGTTTGCTTGTTTGTTTTTGTTTTGTTTTTTTTCCTATGAACAAGGACTGTCCAGTGGAATTCATGTTCTAGTCTTGTACATGTATGAAGCATAGAACTAGGTGGTCTCAGGTTCTCTTATAAATAACCCTTGCCTGATGCTTGCATCCACTGAACTAGTGCAGATGCTCTCTAACCATGATTTTCTTGCTAGGGTGAGAAGAAAGCTGCTGTATGAGAACAGCCACTTCCAGCACTGGTGAATGCTTGGAACTGAGGATAAAAAAAATCAAAAACTGCTTCATTTGCTCTCAAGATCCTCTTTTAGAATGTTATTTGATATTGACAAAGAAAGCAAATTTTATCTTTTTGTAAAAAGTATCTTTTTCACTGTTTGTTCTCCTAGAAATCTAACTGCTATGGTCATGCCTGGAAGGGAGAATTCTGACATTTGAATATCTATTTTCTCACTACTTTGCAATAACTGGCATTAAGTTCTATCAAATAATTTGTTGAATAATTAGGTTTTAAATAGCTTCATTAAAAAAACCCAAACTGCTTAAATTTTAATTACTGACTTCTTCTGCAATATCCCCTTAAAAAATCAGTGTCAGGACTAGCAATTTATTCTCATGATTATTAATGCAGCCCCATTACGCAGCCTGAATTCCCTGTTCCTCTGTATCTGCCTTCTCTCCCTCACATTCCCTGCCTCCTTTTTAAGGGAAACAGGTGAGTACCCTGCCAGAAAGGATCCCTGATCAATTTTACATTCATACATCACCTAGACAGAATAAACAATGAAAGACAGAGAAATAACAGAACAACAAAAAATCAGGAAACTGAAATTCTTCCACAGTTTATCACTCTACATCGGAAGGCAGTAAACTCACAGATCTGACCCACTAATGTTAGTTAGAATCAAATGAGCTGGATGAGAAGTACTGGAAGTAAACCAGGATGCCCTGACTAATTACATACATCTTCCATTTGCCTTTTGTAAAACAGCAAACTACCCCTACTGCACCCAGACCAAGGGCAAAACAAAGCAGAGCTACGCACCAGAATTCCTACCTCATGCGTAGCACAGAAATGAGATCTGGGGCCCACAAAGAAAACAGCATACTTTTAAAATGAACGTTGCAATCCTTCCACTGCTTCTTAAAACCAACACATTTCTTCCCACTCCAGAGCTTTAGCAAAATGAAGGCTCTGCAGGAGTCCCAGGGAGCAGGCAGGCTGGCATTTCCAGGGACAGAAGGAGCTGGGAACCAAAAACCCCACCACTCATCATGGGAGACCGAGCTGTCTGAGCATTCCTGCTGTGCTGTTCTGTGCACTGTAATTTTCTTCACTCTCGAGGTTTATTTTAAGGTCTGAATTAGGTTCTGTGGAGTTTGGCTGTTAGTAATAGAACTAACAAGATGCAGTTTTGTTTCTTTGCAGAAACAGATTTCACAGCAGTTCCCAGTACAATGATTTTACAATCTTGTTTTTTTTTTTTAACCAGTAGCAGTGTGCACTGGAATAAACTCAGTGACATGAAGGAGATTGATTGGGCTGAGGGACTGGGCACTGGTGACATCCATCACTTGACAATAACCTATGGCAAAACTGGGATTCCTACAAATAGGGATTGCTCATTTCTGAGAATTAGGCCAAAGCATTAGCTTCCTAATTAAATCAAGCCCAAGATGCCAGTAAGACTTTCTGGTGTATGCCTGCTACTTACACTTTCAGAGCTCGGCTGCACCACTCCCCTCTCACCAACTTCACTTCGGTTTGCCGCGTGCAAGCTTGCATTTACGCTAATCTTTGCACCTCTGCTTTGCTACATTGATACCTGCAAGTTATATGTGATATTCTAAGAGTTACTGTTTGCAACTGCCTACTGTCCAGATAACTCCCCTTTCAGCAGCAATCTTTTTTCTTTGGTGTTTTTTCCTTTTGCGTGTTTGTTTTGTTTTGAGATGAGATGCACCTGGAATTTTCGGTGACCAGAATATTTCAGTCCAGAAGGAGAATTGTGGGTTGGGTTTTTTCATCGTTTTAGTCAAGACAGCTGGATTCAGAAGACTGACTACAGTACAGATCTTACCAGCCTGAAGAACTCTGCCCCACATATTGACAGTTCATCTGTTTCAGCTTTTTCCCCTCCCAGTTATAAAATACCCCTTCTCTCAATAACTATAAAACAGCCACGACTTTCATACTAGTCAGTGTTTCAGTTTTATAGTCTCAAGAATTTCTGCAAAATGGCTGTGAAATCCAAACTGTGAAGGACTGCAGCATTCAAATCTATGCTTACGCTCATAGTGCAATGACAGACTACTGAAATATTTAGCTTAAACTTCAAGGTGTGGAACTGTAAAGGTGGAGTACCAACCTTTGCATTTCATAGCAGACTGAAGAATCAAGAGGGTTCTCTTTAGCCTTCTTCAGATCTGTCTAGATAGTGGAGAAATGACAAACTAAGCCATTACATGATTGAAATGATGCTATAGAAGCAGGATCTAAATAGGTCCAGGAACTCTCATTCTAATCTGGGTTTTTCTACTCAATTTTGGTTTGCTCTGAGCAAATCCCTTATGAACTGCATGTCAAGACATTTCTATAATGATTGACTGAACAAGTATTATTTATGTCAAGATTTATGTAACTACCTACATGTGGGAAGCTCAGCACAGTGTATTTTTAGCATCAGATACTGCAGGCTTCAAAATAATGATGAAGCCTGAATCTTTAAAGAAACCAGGTCATAGCTCTGAATTCAGCTTTCACTAAATGCTGTTTCAAAAAGTTTCCTCTGTATATAGCTACAATTAAAAGTTAAATGGACACCATGGAAGCCTCACTATTTCCCCCTTGCATTGCAGGATCATTTGTATGCCATAAGGTGGCATTGGAAGGTGAATATTTTGAGCCTGTGCAAAACACACGATACGAGGTAGTATCTCCCTTGGAGAAATATCAGACCAAACAAATAGGACTGATGAAGGACAGAGGTGTGAAATGAAGAAACAAGGGGGTGGAGAGATTGATACCTACCCAGGCACCACTGGAAAGGCTTGGAACAAGATAAAGCCTTTCAACTCCCAACACGCTGGAGTTCTACAGGTTTGTCTTCAACAACTTCAAATCTCTGTACCTTCCTGGCTGCCACAATACCTTTGCTCTAATAGAGACAATGATGGGGCAGTTCCTAGATTAATACTATGTGCCCTAAAGCCACTAAAACCACATGTCAACACCTTAGTCTTTAGAAGCTGCAGTACATGGTGTATACAGTGAAAATAAATAAACATAAAATAGTAATTATACTAATGAAAAAAAACCAAAAATCACATAATTAGAGCAGAAAATGTTAAAAAAAGAAATCAGGTTTCTTTATAAAGTTAAGAAAAGGAAAGAAAAAAAAAGATAAAACATTTAGAATCATAGAATGGTCTGGTTGGAAGAGACCTTTAAGATCATCGAGTCCAACCGTTCACCCTGCACTGCCAGGGTCCCTAAACCACGTCCCTCAGCACCACATCCACACGGTTTTTAAACACTTCCAGGGATGGGGACTCCACCACCTCCCTGGGCAGCCCATTCCAATGCTTCCAAAGAGGAAACCTAACTACATTTAGGTTTCAAAGTTAACAAACTTCCCTAAAAGCCTGAATAAACATTCAGTGCATGTGGATCATACCTTCACAAAAGAAAAAAATTAATTCTATAAAGTCTAACCAAGTATGAAAAGTTATTAAAAGAAATTCTTTCGGACAAAATAATAAGAAAAACAAAGACTGCATAAGAACGTAGAGGGAAAATGAATCAAAACCAGCTGCATATGACAAGACACATTGAAGACAAAATGAAATGCATTTGTTTTACTCTTAAGTTCCAGGCAGGCTTTTGCTTTTACTGCAACTAAACAAACACTAAAGGTTCAATACAATTCACTAACTTACAAGGTTTTAAAAAATACCTAAAATTAAGTATATTTACATTTAGGAGATAAATTTTGTTTAAGGATTCTTGCTTATTCCTAAAACAGAAGGAAGAAAAAAAAAAAAAAAAAAAAAGAGTGATTTTAGGATTAGATAGAGAACTATGACTGGCTTTTTTTCTTAAAATCTTTGTGGTAAGTCAAAGATATAAATAGGAAAGAGATGACAAGTACTGTGAGATTCAGAGAAGTATGTGCATGTCCAGGTGTGATTCTCATCCAGAAAATGTCTATTACATTTTGAATCCCAGTTCTGTCTCAATCTTATCTGGGTTTTGTTTGTGCCAAGGTTCAGGGTTCCTATAAAAAGTGAAATGGCCAATGAAGAGAGAAACCTGCATTGTTAAAATAAGATACTTCTTTCGAGGGTAAACTTGATGGTCAATCAATTTGGACTTAAAACTAGAAGGGATCCTCAAGTGTTTAAGTGTCCAGACTCTTGAGCCACCTAACAGCTAGAAGCAGAAACTGGGAGCAGAATGAAGCCCCCCATAAGCCAAGGGGAAATTGTTAACAACCTGCTACACAACTTAGACACACACAAGTCTATGGCTCCAAGCGGAATCCACTCCCTACTGAGGGAGCTGATGAAGTGCTCACCACGCCACTTCCATCACTTACCAGCAGTCCTGCCTAATCAGGGGGTGGGGTTGGGGGGTGGGATGCAGCTAAATGGTTAGACAATGCAATGCCCATCTAGAAGATGGGCTGGAAGGAGAATCCAGGTAACTACAGGCCTGTCAGCCTACCCTCGATGCTGGGAAAGGTTATGGAGCAGATCATCATGAGTGCCATCACACAGCACATGTACAGCAAAACCAGGTGACCCGGCCCAGACAGCATGGATTTATGAAAGGCAGGTACTGCTTGACTAGCTTGATCTCCTTCTATGACAAGGTGACCCACTTAGTGGATGAGGGAAAGGCTGTGAATGTTGTCTATCTGGACTTTAGTAAAGCTTTTGACACAGTTTCCCCACAGTATTCTCCTGGAGAAACTGGACACTCAGGTCTTGGATGGGCATAAAAAATATGTTTGGATGGCTGGGCCCAAAGAGTAGTGGTGAATAGAATTAAATCCTGTTGGCAGCCAGTAACAAGTGGCGTTCCTCAGGGCTCAGTACTAGGGCCTGTTCTCTTTAATACCTTTATTAATGATCTGGATGAGGGGATCGAGTGCACCCTCAGTAAGCTTGCAAACAACACCAAGTTAGGTGGGAGTGTTGACTTGCTTGAGAGGAGGGAGGCTCTTTAGAGGGATCTGAACAGGGTGGATCCATGAGCTGATGCCAACAGGATGACGTTCAACAAGGCCAAGTGCTGGGTCCTGCACTTGGATCACAACGACACCCTGCAATGCTACAGGCTTGGGGAAGAGTAGCTGGAAAGCTGCCCAGTGGAAAAAGACCTAGGGGTTCTGGTTGACAGACAAATGAATATGAGCCAGCAGTGTGCCCAGGTGGCCAAGAAGGCCAACAGCATCCTATCAGAAACAATGTGGCTAGCAGGACTAGGGAAGTGATCTCCTCAAATACTATTCTGTGTTGAGTTTTGGGCCCCTCACTGTAAGGATGACATTGAGGTTCTGGAGTGTGCCAAAAGAAGGGCAATGAAGCTGATGAAGGGTCTAAAGCATGTTCTGGGGTTGTTTACTCTGGAGAAAAGGAGGCTCAGGGGAGACCTTGTTATCTCTCTACAACTACCTGAAAGGAGGTTGTAGTGAGATAGGTGTCTGTCTCTTCTCCCAGGTAACAAGTGATAGGACAAGAGGAAATGGCCTCAAGTTGTACCATGGGAGGTTTAGATTGGATAGTAGGAAAAATTTCTTCATATAAAGGGTTATCAAGCCCTGGAACAGACTGCCCAGGGAAGTGGTGGAGTCACCATCCCTAGAAGTATTTAAAAGATATGTAGATGTAGTGCTTAGGAACATGGTTTAGTGGCAGTGCTAGGTTTACAGTTGGACTTGATGATCTTAAGGGTCTTTTCTAACCTAAACATTTCTAATAAGGTGGGGAGAAGGGGTAAAACCTGACTGCTCTTCCCAGTGGCTCACCTTGGGCTTCTGGGCTGGATAATGAAGTGCCTACAACGGGCAGGCTGTGACTCAACAAGCCTGTCTCTATTGTGCATGTTGATAAGCCTGGATACTGCACTAACAGGGAAAGTCCAATTTCCTTGTAGGAAGAACAAAAACCAAGCAGGGCCTGGTGTGTGTAACCAGTCTGTCTGTCTCGTTCTCTCCCTTTTTTCTTTCTAGGGTAGGGAGTCAGCCTCACAGACACATATGTATCACTCACTGAAGCGGTTTTAGCAATAGCTTAGGTAGCTACCACTGCTTCATCTGCTGCACAAAGCCAGTCAAACCTTCATGAACCAACCATGTACGGTCCTACACCCAATTCTGCCTCAAAAGAGCAACCTATGCCTCTGTTTGGCACAGGTACCACTATTGTTTTAGCTAATCAGTTACTTAAACAATTTTAAAGCTTCTCTAATCACTTAAATTATGGCACTGGTTACACTTCTTCAGCCTGTTTCACAAAGGATTTGTCCTAGTTCACAGCAGTGTCTTTGAAAATAGTCATTCTAATGAGTAAAGCAAGAGGGAAGAGTCAAAGTATTGCTTGATCTTGGCTCAGGACAGGCATACACTTGCAAACAGCAGCACTCATGGAGTATTTCTTGCCAGAGGGGCAGTTATTATCTGGAATGGTAACCCTGCCCCAACACCAGCACAGATGTAGTTATAAAGATCATAAAGGTGCTTTCTTTCTGAAGGTACATTTCATCCATCCTCCCACACAGGAAGTTGTGTAACAGCATCCACAGCTGTCATTCACTGGAAGGAATGAAAAGCAACACACTTAAGTGCAGATAAGCCCTCGGACCCTCCTAACTGTGCATTTCCTCTAACTCCAGCCCCCCAGCAGAGTGAGTACAGTTTGTGTTTTACTTTTGCATAGTTTACAGGTATAATAAGTCCTTTGTGTTAAATTCAAAACAAATGGACAAACCAACCTGTCTGCAAAAGGGCTCGCACTTTCATCACAGGTGTGAAGCAAGAGGCTTTTCAGTGGAGCATAAAGCAAAGCTCCTTTATTCTCACCTCATAAAGGTGTCCAAAAGAACAAGTCACCTTCCTCCCATGGACTCTTGGGCCAGCAAGCTATGGAGTTAGAGTGGGAGAGGAAGGAGAGGAAGAGAGAAGGTATTTTCCTCTTTTCTCTCAGTTCTGGAATCTCAAAAATTCTGACTCTCTCTACCACACGTATTAGGTTCATTATAAATGATGACTTCTGCAGTGAAAATAAAATGGATATTTTCTGATCACTTCTAACATCGTATTTTTTCAAAATACTGAAAACCAAAAGCAACTACAACCAGCTCTACAGTCTAGGACATTGACTTTCCCATGGTACAGGACCTCGAGGGGAAGCACCACTCTTAAAGAACTGCCTGTATTTCGTAAACAGCTTATAAAATGGGAAGACATACAAACATTGTGGGGCTGTGTTGGAAGACGCAACACTCAGAACAACTACAAAACCTAACAAATGTTTTGTAGCTCTTCTGCTGTCTAGGTAAACACATTTCAAGATTTAGCAGTTTGATTAACTGGCAGCCTAACAACTGATCAGAAAACTCAGAGTCAAAATTCACGGTAACTGCAATAAAACATCAGCATAGGTTTTACGCCCAGAACTCATACCAGACTCCAGGCTGCAAAGGCAGCAAGAATCAACCAAACAAAAACCCATCTGCAATCTGGCAGACCTGCATGACAACCTAGAACAGATCTACAGAATATCAAAGAATTTATGGTAGAATTCATTTCCCTGCAACAAAATACAAGGAAAGGGCATTTGAACTGGCTGGCTTTCTAGGTGGAAGCACCATTTCCAGACTTGATCTGCGTTACTGCCAAAACTAGCAAGTTGTTGTTGTTTTATTTTTTTTTTTATGTATTTTCTTAAATAGGATCTAAACTAAGTATGTCCCCAAGAACAACAATAGCATCAGTAAATTACACAATACAAGAAATCAGCTGGTGTAATACACTTCTGTCCTTCTAGAAAACTAACACTAATTGCCCTTTACTGAAGTAAAGTAACCGCAGTTTATCTCCTACCAAATGCTTGTGAGGATTCCCACATCAGCAATTAGTATCTGTCCCGTTGTGCTTCTCTGCCTAATATCTTATGTAAATTATACAATTTATAGCTTTAGATGTAATGTGCGGTTGCCTAATGCCGCGAGGCAAGAGAAACCTGCTGATTCAGGAATGCATCGCTCAACTGCCTCACCCTTGTGAAGCAAGTGACAAACTCATTCCACAGATTTCTCTCTCCACCAGGGAAGAAATACTTGCTCCTGCTGCACCACGTCCACAGGAACAGGTGCAGCCAGCCCACGGCAGCTCTCTCAGCATCCCAAAAAAGCAGAGTTAAGACAGCTTTGGCCCAGAAGTCATACAGCCAGCGTAACACAAGTGTGTCCAGCCAAAATGTACTGCTTTTTTTAAGAGAGCAGAGCCAAACATATTCAGGTTTGGCTGCACTGACCCACAGAGACTTTGCCCCAGTAAAAGCCCAAGACTACCTGGACTGTTGAGCTCTTACCAGCACAGGTAAGCACATATGCTATGGGTCTCCCTCTGCGCTGGCCCCACACTGGACAGGTATTTGTTAACATTTCAGCATGACTTCATTCTCCTTGGCTCAAGCTGTCAGTAGCTGATGTTTTTTATTGTGAAGGACAATGAACGTCAGAAAATCTTAGTCTGGAAAGGTTACCATGTTACCTACCCCAGTCCCTTTGCATTCTGGCAAGACAAATGCTCCCAACACCCACACTGGCAGATGTTTGTCTGTCTAACCTGTTCCTAAAACCTTCAGTAGAGGAAGTTCATAACTATTAGTTTGTCCCAGAACTGCAGTAGCCTTGCAATTGAAAATCTTATCATACTTATCCCCTCTTCCCAGTGTTCAAACAGCACACTCACAGGTTTCCCCAGTGCTGACTAAGCCTCAAAAGATTCCCCTGGTGAAGTGGGGAAATTTGGCTGGCATTTTAAGAGATCAACAGAGTACAAAAGGTTGTCATCAAGGCCTGAATCTCAAGATCAGAGAACAAAAATGCCTGGTTCCTGGACATAAGGCTCTGTGAGCTGCATTTCTTTGGAAACATCAGGTAATGCAAGTCAAACTGAACTATTAGAAAAATGCAAGTAACCCTGAAAATTTGGCTGAAATGAAACTGCACTAGCATTACAAATTCTAAATCCCAGAGACATATTAACCTATGCCCTGCCCAAATGCTGTACACAGATTAATTGTATCACATATGATCCAGGACTTAGCACGGGAGGGGTCTCATATTCAGTGTCCCTACTACTTACCTGGATGAGCGTTTTGTCAAGACACCAGCAACTAAATAAACTGGTGTGATACAATAAGCTGTCACTTTTAAGTGAAGAAATTGCTTCAGTGAGATTGAACTTTCCCACACAAACAAGATCTTAGTGGACCTTAAACATTAATAAAGTAAAAATCAGAAAGGACAAAAGTCTTCCTGAACTTTAACATCTTTCATCACCTTCACAGTATGTTTAACATCCCTTGGCCAAAAGAAAGACCTCATTCAGAATATTCGTATATCCTTCATCAGCAGACATGTGGTGGGTAGATGTCTGCAAGACTGACACTCTGTCTCTGCATAATATACTTCACTGCTGGCTGCTCACTCACACTGTGGTGTCCTCAAGCTGATTAAGAAGACCTAGAATATGAATACTCCCTTTGCACAGTAATCCCAATGTCACACCTAAAGTTAACATGCTTAGTAACAGCTGAGTGCTCACTTCCCTCCTTGCCCCAGGAGACACTACAGAAACTGGCAGCTGAGATGTAGCAAGGGGAAAAAGCTTTAGCTCTTCTAATCATGGAGCAGGCTTGTTAGAGTGGGCAGGAGGATGAGACCTGTGAAACACTATCTGTTCAATCACTTTCATATTTTCATGGGAGACAGATTTTGCAACTAGTCTTCCTCATGATTTTGCCAGGCAGCAAAGGAGGAAATGAAACAAAAGGTTTTAGAAGTTGCGAAGTCCCAGTGTGCTGAGTGACGCCCTATCCCAGACAATGCACAAGCATGATCTGGAGGATAACCTCCTTGATCCTCTAGTAGAACAAGAGCTAATAGACATACTTCTTCAAGGGTGGTCAATACCATTAAGTCTCTTTATGTTTTATGGGTGCCTGCCCTGCAGTGCCATAGTTCTGTCCCCTCATGGACACTCCCTTGCCTCACTCTACAGGGTCTTGTGTGAGCTTTAATACAGTAGAAGAGAGAGCTATTGAAGAAAAAACAGTCATAATCACATTATCCAGCCATATTTCAGGAGTAATAACATATCAGGCTGCACTTGAAGTTCTTGTTTAACATGTGGCTTGTTCATAATAATTAATATAAAATACCAAGACATTACTCACAAGATGGTAAAAGTGCCAAAATGTCACTATTTGTAACAGGTTTAAAAGTCACATAGGACTAGAAAGTACTTTAAATCAACACTGCAGTTTCAGGCATTCCTTCTTCCTGGGAGATGAAACGAACACGGGAATTATCAAACCAAATGAGACCACAGTTGAGCTTATACCAGGTCATCTCAATTTCTGCTACTTGGCAGTGGATTTCAGATCAGAGGAAGGGGAATATATATTGTCCCCACAACATACCCTGAGTTGCAGAGTTCAGAGTTCATAAACGGAGCTTCTTTGTAACATCAACCAGTCAGTACCATATACCCCAACCATGATGGTTTGTAAGCCTTTTAAACCTACCTGTGAATACTTCCACCCTTATCCAGTCCAGCTATGATCCTAGTTGTATTTTATGGTAACTGCATTCAGAGGAACTCTACTCTGACATGGTAGGAAAGAGAAAAAAGGAAATGTTTCTCCATTTATTCATATTTTGTTTGCTCAGGTTTTGTTCCATCTCTGCTAGCCCCAGGTTGATCTCATTCTCTCCTTATGTGGATGTCTCTTGGCACCAACCATGTCCATTTTCTCCAGGATTCCTTTCATTTCTAATATGTATTTTTCAATTCAGGAAAGCAGAACTAAAAACAGTCTTAGGGGGAAAGAGCACACTTCAACTGCATAACTATATGCTCAGTATCTTCAATGCTATTTTTGGCCACCATCAGCTTTTTGTTTGGTTCTGTTGGCATGTTCTCTTTTGACTACTGAGGCAGTGGGGGCAGAAGTTTCCAGTGAGCTACCCAACATGACGTCAAGGTCTTTCCTGAGCAGTGAGTCAACGTAGAAGTTAACAATGCATGAGGTGTCCATTTTATTTCTTTACAGGCCCAAGAGACTGCAATAAACTGGATCTATCATCATGCTGTCTCTTCACTTTTTGGTAGACCCATATGATATTGCTGTCTCCCACTGCCTGGAAAAAATGAAACAACTTGGACTTATCTGAAAAATTTGCCATCCTCTGTTCATCTGCCTTTTCCAGAGTTATTAATAAATGTCCTGGAATGCCACTAGTAAGGGATGCTTGCCTTGCCACACTGAAAGCAGTTGATTTATCTCGCTGTCTTTGGGCTGTGTCTCGCACTTTCTGATGCTTCAGTTTACTTAATATCTGCCCTCTGAGAAGTGATCTTTAAATTTTTTTTAAGTTATTCCAATGTGCTGACTTGTGTCCCAATATCCAATCTCTAGCTGACAGCTCTGAAGAACTCTAATAGGCCAGAAGGCCTGAAGGCACCCAGAGTAACGTGGCCACACAGTGCCATTTGGAGGGCACAAAAATTCTGCCATTCAGACCTTTAATTGGGTTAAATTGGGTTAAATTAACCCAATTTAACAAGCAGTGGTTCATTCTCAGTGTACAGAACTAAACAAGTTGCGTATTTCACTACACATGCAACAATTTCTGAAATATGCTCCAGGTACACCATGCTCACCAAAGAGGGCATGAAATGATGCAACCTATGCCTGTAACACTACCTTTCTTCTCAGCGTAGCATCTTACTGTTTTCATGGAGCTGTATCTTGAAGAATCAGTTTTGTTTCCTTTACACAAATGCTATAGGTGACCTGACTTGTGATTACTGACACTTCAGAAGGGCTGTCTCCATAAAGCTATACCAGCCTACAGATGCATTTGGATCTATTTCAACCCCACATACAGCATTTATACATCAGAAAAACAAACAAAAAAATCTGCACTTTCAAATCATTACTGTAAGAAGGGCACCCCAAACAGTAAAGCAAGATATTAGTGGTATAGTGGATGAAATAATGATGAAAAGTAAATGACCTTTTCTACGAAGACAATCAAGCAACTGACCATTGGTTTCACTCAATTATAAACTATACAAAAAATGCAGATCATTTCAAGTCCCTGTCATCAACCTTTACACTTGCAGCCTCTTCCACTCTAACTTCAGAAAGCCACTTGAAAAATTCATGAGGCAGAACTAACTACTGACACCAGGGAACATAAAGAAAGGCACTCAAGCTTTCATGAATTTATTTGCTGTTATACACTCAGATATCATAACAGTTGCACAAAGACAGCAGGTAAGTGAAATGGGAGCTGATAGTGCTTTTAGACTGGATGTTAATGGTCCTGATAAAGGAAAGCATCCTCTTCATGGATCCTTCAGGTACTATTATCATCAGCTGATCCCATGCTACCTTGATAAAGCCTTAAGGTCCTGCTGAACTCTTAATGAGGAAAGATTAGAATCTAGCCATGGGTCTCACATATCTGCTAGATACTTGTCTGAGGAAACATGATTGATGCTACTCTTGTCCATGCTAGACTACTGTAACACATCTTAAGATAAACTGTTTCTTCAGTAGCACAAGTGACACAAACACATCACTCCAGAACTGGAATAATGTTCTACCAGCTGAGACCTGGTTTCCAATTCAGATGAAAGGTCCTAGATTTCAAGACTTATTTTATGACCTCTGATCTTATAACAATATGAGTAAAAACATCAGGGAACACTATCAAGCTGGTGTATCTTAGCAGCCCAGAAGCAGCAGGCCAGCAGACTGCCACTCTTGACTGACTGTGACCATCATTTCTACAGGGGCCCCTGGCTTTCTGGTCTCTACTACCTACGCTGGGACAGAGCTGACAGCTCAAAATAATGAAGACCTGAGAAGGGGGAGGAGAGGCAGAATGGGAAAGGACAATCTGCTTAAATTTTCTGTTTATGAAATGGATAACTTTCAGCATGCTTACCTTACAAAAAACACTGGTAAACTACCTCAACGAGAAAAAGCAATGGTACAAGAGTGGAGATGCCATGTTCCCTTTGGGGCTTCCCATTTTCTTTTCCCATCACCTCTCTCAGGACAGGATTAGTCCTTTGGAAGCAGCTGTCTGCTTTAAATTTCAGAGCCAGGGCTTGTTTGTCATAACACCAACATACCCATGTCCCTTGTCAATCTCCTCCTAGATGAATGAATGAGCTTTTATGAGAAAGATGTCAGGTGATGCCTCCCTGGGTCAAAAGTCTCAGAATCTTTCAAGTTTGACAGAGCAGGGGTGAGAGACACAACCCCCCTCCCCATGCTGACAGCTGGGGTACATAGCACTGCCACATGCAACACTGCTGTGTGCTGATGTACTTTGGACACACTTCTTCCTGTTACAGAGAATATTCATTTCATTCCAATTACTTCACTGTAAGTAATTCATGTGTTCATTCCACACATGAACAGTACTTTTCAGACAGAAACTAAAATGCAGTGAGTGAACGTGCACCACACTTGGAGCAAGGTAGCGAGGCATCTCCTGCTATAAAAAGTAGGCCACAGAGAGCAGAGGCCACAGCTTCAAAAGGTGAATGCCTAGAGCTATGTATATACAGCTATTTTCAGGCACTTTTAACTGGGTGGCCTGATTCTGAAAACTCCAACAACATACATGGTCCACAACTTCCAAAAACTAAAAACTGACTTACCTACTTAGGTGCTGGATTGCAAATACCTAGCTTTCTACTCAACAACAGACCTAGAATTTCTGTTAAAACAATATCTACAGAAATTGTTTGTCACCAAAGACTCACTATATCAAAGTATGTGCACATATATCTGGAAAAGAGGTTCCTGCCCAGAAAAAAAATGTGGCATCTAAAGGGAAGAGATAGGGAGATATGTGTCAAGAGAAGAAAGAGATGCAGAAGGGTGACATGCTGTGCCCAAAGTCACACAGCAAGTCAGAACCAGTGCCAAGCAGAAAATCCTGAACCCCAAATCAAGTGCCTTACCCATTACATCATGCTGAGTCTCTATCATAGTCACAAAAGATAGAAATACTCCTTGAACAGCTGCTTTTAAGACAGACAGAATCTGATAAAAAGAAATCCAGGGAGAAGAGAAGGATGCCGTAATCTGTTTTATAATATCCAACAAAACCAGAGAGGAGAGTACACAGCAGCAACAGCATCTCATATAACAGTAAACAATCATACAAATTATTTTGATTACATCCTGGGGTCAAAATATCACAGCTAAAGAGTTCTTGTACTGTTTAGAGTGTCCTGAAGGAATAGTTCCCATACTTCAGTAAAGACTGCTAGGAGAGAGAAAAACTGAGGAGTTGCAATTTGGCTCATGCAGGAGTTCTGTCTTCCAGGGGAATCTCATGAAGACTTGTTTCTGTAGAAATTTTAGATTTGGAGTTAAATTTGAAGAATCTAAGAACAAGAAGACTTTAAAATCATGGAAGAAAATTAGGTGGAAGGAGTTAAAGAAATTAACTCTAGGGTCTGCAATATCTGAAGTTCAAAAATTATTAAAGAAACCTGTAAGTCACTTAAGACAGCAGAGAAGCTGAGTAGCAGATGGGAACACTAACTATGTAGAGCACTGAGTAGCATGTTTACCTCAGTTTTGGTTTAAATTCCTTCAGTTTAGATTATTACTCGTAAGATATGTATGAAATTTTAAAAGTTTTTGATCTTAAAATGAAAATTGTAATGTAAAAATGTTAGCTAGTGACTAGTCACAGTGATTATCTGTTACCATCTTAAGCATGATTTACAAAGTCATATCTTGAATTCTGAGACTGCTGGATCATAGCTTTTCAACACAGGATCAGAGGATTTAGTTATTTTTCATGATGTTAAAGCTTAAAAAAGATTCACACAGCTTCAACCATACAATACCCTGCTAAAAATGAAATTTCCATTGAATAATACTCCTAATCTTTCACCAAACATTACAGAACCTGATCTAGAGCACTTTTACATCAGGGGGAATTCTTCACATATAAGTAAGCAAAGAAATACAGCTGCTGAGAGAACTCAGTTGCTATATCAAAAAATACACTCAGTGATTTATTTCAAGATAGACCTGCCAGCTATGTAGGCCACAAGTTGGGAATGCAACTTTCCACACCACACTGCTGCCCTTCCCCCTGCCCCAGTCTTTTAAAAAAGACTCAGAAGTGACGGTTTCTGAACAACTAGGTCTTCTAGAGCTTGCACTCAAAAATAACAGAGAACAGGAAAAAGAGGAAGTCGCAGCCCTAGACAAACTATTGCTTCCAAAAAGCAATTCATTAAAATCAATGCTAAAATATCTCTTAAACATCCCTCCCTGCCCCACCCCCCCTCCCTCCCAAAGAGAGTCACACTTCCTTCCATGGGAGATATCACTATCTATGCTGAAGAAAATAACAATCTCTGCAAGTCACCTCAGCAAACACCAGCTGCATACTAGCACAGCAGGTTCAAGGTGAATCCTGCAAGACGTTGCCCAGAGACATTGTGCAGTCTCCATCTGTGGAGATATAGAAAACCCAATGGAATATGGACCTGGGGAACCTACTCCAGAGGATCCTGCTTTGAGCAGGGAGATGGACTATATCATCTCAGAAGGTGTCTTCCAACCTCAGTGATTCTGCAAATCTGTGAACCTTGTATTTCCACAAGGACTAAATGGTTACAGTGTCAGTTTAGGACAAGAAAGTCCAGGTTCAACCCCATGGTTTCCCTCAGCCTACATGAACAGCTCTTGCCTACTTACCAGTTCTCCACCTCTGTTCCATTAGTGGTCACGGACTGTGGAAGCACAGATGAAGAGTGTGACACAAAATATCTTCCCAGCCCATTCTTAGGATGCTGGATCAAAGTACTTATCACTCAGACATTTGACTCAATAAAGAGCAGGCTGCAGGACTTTCAGGAAGCCTAACAATGTCCAGATGCCCAGTTTTAGACACTTCAGATAAGGATTCCCTTTTTCAGGAAGCATGGAGAATTCACGGTCAAAGGGACAGGCAAGGCATTAACTTGGACAGCCGAGAGATAATTACATTGAAAATCAAGCTGTTTATAGAACACAGGGCCCTGCAGTCACCTCAGCAACATCTGCTCTTTTCAAAGGTGCAGGCAATACAGAGGGAGGAGGATTCAATATCATACAGACTGGAGTCATCCTCCTTTTAACCCAAACAGTGCAAATCTTGACTTACAGAGCTCTTGTCAGATCTACGGGGGTGAAATGAAGTGTAAACTGAAGGTCACCAAAAAAAAATAATTTAAAAATTCATACTTCATTTATAGTTACTTTAAAATATAATTCAAATAGAGGTAATGATCCTCTTAATCCAAAACTGGTCTATAAACAAACACTGAATTTTCTTTTGAAAGACTTTCAACTGCAGATTTCTCCTTACACACATACTCAACCCTCCGGAGTTTACGGTATTCCTCTGGAAGAGATAATCCTGACCCTAAACCGTGACACCCTTGTACTGAACTTAACACATCATATCAATGTTGTATCCTGTGATGAACTGCACTCTCTAGTTACAGCTAAAAACTACAGTATTATTTTCTTGGTAGTGACTTCCATTTTGAAATTCCAGAACAAAAAAGATGCGGCTCCTAAGACCTCATGCTATGTATGACTTTTGTTGGAGATTTCCAAGTGCTCACGGCCTTGGGGTATGACATGACAGCTGCAAAGTAGAAAACAGAATTTAGCAGGTGAAAACAAGGAGGGGGAAAATCCCAGAACACTGTCCAGAGGGATGTAGCTTTTTTCTCACTGCAGATTGTTATGCACAGGAACGCACAGGCTGATCTACTTAGGCCGGAACAGAAGTTAGCCAATTACTCAGCTCTCTGGAGATTTCCCCTGCTAAATACTAAGTTGGTTCAAGGTCTCTGTCATGGTATTTTGGAAGATGAGACACAAATAAGATGAGATGGGGGTGGGGAAGTGGCGCAAATGAAGGGACATAGGAAATACAGTCACCTAATACTGCAGCGGCCAGTGAGAATAGCTGAAGCTTTCTTTTACCTCATTCCTCAACTTCAGTAATAGCTTCTCTTTGAATTGTCCATTTTAACAGAATATAAACAACATTTTTATTTTTCCTCCTTAAGCATTCATTCCTTTTTCTCATCAGGTTGACTAGAGGAGGCCAATCTATGTGAAAGAAACTACTTGCAAAAACTGGATGCTCTCCTGAACATGTTGTTCTCATAGAGATAAAAATAATAACAATAGCAATTTCAGGAAAAAAACCACCAAAACGCCCTATTGAATCTCTCTGCTGTTAGAACAAAATCCCAACCACTTCCTCAGAGAACAGGTTTCCCTCAGCACCACTCTCCCACTCACAAACAGCAAAAACCACTCCAAAACAAAATCCTTTTAAACTAATTGAAGATATTCTAAAGAGATTTCAGAAGACAAGATTAGTCTTTTTTTCACATAAAGGCACTGCCAATGGGGCCAGGCAGGTCAGATGCAAACACACAATTATAAAATCCACAATTATAAAAATACAGATTGATGAGCTTATCTGTCCATCAAGACACTGATAGAACAATCACAATGGTAATTCCACTAACATCCCATTAGCATACAGATCAGTAACATAATTTCCCCAAGTATAGTTATCTAGCATATAAAAAGTACTTCAAGAGCTACCCTAGATTTAAACTCTAAAGACGATAAATGTTTTAAAAATATGACAGTGACAGAAGCAGAAAGGGAATGAAAGACTAACTTAACCCAAAAGTTACAAGGTTTAACATGGTAAGATACTAGAATTATTCAGGTTGAAAAGGCATGTCTTACATTATGCTAATTAAAGGCAACAGTCTATATCAGGTAACTAACTGACACCACAAGTGCATTTATGTTCCTCCTAGCAATTAACATGCAAAAGGCTTTCAGTCCTTCTCAAAGATCTTAGCTCTATTTACAATGTAATTTCTTCTAGTCCTTTCCAAAAATCAATTTTTCTTCTTCCATCAATCTTCTAATTCAGGCCTCAGGATTCTTCTAACAAGCTGCAAAGTTTGTACACTCCTTTCAGTTTACCAGCACATGCAAAAACACATTTATTTTCCAGAAGATTTCTGGGAGAGCCCATTGTAGTAAACACGCTCCTCCCCATTGAATTCACATCATATTTTTAACCAGATGCAAACCACCTTTGTGTACATGGAAAAAGAACACCACTGGATTCCGGAGGGCAATCCTGTGACACAAGAATTCTCTTGTGTTTTTGCTGCCATGGAGAGACAGAACGTAAGGGCCCCAATCCCACTACTCCAAACCTCACATGCAGCCTCCAGAAGCCAGCTGCTTCCTTCTGCAGTCACAATAAAAGTGTCCATGGAGAGCAGGTATTGGCCTACCTTGCATGTATGCCTCTATTTGCCGAATTAGCTCATAAGACTTGGATCGGTCCAGAAGCGTACGAATAGCCGGAAGAGGGTCCAGGATAATGGTTTCAGGATGAGCATCAATATACTCCTGCAAAACAAATACGTAGAAAAGAAACAAAACAAAACAATGGCATTAGGTTGGCTGAAGACTATGGAAATGAGATGAGGAAGTGAATAGACAACATTAAAAACCTCCATGTCCAGCTTCTCTTCAAAGGGAGGCAAATAGACATTGGCAACGCAGGAAATCACCAGGCAGCCTAGCCACTGACATTTGAAACAAACATAAATGTAACAGCTAACTGGTTTAGGATGGAAAATTTCTCCTGTGGATTCACCATCAGCAGTGAAACCTGCGCTACAACCACATCAACTCAGGAGCCAGTGGCAAAGTGCCACAGTAACAGCTGTGAGGAGGGCTGAGAAAAGCAATTAGGAGAAGAAAGATGACACACTGCTATCTTGGGGTCAGCCTTGCATTGAATTACTGCACGTGAACATCACAACTGCCTGAACTAAGCTCAGAACTATATCTGGGTTCTTTAATAATCTTATTATTGATGTCCCCTAGCTGGGCTGAAGACAGTGTCAAGAGCTGGACGATAAGAGCTGGAATTTTTTTTTGGCAGAGCTGTAGAGACTGCTGCTTCACTGTGTCTTCGCTGAGTTTTAAAAGCATCTAGATCTTGAGACTCCTGACTACAAGAAAAAAGCAAAGTTAATATTCTTGTGGATTTTCAGCTTGGGAACTCAATTCCCCATTCACTGAGGTCGTGACTGCATCTTAGCCATGAACACAGACACAGCTGCCAGGTACTGCCCTTGCAAACCCAAGAGACCTTCCCACTGTTTCTCAGAACAGAAGCTGAGTTCTTTCTTCATTGCCCTGTAAAGCCAGTGGGACAAACCAGCATGCATCTCACTCCATCCAATATCGGACAGTCATTTCCAAAGTTACCATCTACCTTTGTTTAATCCAACTTCTCAAAGCCATCTTTACATTTCCACTCATTTCTTTAAATCCATTCATGCAGATGTATGGTAAATGCTCCTGCAAGTAATATACATTCATAAAGCCCTGCTTCCCTCAAGTTGGTTACTTCAGAGAACAAAATATACTTAGGGGTATGATGAGGTGGCCTCAGGAGATGTGCTTTGCTAAAAACTGAGCTGGAGAGAAGAGAAAGGCATCATCGGTTCCCAGGAAGTGATTTTGCTCCAGACACTGACTGGGAAAGCAGGCTTCCTCCCCTGACTCCTTCCAGCACTGGCAAACTGCTGCTTTCTGCTGACTACGTAGTCTGAACTGATGGCTTGCTAAAAGGGGATTATTCTTTCGAGGCTAAGAGGATCCAGCACTGGGGTTTAATGAACCCACTGCATCACACAAAGAGCACAAGCAGCTTTTCTTCACGGGGCATGAAGCACCCTTCAGTGCCACTGTGTGTCTGAAGTATTTAATAACCCCTTCAGAACACAAAGAGTGAATTCCTGCAAAGATACGCTCAGCCTTTGGGAAAGGTAAAGGATGGAGCTTTTTTCACAGTCAGTCACATGAAGACTATCAGACCCAGCTGTTGTCTCACCCTTGCAGCGTAGCATGGTCTGGATAGAAAGCCTCTTTGGAGGAGCAGAAGCTGGGGTCATTTCACCTCATGAATACCCTAAACATACAGAGAACAGTTTTCATTCATGTACTGGTCCCAGTACTTCCGGAGACTCAAGCAGAGTAGTCAGCTTTCAATATAGATGAGATTATTCTTTTTATTGTGTGGTTTTTTGGTTTTTTTTTTTTTAAAGAAATAGAGAAACATTACCTAATGCATCTTAAAACACCTATGTGTGTCCACGCGTATGTGCCCTTTTACATAGTACCAGAAGACAACTTCCGGAGTCAGGATGATCCAGTGATGAGGGCATCAGCTTAAACTTGCTGATCATGAAACTGTACTTGAGTACCTCAACATACCTAAAGCATAATATGATAAATCTTTCAGCCCCTGTATGCCTCAGCTTAAAAGACAGGGGGCTACCACAGTGTGCATCTTCATGAGCAGAGAGAGGCTGAGCAGATTACAGCCAGCCAACACCCTGGGGGGGCAGTGGGCGAGTACACACAGTAAGCTGACTGAACAAGCCACAGCTCCGTAACATCATCTCAGCAAATGTCCCGCAGCTTTCTGATGCATGTAGTAGATCTTCCTTTTACACTGTGGTGACCACCCCTCTGCCTTGACCAGCCTCTGGTTTCATTTTGAAATCAAGCTCCCCATATTTCCATCTTGGCCCAGTTCCCACTCTGGACATACTAATCCTTCCCCACACACATATGTTCATTCTGCCTGTGGCCTCTATCCCCTTCATTCCTCTCCAAGGAGGTAATGATTTTGCCCTCTCCTAGCCCCTTGTGCACCTTCTCAAACCTTCCTGGTGCTCACCTTGGCATTGAGGACTATCCTCACTTCCCTGGGTTAGGTGTGTTCCACTTGTCATTTTGGCTCACATTACTCTAATCATTTCCAGAGGGAGCCTTGTTTTTTACGCTTTCTGTAAGGAACTTCACAGTGCTTTATTTATAATGAGAACAGCTCTAAACCGTATTAGAAGATCACCCGAGCAGTAAGCTTGATGCAGCATAACAAAGTTTAACAGGAATGAAGGCATGATCCCAAGGCCATTCTACACCAGGCAACATGTCAACAGAAGTCAGCATCTTAGCTGACTTTCCAGTGACTGATTTCTCATCTGTTGCCTTAAGGAGCCTCTAAAAAGCTCTGTAAGGCAAACATGTAATAACTGACGAAGATGAAGGATGTGGGGTCTGATTTCCAGAAGCCATTTAGAGTCTGGAGAACTTTAACAAACTACTCTAACATCAAGAACTGTACCCTGTGCAATGCGACAGACCTTTCACGCATACACACAGGAGCCTGAACATGAGCTTGCTTTATTAAGCAAGGAAATTTCTCAGAAAAAAAAAAAAAATTTCTATTTCAGGTGCTATTGTCCATCTTTTCTCCATTTACAGGCTTAGGGACTCAGACAGTCATGAATTTGGGGGGAGACAGAGACTAAATGATTTACTGGGAAGATATGTTCCAAGGGCAATGCACACAGCTAGCTCAACATCTGTTATGTCTACCAAAGCAGGATGAGAGAATAAGGAGTTACTGATAACGGGGAGAGCCTCGAACCGGGTCCTTGTTCTCGAACCCCCATGCGTCCCAGCGCTGGAATAAACGTACCTACTTTACTACTTATTCAGTAGTGGAGTTTTTCCATGTATCAGTCAGAGGGCACAGAAATAGAAGAACTCAGAGACTGTCAGCATGGCAGTGAAGATCTGCATCATCTGATTAAAGGAAAGGACAGGGACCTGAAATGTCTCTCTCTGCTCATCTGGGGATGGGCTATAGATCTCTCATTTTAACTGAATCCAGGAATTACCTCCCCTTTGAAGCAAAGAAGTCTGTCAATGCAGAACAAGGTCAATTGTATAGGGCATCTCTTACTTGAACATAGCTAGTAGCAAACTGCTGAAGCTGTTTACAGGACAGGAGCATCAAAATGAACTTAAATCCTTACAACTCTGCATCTCTTCTCATGATACTGTGTATTGCTTGGATTTCCTTTGCAAAGCATTAACTCCACATTCCAAACCAGAACCATCAAGTGGCATCAGGAACCCCAAAGCAAATCACGCAGCCTCCCTCCGGGCATGTACATTGTCAACACTTTCTCAGTCTCCCACACCTTGCACCAGTACATCACCAGCACATGCAAAAGAAAGAGTTCCAATATATTTTCACAAAAAACTACTTTAAATAAATAAATAAATTTAAAAATCCAAACCTCAACACCAATTCCCTACTAACAGGAAATTTTAATAAGAAAAATGGATTTTCTTAGCTTCACGGGAACAATTATGGTAGCTAATGTGACACCTTCCATAAAATTCAATTCTTTATTAGGAACTGCTGCACACACTGGCATCGCATTTTTACTGAAGATGTAACTCTGAAAATCACTTAACAGACTGGAAAACTCTTAATGTAGCCTAAGTAGCAGCACTCTTCCCAGGGCACAGAATGGCTCCACTACCAGAAACACAGTTCTGGAGGTACATGAAAGGTTTGTATCTAACAATTTTGATAGCAGATGAGCTACTATAGATAATGAACCTGAAAAAGGAGCAGTTACAGAAGGGAGAAACACTGAAGCCATGAGAGCTTTCAGTACAGCACAAGCTTTCAACTTTGAATGTTCAAATCTTCTCTGGTCATTCCAGCAGAACAACTCTGAACTCTGGTGAATTTACCAAAGACGGGTATCCAACAATCCAGGCGACAATCTGGAGGATCTTTAGGCATCCCAACAATATTTTGAAAGGGCTGTGTCCTTGGGCTGCAGTTCAGCTTGACCCAGACAACATCTGTGTTTTCCTCTTTCTAATCTTTGACGTAATAAAAGCAAACAAGAAGAAACAAGGATTTTTAGCAGACCCTCTTTTGTTTGTATTCCAGGCTTAGCATTCCACCATGCTCTGTACCAGCCCTGTTTCTGTCAGAAGGCCAGCAATGAAACTTGAAATCAAAGGAAGATCAAGTATTTTATGTTCCCTGTATAAATACCTTTGGATATAACCCAGGGGTTTAAAAAAAAAAACAAACCAAAAAAAAACAACAAAAAAAGAGCCCAAACCAAAACAAACAAAAAACCCACAAAACCAAAAAAACGAACAAACCCCCCCCCAAAACCAAACAAAAAACAACAACAACAAAAACAACCCCAAAACCAAAACAACAAAAACAAAACCAAGCAAAAATCCCCAAGGAAGCAAAGAAACAAACCCAAACACTTCTCTTGGGAAGCCTGTTTCTAGATGAGAATAGAGTTGTTTGTCATTTTTCCCAAAAAGGTAGCTAATGATTTTTATTATTTCTTTTTAAACTTTAACAGAAAGTTGATAAAATAGCTATTGCAAATACTAGGTCATTAGAATGTAAGACGGACTCACTGACTCATTGACTAGATTTTATTACTAAGTAGCAAAACTTCCATAATCTTTTGTTTAATATTAAACAAAAGTTCCATATTAAAATGTTTGCAAGTGAAGCAATAAGAGCATTTGGATTTGTGTTTTCCCACGTACAGAAACACTTGTAACACGAGACTGGTATTTCCCAAGGGGAAAATGGAGGTAAAGACACACACAAACTTGCCTGAAAAGTTTACATCAGATTCAGAATTAAAAGTCCCTTTTTGTGGTGTTGGGCTGCGACAGTCTCTTTTCACAGACACCTCCTTCCAAAAGGAAAGGTCTAGGCAAGCTAGATCTTGAACACTCATCACAAAATTGTTTGTCTCCAAATCCAAAAGAGACTTGTGTAGTGGTTGCAAAGGTTGAGGAGGGTGGCAAAGGGAAGTGGGAGCAGATATTCTCTGTTGTATTTCTATTCACTGTACAGCTCAAAGCAACTTTCTGAGTACACAGCTTCTTTGTTTTGCCTTCAAAAGTCTACCACTGCTTCATCTCGCAAATACCTACCCACAGGAAGCTACTCCACCAGTTAGCACTTGAATGACAAATTTTTAGTTAATTTTTACTGCTTATGAGGCTCTTCCAACAAATGGAAGGCAGAATTACTTTTCAAATGGGAAAAACACAAGTACAGGGCTGTGACTTTAGGTGCAAATAGACAATTTCAACTTTGTGTCTCATGCTGTCCCCCCAGTAAACTTAAAAAAAAATTACTGAGATTTGGTAAATTTCCTTTGACTTTTCACTTGGCTTTTCTCAGCTGAACATGTGAAGATAAATTTGAAATGTGTAAGTACTTTCAGGGTACAAAGTTTAAAACCAGGAAAAGAATGGGATAGTATCTTTATAAAACAAAACAAATAATAAAACAAAACCAAAACTCCAGCATTAAAAATCCACTGGCATCATATCCATGAGAACATACCCAAATAACCTTCTCACAAAGGAGACTTCTGAAGAAAGCAATCAGAGGAGCAAGAGCAATGCACTTCTCCCCTTCACAGCAAAGCATTCCCTTAACTCCTTCCTTTCCAAAGTATCGCCCTAATTTTCTTTCCTCCCAGACTCAAACCATTCTCAGAAAACTTCTGAATCAAGAATAGGAGAGTCCTTCCTGGACAACTTCAGAGTGGGATTGCCAGTAGCTGGAGGGCAGGGAGGGGAGGAAACACTTTCAATTTTCATCAACCTGATAGCGGAAGCCTGCGCATAAAAGCGGCTTCTGAGATAGCTTTTTAAGAAGGCTAATGCAAAGAGAACCTGTTCAGAAAAAGCTCTGAAACACTAATTAATAATGCGATTGATTTTCCATCACCCGAGCCATCATTCTGAATGGAACAGACTAGTAGGAAGCTGCAATGAATGAAGCTACTCAAGCCCCTGTACAGCTATGACAAGACTCCTCTGTCAGTGTGTTACACAAGCCAAAACATACTCGATTTTCAAAGTCATAAACTTTGTCTAGAAGGCATGAATTGGCATAGTTTGGTTCTCTTTCTTACCAAGATGACAGGAACTGGAGCACCAGCAAGTGAACAGGACCCTTGGGGACTATGTCCCTTCCCACCTAACTCCTCTCTGTGCTCTTCTGGTCAAGAAGGAATCACCAAGGACTGTAACAGTTTTTTACTAGACAAAGAATAAACTATCTTCAATTAGTTCAGCCCACTGTTACAGTCAGGAAGAAAGGAGACTAATTACCATCTCTAGAAATAATCACCATCCCCACAGTAAGGATCTAAGTGTGTTATGAAGCAAATGGAAAGATTTCTCTACTTTGCACTTCATGCACTACACTAGGTGCTGCATGCAAACTTCACGTCAGCTTTGGATGAGATCACTAGGTACTCATCACTGATCTGCAATGCAGTAAAGAACAGTTTGCACCCACCAACACTCTCCTGAAAAACTGCAGTCCAGACCACATCCAACTAGCTCAAAGACCGCAGAAAGCTCAGGCCTAAAGGTCTTCTGCAGCTAAAAAGCCCACTAGCCAACAGGCCACCCCTCCTAGCTGTTTTCAGAGCTTTACAAGGCCACTGAGAAGTCGTTAAACCACCAAGACAAAGAGGTCATGCTAAGAGGCTTCCTAGTCTATCAGCACTCTCCACCAGACTGCACCATCATTTCGTCACAGACTCCAGAGAGCAGACACAGAGACTTATATAAGTATGAAGCCATCCTACTCCTCAGTTTTTGCACATTAGATGGTCAAGGAGTCTACAATACAGCTCTGAAAAAAAGGTTTTCTTGCAAAGGTCATAAATATAGCCTAGTAGATAATTCCCCCTCCTGCAGTTGAGGATCCCTTTCTCTCTCCTTCCTGGAAGATTGCTTTATGTAGGCCAACAGTGAGACTCCTGCCAGGTATCATCTTGCTCTTAACATTTATAGTCAATAGCAGGAAAAGTAGCATCATGGATTTTGCACTGTTTAGGCTGGTTAATATCATTGGAACTTTTTCAGTCAGTTTAATGAACAGTAAGGGAACCACACAATTTCCACTTCTGCGCAGGTGCCAGAAATACCACAGTACTTGTGCAACATCACACACACCTAAGTGGCTCTCCTGCAAGATGGTCACTTGAAATTTTTTAAGCTGATCATTGATTTTTAGTTTAAAAAATCCCAGACAACCACCTCACCTCACATACTTCATACAAATGGATTCTTATGATTTTTTTTTTTCCCTAGGGAATATATTTCTCTTAATTTCAAATAGCTTTCAATTATCTTAAAAATAATACAGGACAGATGGAGACAGATAGACAGTTTCTGCCCTATATACAAAATTATGTGAGAGCATGCCCTTTAAACACACTTTGTCATGTAGTTCAACACCGAGATCTCTCCTCTGCTCTGCTGGTTCCTGGATTACAGCAGCATGGTACAGACACATGCAGAACCAGAAGGACAAGGCCTTGGTTTACGGGGGAGAGGTCACCATTCAGATGCCTGCTCACAGGGGTCTCTGCCCTCTGATCTCATTCACTAGAAAAAGATCCTCTCCTAGTTTGGAAGGCACTAGGAGAGGATCTTTTTCTAACGAATGTTTAAGATACTGCAAGATTGTAATTCTACACACACAGTCAGAAATGTGTGTATTCCAGTAATGAAAACCTGCATTCCAGTTCAACTGCATGACTGTGGACAAGTCATCCACTGGGACATGCTAAAGAACGCTTGATCTGTAAAGGCAGATCATCAGATGTCAGTGTGACTGTTGTAACATGGTCTGTAAATCAGATGCCATCGTAGTTACTATAAATTCATACCAGTGCTCCACACAGAAACAAACTCCCAAGTCCTTATGCAGCTGTGCTGAGTTGACCTGAAGGACTTCTATTATTCTCAAAAGGGAGTTAATAGCATTTCCTTTGATTTACAGCTTGCAAAACAAAAACTTAGGGATGCAGACAGGATGGTCTAGATCATGCAATGAAACTGTAGAAAAGCACGTGACTGAACCCACATTCCAGGATCCCCCTCTAATTCTTCAGGCTTTACACTGTGCTTCTTTGCAGGAAGATGGCATCCTCAAAAAGAATAGATGTACTAGATAATACAGTGTTTACTGTATAATGAAGAAGTAATGACAGGGAAAGAAGAAAGAACATCAAGTTCTCATCTTAAGATTCTTGGCTTTTTTATTATTTTCATTTGTGGTTAAATTTAATATTCCTAAAAATGAAGGCCTCAAAGGCACCAGCCAGCTGGATCCATGCATTTCACAAGGATTAGACAAGTTTCTTAGCATAGCCCTGCAACGGCCTCTCTCGAGTATGCCTGCCCAAAGCTTGCTGTTGTGAACATAGCAAAGCTAAACTGGAATTAGGCAGTGTTCAAAAAAGACTAAAACCACCACCAACAGGGACATGAAATGAAGATGAAAACGTAGAAGAGTCCTCAAGGAATGAGGAGAATTCACCACCATTCTCTGTACAGAAGCCACTGGTACAAGACAATGCTCTGTATCCATGGGGTGTTTTTTCACCCAATTTATTTCCTCCTTGAACAGTTCACATTGTTCATTGAACAAGTTCAACTGTATTTACCAATCGAGTCAGGAGACAGAGACCTATTTGTTCTCCCTCTGACTTACTAAGAAACTCATCCTCACTTCCATCTGTCTCTGCTACTTGAGCTCTGGAAAAAGATACATGGCAGCATGCACTACAGTAGAGAGAGGTCTTCTAGTGACATAATTGCTTATTAACAGACCTACTGACAAATACAGGGTGCTGGCTCACATGCAGCATACATACCCTAGGTGTGTTGCCACCATCTTTGCTTTCTACAGCACTTCACATGCAATCCAAGTTTCCAGTATTATTAAAAAAAGTTTCAACTTCCTATCAGCCTACTGTAAATTGTCTTCACAAGGACCACAGTATTATTTTTGACTGAATACTGATGTTTACAGAAAAATTATGAAATCCATTATTAAGAAATAGAAAACAATTTATGAAAAGGTGGTGGTAAACTGAGGCACTGAAAGACTTAAGTATGCTACAGCAACAAAACAGTGGCAATGGTAACAGACAGAAGACTGAATCTCAACTCTATTATCTAGTTTCTGGTTTAGTTATTTCTGTTTCACTCTACGTAACCCAAACCTGTTCTAGCCCAACTTGCTTCTGTTGTGGGAAGCCTCGGCTTGTCCTCGGGATTAGAATGTGAATTGGATAAATAACCTTGAGTGAACATCAGTGTACTCTTGAAAAGGCCAGAAAGTCCTGAGAAAAGAACCACCAGTTCACAAACAGAGAAAGGTTATCAATGTTATAACAGAAAGTAAGCACCCCCCAGTTGTGGACAGATGGTCCTTGTTGAGGCCAATCAGGTGTGGGCACTTACTGTTAGAATGATTATAAAAGGGCTTGCAGCCGCAATAAGTTTGGAGCATTTGCAGCATGAGCATTTGAGCCTTTGCAGAAGTAGTGTGTGTGAGAGAGTGAGTGTGATGTCTGTCTCAACAAGGATGTGTCGAGCCATACAACGACATCTTTCCCCTGTTGTTCTCTGTTAAACACTCTTAGAAGGCAGCAGACAGGTCTGCAAAAATATCTAGTGTAACTGAATGCTCTTGTGCTGTGCAGGTATTTAAATCAATTTATCACTCTGCAAATCCTACACAAAGCATTTGACATGCTGTATCAAACACCACTGTCAGTATTCTCCATGGCTCCCTGGATCAATGACTGTTGTCACCCCTGCACATCACTTAGCATGTCACAAGAAGCATCTCCCCAGTCCAAATCAGTGACCCGATAGCTCACCCGTTACTGTACATGCTTTATGAGATTACGGCCATGCTGCTAACAAACAGCCCAGGCACAGGAAAGAGACAAGGGAGATGATGTTAACGCAGATCAACTTGGAAGTATGGGAGGGAGGATCTGGGTCGGGAAACAGAGAGCAGTAACGTTTGCCCCAAATCTTAAGGGAAGGTTTCTAACTGGTTTCCTTCAATGGCCACTAAAAATAAAGCTCTGTGATTTCCAAGATTAACAAGGATAGCAAGAGCTGCAGCACAGTCCTCAGAAACTGGAGTACTGTGTTCAGTACTGGTCTCCCCAGTTCAAGATGGACAGGGAAATACTAGAGAGAATCCAACAGAGAGCTACAAAGATGATGAAGGTACTGGAACATCTCTCTCTTGGGGAAAGGCTGAGCGCCCTGGGGCCGTTTAGCCTGGAGAAGACTGAGAGGGGGTCTTATTAATGTTAACCAATATCTGAAGGGTGTCAAGTAGAAGGGGCCAGTCTCTTTACAGTGGTGCCCTGTGATAGGACGAGAGGTAATGGTAGCAAGGTGAACACAGGAAGTTCCACTTCAACATGAAGAAAAACTTCTTTACTGTAAGAGTGCCAGAGCACTGGAACAGGCTGCCCAGAGAGGTTGTGGAGTCTCCTTCTCTAGAGACATTCAAGATCTGTGGGGATCTGTTCCTGTGTGGCCTGGCCTGGGTATTCCTGAGCTGGCAGTGGGGGTTGAACTCGATGTCCAAAGGTCCCTTCCAATCCCTGCCATTGTATGATTCTATGAAACAACACAGCACAGGGATGCTATTATGCAGCTTCCTTTAGCAGGGGATCACCTTGAATATGGTAACACTCTTGGCTTATTATTTCTAGTAGGATGGAGAGAAGATGCAAGGCTGAATCGTTGAACTTGCACACAGGGCTATTCTCTATACAAAGTCAGATTTTAAACCAGTACAAGTTTGATTGTTTAGCTTTTGTTAAGGCTATGATTTAAAAATGTTTGCAACAAGTTTCTCTGCAGTTTTAACACAGGAGGGCTTAAGCAGCCTGTGAAATGCGGGAATGTTTCAGTAAATTCGCAGTACAACACGGACAATTGTACCTTGGAAAACAGCAATTGTAGTGAGACAGAAGCACATCGCCCTGCCTTCAAACTTTGATCAAGGGCACAGTCTGGCAGGTGAGCCATTCAGGAAGGACAAGGAGGCACGTACACTAATAGGTGGCAGCTACCGACAGGCAGTCCCAGTGCCACGTAGCACAGTACGCAGGATTCGAATACAACTGTTTCTCAGCTGCTCTGAAATGAGGCAGCAGCTCAAGTGAGATCACCAGCACTAGTGAAGGTTATAATATTGCCCAATAAGAATACCCCTGTAAATCAGAGGTCTGCAGCCTCTTCTGATGTGTCTGTCTGTAGAAACTTCCATGGGGAGTGTGGACTGCTGTGCAGAGGACCTAAGCCTCCTGGGAGTATATCTAGTTTTCTCACTAGTCTGGCTGATGACTTCACAAGAGTCAGACTCCTTCCCCCCTGCCCATTTCCCCCCATATCCTAATCTCCTTATTGCTGAGGGCTCAAGAAGTCTGAGAGCAAACAGCCATGAAAATTCACACTTAAACCAAAAAGCCCTTCAGCTTCCACTTGAAGTTCAGGCTTACAGCCCAACACACTCCAGAAGAGCACTTCTCCAACTGCTGTCAGCTCTTGAGGACTGTGAAGACAGCCCTAAGGATGCAGGTTGGACTTAGCCTGTATGGTGAAGAAACAGCACCAGGTGAGGAACTGATAGCACTGAAGTACTAGAGAAAGCATAAACAGCATGACCAAAAAGTCCAGGTGGTAAAATGACTTCGTGCATGACAGTAGAAAACAGATTCAATAAGCCTGACAGAAATGCCTACAGTCCCCTCTTCCCACCCATGCCACCATGTACACTTGGAGGGGGAAAAAAAAAAAAAAAAGAGAACACAAAAAAAAGTGGAAATTTGAGGTCTCTACAGTAGGCAATTCTGTACTGAAACTGAGTTACATCTCAGTTTCTGAAAAATAAAACAACAAAAAACCAACAAAACAAACATCAAAACTACACTGTATAAAATACCTTCTTCCTGACAAAAAACCCCACCCTAAAACACTATCCCCACACATTCTTATTTTTATGCTCTATTAACAGTTACATGCAAACTAATTATCATTTCTAAAATAATGTATTAGTAATTTTGCATCAAGTAGTTTTTAGTTAAAAAATGGTGCTGTATTTGATACTGTCATTTGAGAGAAAAGAAATCCTGTAAGATCAGTGATATATTTTAACTTACATAGCAATGTAGAATTTGAGATTTTTAGAACAGATTTTGGATGGGAGGAGTTGGGATTTTGGTTTGTAGTTTCAGTTTTGATTGGGTTGTCATTTTTTTTCATAAGGGCACATTTCTGTTGGTTTTAGGCCACTGCATCTCTAGTCAGGTGATATTTTTCTTTTCCAAGTGTTTTCAAAAGAAAAAGTCCCTGAACTAAAGAATAAATGGATATTTATTGATAATTATGAAAGGATAATATATCCATATATACTACTACTCTCACCACTCCCAGAATCTATCCCACAAACTCATTAGATAATAACAACCATATTTTCACTGAGATTTTCTATGTTAAATAGCTTTTAAAACAAAGCCTCAATATTTAACTTATGCAAAAATAATGGATTAACTTATTTAAATGGTAACAAAGGTGCACTGAATAATGTTAATGTATAACATGATTACTTTAAGAACTCTATCGGGCTACGGGATTTAGCTTTAGCAGGTCATTTTCCTCTCCCAGCTTTCCAGCAATGCAGCAGCTGTTACACACACACAAGAACAGCCCTTTAAGTCCTCAGCCAAAGCTAAGGCTCTAGCTGCAAAGTGCTCTCCTCTGTGTCATACTGATCTTCACCTTTGTGGTTAAATGTAGCTTTATGAAAATGCATCCTCTGTACTTACTACTTTTCCCAGACCTCACTTCAGTAGTTAAGATACCAACTTGTGGCACTGAACTATCTAATACAATAATTTGACTAGCTGGAGTTCTTACTAAAACATTCCATATGTATTAAAGAGCTCTTGCTCAGGAATAAAAGAAAGGTGTTTTAGATATTAATCGTACTGCTGCACAGCAACTGTTGTTCTGTTGAACTGCTTGCACAAGTTCCCCATCAACACATTCTCCAGAGGACAAGGGAGGTGCCACGCTATTACACTGAGCTGCCCTCTCTGTGCCTCACAAAGCCTGGCCTTCAGGAACGCACTTGACAACGTAAGAATTGTGTATGAGGAATCTCATGAGTTTTAGTCATCTGCAAGCAACTTAACATGTGTGCCCTTTTGCCTCTTCAGTCATCAGCTTCTCCCACCAATAGGATGTGAAGGCAAACTAGTTAACATCTGAAATAGGGAAAGACTGCAAGCAGAAAGTCCATTCTCTCCAGGCTATGCTTCTATGCACACTTATGAGTTTCCAGTGCTGTGAGAAGTGGATGCCTGCACTACTTAGTGATGAATAGGCATCTACTATTCAGAGAACTGGTGCCAGAGGGCCAGACCCACGAGTTAAACCTTTTCCTCACCTGTGTGTGTTTGAGTAATATACAGGCAGGAGGAAACAGAAAAGCTTTCTAAATAGAACAAAGAGAATATTGACTCCATTAAATAAAATATTGTCTACATTACTAGTTGCAGCACATGAAGCAGAGCAGAGAACACCATTTCCCATGACAGAAAAGTTGTCCAAATCGCAGAATTTGTGTGAGCCATTTTTCCACCTGACATAAGCGTATTCCATAAAACTCTGAAATGATCTTGTCTAATTTTGCTTCTCTTTGAAAGAATATACCTTTGTTCAAACATCTCCACCAGAATCAACATCTTTTAAAATGATAAAGGTGTTGTTTTATCATTTTCATCGGCTTTCAGATTACGGATAGTAATTCTTTGGGAAAACAGTTCTCTGTTTTCCTTGCCCTGAGTATTTCTGACCTTCAGTGTAAACTTAAGAAAAAAGAATTAACAGAAGAGGATTCTTAGCACTAGAGGATGGAATCACTCACAGTAACCTTGATGTTACAGAAATTAGAATTCTAGGAACTGGGAAGACTACACAGAATTGGACCAAATTAATTCAGTGGCTTCTGTCATGGAGGGATCCACGGAAGGGACTCTGTAAATATCTGTTCCTCTTTGTGAGCAGCATTCAAGCTCTTGGAGTGACATCAGGACAATGATCGGTGTGAAATCAGTTCTTACTGATCTTACCAACATAACATAAAACTTACCCAAAGGCAAGATTCCATTTTGACCTGGCAAAACTAGCTTTGCTGGGCTATCAGTAGCAGGGCAGCAGTGTGCCAGAGAGCTCTCTTTATCAAACCTTACCAGCTGCACAGGAAATAGATTGAATTGCTGCACCAAGATCACCCTTCTGCTCAAAATGCAGGACTATGAAAATATCACTTACCTGGAACCTGTGAACCAACTCCAGTGACTGGCTGTCATTCTGGTCTGCTTCAAGGATGACATCTGTCAGTTTATGTATGATCACATCCAAAGGGCCCTGATCTTCAATGGGTTTGGTGAGGTCAAGCTGAAGAAACCAGACAGAAATCTGTTATTAATATATTGAGGATCTGAGGTTCTTGTCCCTACCACCGTTCAACGTGTTGCTGCCACACAGAAAGCATTTACTTTGCTGCCTTTGCTTTGGTACATTACCCAAATCCCTGAGAATTTACATTTCATTGAATGTCAGAAAGCTTTACTCAGATATTTATTCTCAGCAGTGTAGATCTAACTCCATGAAACAGCAGTAAAACCATTGGGAAGCACCCTTCATCCAAATGCCTTCCTGTGCTTCTCCATCCTGAGCCAACATTTCCCTTTTCAGGTCTCTTTCCTCCTACTTACACATACATGCAAAAGGGGTGCGCCAACAAAGATAATCACCACTAATAAAATGAATGCCTGCTGTGCCCTTTGCCCTTTGGGATTGCACAAAACAGCACTCAGGACAGTAATACAGGTAACAAAAGCAAGTGACGTAGGATCTTTGCAAATTTATCTGCTGTGGGGACAGCTATTTAACTGGTAAGGAGCTGCTGCAGCTCCCAGAGCATTCCCACTAACCGGAGTTAGATTAGGGGACAAAGACTTGGGCGGGATGTGAAGGAAGTCTGTTTCAGTCAGCTTGGGAAGGCACGAGAACGGTGGCAATGTGTCACAGGGCTTGGTCTCCAGTATTGAGACTGAGTTCAGGAAGCAGAGGAACCACCTGTACTGGAAAAGCACTGAGTTAGGGATCTCTTGAGGAAACCTTAATGCAAAGAAGGCTACTGAACCTGATGGGGTGCATGAAACGGTACTGAGAGAACTGGCCAATGTCATTGTGAGGGCTTAGATTTATCAGGACATAAATTAAAACTGTGGAGATTCCAACTAAATCAGGAAAAAATTCCCACCACAAGGACAGTCTGTTTGCAGCACAGAGCCCCACAGAGGCTGCAGGATCTCCATCCTTCAAAGTTTTCAAGGCCTGACTGACCAGAGCCCTAAGCACCTTAGTCTGAATTTAATGCTGAATCTGCTTTTATCAATATGATGTATTACAGGCCCCTAAGGTCCCTACCAAACTTAACGATTCCATGAAGCTACTTACCTGATTGGAACATTTGTACAGTGTAAGTACCAGAACTGGTTCACATTCTAGCCAGCACACCAGGCTGCACACGGCACAGAACCTGCCACTTTACCAAGCGCTGCTTTTCAGCCAGCTGCGAGATCTACTGCTTTAGTGGCAACCTAACCTCGTAAACTTGAAACTGGGAACATCCTTGAAATGAAAGATAGATGTGCGCTCTCTAAACTAAAGGTAGCATCTGATTTTACAGTTACAATTGTGCTCCTTTCCATTGCTGCTATCCCTTTTATTCAACTCTGGTAGAGAATGGGGTGGGGGGCACAGGAGAGACAAGGGTTGGGCAGAGGAGGCTGCTGATGCTCTACTTCAGTAGAAACCTCATTAGCTTGAGTTTTGTCATAATAAAATTTCCCACCCTACAGAAATGGCACTGCTTTGAATTCAGGAATACCTTAGGGAAGGTAACAATAAGACAGGATGGCTGGAGCTCAGGCACCAATAGATCTAAACCAGCAGAGATTTAGCAACCTTATAATAATTTGCTAGTTGCTAATCTAACTGATCCATGTAGCTGAACTGCTTTTCTTGTATTGGCACTCTTATCTGGGCTAGGCTTACCTGAGCAGAATAACTGAAGTTACCTGTGGCACAAAAGCAAACTGAAAGACTGCCAGATCTTCCCAACAGAGACCGCCTTTGTTTGCCCATCACTGTACGCTCCTACTAGCACTTCCAGGTTGACGCTTTAGTTCCATCTTTGTAGCACTTACATAGATTCTAATGCAACTGGAAAACCTACTACGCATCTGTCTTCTGTGGAGACTAAGAGAGGCACTGTTCACAGGTGGGCAGCAGGGGCTCTACAAGCAGAAGTCATGCAGTGGTTATGCAATCCACAGACAGGATGTGGCTGTTTGGTGATCGGTAAGGTGCGGCTGGCTGAGGCAGGCCACAGAGGGTCTAGCTATTCTGGTACTTACATTTTTACTCCCACAAGTAGTGCAACATGAAGGTTAAGGGCAAGAATAAGTGTTTGCAAAATTAAGGCAAAATGAAATGAATGGCAGCTTGGCTAAGGACATGGAAGGAGATGATCTACTTCTACAACCAAGTTCCAGAAAAATCAGTTCATATCCTTAAAAGAAATCTCAGATGACCACACTGCATTTCCTGAGGTTTTTTCGTCTGCCTATCACATCTGGAAGGAAGCGGCAAAACAAAGAGACCATTTAACTAGGTCAGAAAGTTCCCAGTTGCCAAGGTACAAAAATGTGAATTAATCTATTTTCAGGACTTCCAGTTTGAAAAACAGTGAGAAGCAAATGAGAATTTGAGCTTGGCTACCCCTCTACATTCTTCCTGCACTTGCAGCTTAATCTGCACAGAAACACTCAGAAAACAAGAAAACAGTCCTCCCTTTCAGCCTTGACCCAAGAATAGAAATAAGCCTTCAAGGCATATCCAGGCATTTTCAGCACAGTATTTTCCAGAAGCATAAGACATCTGGGCAAGGTAAGTTCTTCACAACATTCGTGCCAGCTAAAAGCAACTGGCTTATTTTGAGAATGAAACCAAATGCACCTACTATTACACATTGGGAAGTGTTAAAAAGCCCCCCTCCATAACAGTCCTCTGCTTCCCCTTCACCAAGAAAGCAATGCTAGAAGTGACAGCATGCTAAGGCAGCTCCTCTGGCAGGAAGTTCAATGACACTTTATTTGGCTCAACAAGGACAACAGGTAAATTTCAAGCATTCAAACTTTCAAAATTTGATCCTGTATTTTGTGAACTGGAGGACCAAACCATTTGCAAGAATAAGTTCTCTGTGTTCCGGGCCATGCTGTGGAAAGCAAATATTCCTGGGCTCTGTGGAATTTGGAACAGATCCACCTTCCTTTTATATATTAAGGAAAGAGGAAAAAAAAAAAAAAAAAAAAAGACAAAAAAAGAAGAAGTTTTTAGGAGGGAAAAAAGAAACCTTTTCCATTGGATTATCAGACTCAAGCAGAAGTCAGTAAGAGTAGAGTGCAAAATTTCTGATGGCCCTCTGATGAGACAAACACTGATTCATTGTTTGTCATCAGCTGGAATTTGAGCCCTCCCACTTCCTTTCTCTTTCAGCATCCTTCTCTCCAAATGATCTTTGCATTTGACATGATCACCCAAAGGTTTGTTTTCTGCACAGAACTAACAACATAGCAACAGAAGTGAGAGAAAAGATTTATTGGCTCCAGCTTTATAAGACAGAGATATGGCTATGGTGCCTTTTCTTCTGTGAAGCACGCAGCAGCCTACACTGCTTGCTCTTTTTTAATAAAAACAGCCACCAGATATTGGTTTCATGGCATTGTCACTTACCACCAAACCCCAGAAAAACTCAGGTGAATGACATGGAAGATAGTGCCAAAGCTGTACACAGAAATGTCAGACACAAGACATATGATTTCCAGGTCTTACAAATCCTTCTATGGAAGAAGACAATGCTAAATGCTGTTATCACAGCTGGCTGTAGCCAGCCTGCTCACCTTCTAATAGAAAGACCAGCTAGCAGGCAAAAAATGCTCCAAGCATCAGTCCCTCCCCCATAGGCTTCCCAGAGCATCCACCAGAGAGCAAGTTACAGGCACAGAGAGCTCCATCTCTGCCCTCCTCTCCCCTTCCTCTGTCCTCCAGTAACACAGAGCCAGCACATTATCCAAATCATTAAACAGGAGGGCAAAATAAGTTTATTTCCATTAAGCATAATTTGTTTAAAGTTTTGGGGTTGTTTTTCTCCAGAACACTGGCAATCCATCTATATAGCAGGGACAGGGAGAGCGCCTGGCAGAGTGCCACAGCTCTCCACTGGTTCCAACTGCAATCCCACATGCATTTCTGGAAGCTGTGTTTAAAAATAAAACTACGTCCAAGTGAAAAGAAAATAAAAATAATTTTTAAAAATGTCCGTATTTGTTCACTCAGGAAAAAAACTCAAAACATAACCAATAACAAAAAACCCAAACAACTGAAAACGTTGGATTTAGCAAAAAGATATCTAAATGATTAAAAACAGTTCAGTATTTTTTGTTGTATTCAGTGTTTCCAGTCTATCATCAACCATGTTTCGGAATCTGGCTGAGTAGGATTTGTGTTTTTTTAAAAGCTCTTCTTCAGAAATAGTTTTTGGATTATCACTCACGTGAAGTCTTAATACCAACCTGCTCTGTTCTCTGAACTGAAAACAGATCTGTCCACTGCTATATCCCCAAGGAATTTACAACACATCTCTCCAATTCTATTTATCCTCACTTTTCTCTTAAAGTATTTTCATTTGAAAACAAACAAAAAAAAAAGAAACCCAAACCAAACAAACAAAAAGCAAAAAATAAAAACCAACCCAAACTCATAAATCTATTGTTTAAGCATTTTGCTCCCAGTCTCCAGGCAGCTAACAGATGCCACTCGTCAGGGTGCTACACCAAGTTCTTGCTGTGTTTCAGTTTTCATTTGATGCACTGCTTAGGAGCAACAGAAGAGGAGTGTGTGTGTCCCTCCAGAGCAGTCTGCCTTGCTGCAAGTGAAAGAAGCTCTTGAAACTTTCACCCAAAGGAGGGGAATGAAGATAAGGAAAAAAATCCTGTGAACTGGGTTGGAAAGCCAAGTCTGCAAGAACCCGAAATCTGATAGCTGATGTATCAGTGGATGCTGTTTTCTCCCCAAAAAGTTCAGAGATCAAAGACTCTAAAAACATCTTAAGCGCTCTAGGAAGGGTAGGGAAGCCACAAAACAATACTGCCAAGTTCACTGTTTCACCTTCTGGTAAAAAGTAAACACAAATACAAAGGATAGTCTCATGACAGGAAAGAAGGTGCTTGCATTTGAAAGGAAGTAGGGAAATTTCCTGAAAGAAATCAGGAAAATGGTTGTGCACGTCTGTCCATGCACATGGGCCCTACTCATATGGAGCAACAGCAATAGAACAGAACGGTGCACAGCCTGCCTGCCCTTCCAACAAGCCAGAGAATCCACAGCATCTAACGAGACCAGCACATGCTCCTTTTCCAAATCAAATCCCACAGGAGCAGTCTAGTCCTGTCCCTCCACTGGGATGACACTCCCACAAACCCCACTGTCAGGGCTTTGCAAACACAAAACTCACATAAATGACTCTGCCAAAGCCGATGGAAGGTGAGGAAGTATGTATCAGTACATACCTCCTCATGAGGACAGACACTATGCTGCCTGGTGTTTTCACCAATACACAGGCTCTCCATAGCTCCTAAAATATTCACATAGTCAAAATACATAAACATTTACACATTTAAGAGAGTTTCTCCTCATCTAATTGGCCAAGACAGAGAGTGAGCTAAGCTCTTGTCATGCATAGCTAGTGTAAGTATTCAGCACTTGGAGCTGCTAATAGGGCCAAAGGATACCAAGGGAGAACGTAAACCCTTCTAGGCAACAGAAGAACCAGCTCTGTCCCACTGCAAAGGGCAAACATGGACCTGACCATCAAAGGCTGTAAAGAAAGAGCAAAGTTCACCAAAAGGCCCTGTTTTCTCTCTCAACACCCCTCTTCTCTAGCACCAAATCAACTTGCATGTCTAGCTGCAGTGGTGATGGTGGCAACCTGAGAAAGGCAATCCACCGCAGTGAGACTTCCCATCCTCAGCTCTCCTCTCACACTGACAAGAGGAAAGGGCATTCAGTATCAGTAACAACCACCACACTGGAGGGGAACTCTTTCCCAAGCCTGAAAAATCCTACCTTTTTGCTAGCCTTCTCTGAATCGAGAAAATTAAAGACCAACTGAAGAGCTCACCTTTCTGCTGCTGCAGGAGATGAGCTATACAGGTTATCTTTTGTGGCTCTGACTAGTTTAGTTTAAGAGAACCACCAAACGATAAGGAAAGCAAGTTGCCCTTGGGACATGTCACCCAGAATCTCAGGTGCCAATAGAATTCCAAGCAGCAAGACATGTCTAAATGTGAGAGGCAGCACAACATAAGCTATGAAATTCTACTGCATTCCCATTTTATCAGATACCAAACTTTAGCACCAGAGGAGAAGATTCTGGGTTTAACAGATGGTTTTTCTTTGCGTTTTCTTGCACTGGTGCCAGAGTGGATTACTTTGCATTCTGCTTGGCACAAGTTGCCAGAGAGTATGTGTGAGTGCTTTGCACATTTTCAGGAGTCACACGCTGCTGCTTCCCTGGAAGCTAGGTATGACCTCTGAAATGTCTGGGAAGTTCTCACTCTTGATATATTCTAGAAAAAATGAGGTAAATCTCCATGTTTTTGTACACTACATGTACTAACATACGCAGACACCATTTATAGATCATTTCCTCAGCTCCTACATAAAGTGACTAGACTTTGCACATTCGAGGCTTGACCTGCAGACATGTAATCCCCCAGAATCTCAGTAAGCATTGCCTTCCCACAGCCTCCACCGTGCCCTCCCACAGAAGTAGAGAGAGCGCCAGCATTGCTGTCGCCTAGTGCAGTAACAGTGACAGACAGAGAATCGCAACTCCTACTCAGTATGCAGAACACCATTTGCGTAAGTTACTGCACCTCAGTTACTCAAACTTCTCCCACTGTCCCTCTCTTCTCCCTTCTTCCTCCTTTGACCTTGGCATATTTTATATATATATATATATATATATATACACACACACCTCTACACTGAGCATTACCCTCCTTTTAACACCGAGTTTTGTCCTTTCTTTAAAAGCAAAAACAGAAATGCCATCATGGGATTGGAGTCATGAATCCATCATCTATAGGCAAAGCTCTTCAAAGATATTCTTTTCAGTTCAGTAGATTTTTTTTTACCCAAGACTGGAACTTTGTTACTATATTGCTTTTGAAATTTTATATTGCTGGAAATTAAACTAGAACTTGGTTTGGCTTATCTCCTCATCTCCTGTACAATACTTTGGCAGTTGCAGAAAGTTCTTTACAGAACTTGCAAAGATGTGGGAATGGCTGTTTTGGAGCATGATGCTAAACTGAGAGTTCATGTCCCATCACAGCTGGACTACGTAGAGCAGGTTTTGGTAGGCAAGGGATTAAGCAGTTCAATCCTGTTCACGGATGGGCTGAAAGGCAACTGCTGATTTTCAGCACTGCAGGAGGAATAATCGATGTTACTCAATCCAAAAAAGCCTCTTGCCAAGGGTGTCTCCCGAGGTCAGCAAGGCTCCTGTGGATTGGAAAGGGCAGCAGAACAAATCCAGAGATTAGCAGAGGAGAAAAGTTAAACAGAAAATGTGTGACATGGAAGGATTAGTTCTCCAAAGGAGGAAAGCAAGTTATAGAAAAACAAGAACCCAGGAGAATGAGCAGACAGAAAAATCTGCTGCTGAGATTGCCTTGCTTTACTTTCTGTAACCATGAAAGAGGTAGTGTTCTCATTCATCAGATTAAAGGCTATATAGATAAACCCCAGTGGCAGAAAGCATGGAAAAATTACTACGTGGTTCACAAAATTTCTGTCTTGAATTTAAAGCTTTGAAATAGGCAAATCAGATTGAGAAAGCCTAAAAAGAATTTACAAGGAAGATTTTTAATGTTACTTTCAGCAAACTGGGTCAGTTCTAGCCCAGTTATTGAACTGAGAGTTCAATCAATCCTGCAGAAGAGCAGACATTAAAGCAGGAGTGGAATGGAGAAGCCATCCATGGAGAACACTCCAACTAATCCAGAATACAGAAACACTACAGCACTACAGCCAGTACAGCCCATGAAAGCAAAAAGGGAGGGGGGTAAGAAGAGTGCACTTCACTGCTTGGAAGCTTTCAGTGCCTAATTATAACATCATATAAACACTCAAAATATCAACATCTGACAGTACAACAAATACATTTTTCTTAAGTAACCACGGGATACAGAGAAAGTTAAGATGAAGGAAATGTGTTCTTCTGGAAGTTTCTCCTGGAGCCATGTTAACATGCACTGCATAACCTGCCTCCCTTTGGCTATGGGATTAGATAAACAGAAAAGCTGATATGTAAGAAACATCTCCCAGAAAGCCTGGAAACCACCCTTTATCCTAGGAGATGAGGAAGCTCAGCTCTGGACTGCACCACACAGCTCAGGCTCAGTTTAAGGATAATTCTTCAGCAGCATCTGTCAAACACCAAGAGCAGTCAGGGCTCCTGTGTGCATGGCTGGACTTCCAAGAGATCTCCAGTGTCTCTGCTGTAATTCTTCCTGTAGCAAAGCTTCCAGTTGGTGAGCAGAGAGAGGTACAAGTAAAGTTGCCACATCGTCTCAACTTCTGTTATCTACTAGCTGCAGGAGAGCTGAATCTCTGGGTGCACTTCCCTTTCTCAAGAGACTCTGGGTGATGCTGAGTTGTATGCAAATACAGGTAGCACCCACAGAATCACAGAATGTTAGGGGTTGGAGGGGACCTCCAAAGATCATTGAGCGCAACCCCCCTGCCAGAGCAGGACAAAACCAGGGCAGATCACTCAGAAATGCATCCAGGCAGGTCTCGAAAGTCTCCAGAGAAGGAGACTCCACAACCTCTCTGGGGAGTCTGTTGCTGAGCTCTGTAACCCTTACAGTGAAGAAGTTCTTCCTCATGTTGAGGTGGAACTTCCTGTACCCGAGCTTGAATCCATTGCCACTCATCCTATCACAAGGCACAAGTGAAAAGAGGTTGTCCCTACCTTCCTGATGCCCAGCCCTTATACATTTAAAGACATTAATAAGATCCCCTCTCAGTCTTCCCCTTTCCAGACTAAACAGCCCCAGGGCTCTCAGCCTTTCCTTGTAAGGCAGGTGTTCCACTCCCTTCATCATCCTTCTAGCCCTCCATTGGGCTCTCTCAAGTAGATCTCTGTCTCTCTTGAACTGGGGAGGTCAGAACTGGACACGATACTCCAGGTGAGGTCACCCAAAGTACTTTTAATCCAGTCTGCTCTTTGATGAATTTACACAGTCTTTATTGTGTACTAGGGAGTTTAAATACATGTGGAGAGAACAATAGCTGTCAGGGTAGACACTTTCTATGCTCCGTATTCACCCCCTGCTCTAAATCAGGATCCCTTCTGAAGTACAAAACAAAACTGAAATATATTTATTTTAACAAGAGATCCTTTTTCATCCAAAGGTATTCTTTCTAGTGTTGCTCATGGACATTGGGTAGTTAGTAATGTTTTTGCAACTGTGAAGGACAGAGGAAGAAGAGGGAGAAGTACATGGGAAGATGACATGGAAAAAACATAAAAGGTTTAGAAGTCTTAGTGAGCCTAAGGGGGAAATAAAAATGAATAAGGCTGCTTTTAAAGAAAGAGAAGGTCATGCTTAGGCTGATTTGTATCATATCCCTGTGCCGCATGAAGAGAAATCGGAAGAGACCATGAAGAGACAGAAGAGATTGTGGCATTCCCTTCCACCCTGTTCCAGCAAGCATTATTTATGGGAGAATGAAGTTGCCTTTCAATTACGAAGCATTACTTCAGCTTGAAACCACTGCTCCCAGCAAGATAAAATGATGAAAGAGTTCCTTCCAAGGATGAATTTAAAGTCATTTGAAATGGTCTGAAATGAACACAGCTGCAAAGATAAAACAGTTAGCCTGCAATTTCTCAAACTGAGGAAAAAAGGCATGAGTGGAGATCACAATCTCCACAGACCACCCTCTCAGGTGCTGCACTGCTAGAAGCTATTGGAGAAAGGAATAGAAAGTGAAGCCAGGAAAAGGTGGCTGGGACACAGGCAAGGCTCTAACATGAGGAAAAGGAGCACTGCAGCTCTGACTCACTGCTTCTAGCAAGAGAAGGTAATCACAATAGTTAATGGCCAACAGTTTGTCTCTCAGAAACTCCAAGGTATCTTTGCTTTTTACTTTCTAGCACATCTGACAAATACCTCACAAGTGCTCCATGGCTCAACCATGCATCAGACACCCTTTCCTACCTAGGTGAACCATCTTCTGACAGAGCACCCGCCCGACATATACACAGAACCACTGACACAGGCCAAACATTTTTTGTAAAAATCCCTTTAAACAAGCGGGATTAAGAAGTCTTGCTTTTGCCGTGCTGAGGAGGTCTAACAATCTCAGTGTTAATATCTGACTATGTCCAAATAATGAGAATGAAAATAAGAGGAACCGTATCACTGGGGGAGAACAAACACTAGGACTGAAATTCTGGCTCAGCTATTCCAAAGAAGGAAAACTAAGATAGAATTTAGTAATACAAGGACTACTACATCAAGCTGAATTAGTTTAAATTACAGGATAAAATGGTGTACAGCTCAAGCCTTTTTTTATGATCTCAGGATGATAAACTGATAAATTAAGGAAGTGATTAGTAAAAACTGCTGAGCTGTGAAAAGATCAAGGATCTGATCATAAAGGATGCTTGGCAATTCTTGCAGGCATGCCAAATAGCAAAATGTACATCAGGAATACATAAAAAAAACCCAAGAAAAATTGGGATCCCTGTGCAACAATTGAAGGTTTGATGTTAAAGATAATAAAGGAATGGCCCCAAACTTTAAACAGGCACTTGGTCTTGGTTTTTGCAAGAATAAGTGTGCTGACTGTGGAAGCAATAAAGATGGGTACAGATGTATCAATGGGTACCAGCAGTGAAAGCCAGAACTCATGGAGTGAGATTCACTTCATCTCCTTTTAGGATGTTGGTAACAACACTGTAATTTCAGGCTTTTCCTTGCAGTCAAAGATAAATTAGTAAATACCATGATGTTTTAAATTCATCTACCCTGCTTTACATTCATATTCTAAGATTTGAGGAAATGTACCTGAAAGATGCCTGGTCAGTAGAAGCCTAGTGGAGTGGCACAGATGTCAAATAACTCTGAAGAGTTTATTGTCCTGAGGTAAAGGGAAGTTGCCTCTCTCCCATAAATTGGATACTTTAAACAACCACCCAAAAAGACTCACAAAGAAACAAAAACCAGACCAACAACAACAAAAA